>BQMB01000950.1:0-426637 GCA_027943415.1 Closterium sp. NIES-67
CACCTGCGTGCCCTAGAGACTCGCTATCGCACTGCCAGCACTGCTGCCCAGCTCACTGCGCTCCCCCCCCCTTTCTGCATGACGCTCTATTTTATCGCCATGCGCCTGCCAGACCGCCTCGCTAGTGCTCGCGATCACTTCCTTAGCCTGCACCCGGCTGACCTCACTCTCACTGCCTTTGTCGACACCCTCACCGAGATCGAGACTCGCCAGCGCACTATCGCTCAGTCGAGCGGTGCGCCGGCAGTCTCTATCTTTCACGGCTGTGCCCCTCCCAGTGCACGTTCACTGACGTTTCGGCTGCGGTCGCCACGGCGACCCCCTCACCGAGACGGCTGCTGCGGTCCACCCGCAGCAGCGCTCGCGCCGCGGTGGCCGTGGTCGCCAGGGTGGTAGGGGTGGTGGCGCAGGTAGTGGTGTGGTGGTCGTGAGGTAGTCCGTCTGGGGACTAGCTTGGTGGTCAGGAGCAGCAGCCCCAGCCGCAGCAGGAGCAGCCCGCGCCGCACCGCCCCAGCAGCAGCCGCCGTCCCAGCGCAGCCCCCGCAGCAGTGGGCTCGCCTCCCGCCTGGTTGGCCCGGCACCTCCGGAGGTGGTGGCGTGGTGGCGGCCCGCGCAGCTTGGCGTCTACCAGCGGCTCCGGTGCTGTGACCTGCCAGTACCAGCTTCAGACCGGGCCCTTCGCGGCACTCTGTGCCGCCGCCCGCACCCGACGCCCGCTGTTTCCGCCGCCTCGACGATCTTTTCGTCGTCGCTTTGGCCCGGCCCCGGACCTCCCTGACTGGCACAGCCTGCTCCGCCAGGGCGTGCCGATCTTTGAGTTAGACATGGATCAGATAGGTGCTGCTTTGCATGCTTGTATTCTGACGCTTCTAGTGTTGCTGGATCTTATTACCCTGTGTACTCTAGTTTAGGTGTTGCACCTTGTGTAGCTTAGCCTCCCCTGCTGCGTCAGGCGTAGGACTGCCTAGTTTGCCTAGCCTCGTCTCTGCACCGGCTCCGTCCCGCCCCGCCACTGCGCGCTGTCCTTCACTCTCGACTCCGGTGCTTCTGCCTGCTTCTTCCGCGACCGTTCCACGCTCACGCCGCTTGCTACGCCAGCTGTTGTCTCTCTCGCTGACCCCTCTGCGGGTCCTGTCGTCGCTCGCAGTTCTACGTCCCTTCCCTGTCCAGCAGTTCCCTCGGGCTCCCTTACAGGCCTCCACGTTCCCTCATTCTCAGGAACCTGGTTGGTGTCGGCTGTCTCCAGGACCTCGGCGTCACCACCACGTTCCCCGGGCACGAGCGGTTCGCTGTCTGTTCTGAGGCTGTCTCAGGTTCCCCCCTTGCGACGTTCCCCCGGGACCCGGTGTCCGGTCTGTTTACCCTAGACACCGCTTCCCCCCGGTTGGTGCGTCCTCCCAGGTGCTGCAGCTTGCTCGTGTCGTTCCCTCACTCACCCGTCCCTTCTCTGGCACCACCGCTTAGGTCACCCTGCTCTCCCTCGTCTGCGTCACATGTCCCAGCACGGTCTTGTCTTAGGTCTCCCTGCGTCGCTCCCGCCCTTCCTCCCTCGACTGCGCCACCGTGCACGCCTTGCGTCGAGGGCCGGCTCCGCCGTGCCCTCACTCCTCCTCGCTGCGCCCTGCTACTGCCCCCCTTCAGACCCTGCACCTGGACGTTTGGGGCCCTGCCCCCGTCCCCGGACCGCGCGGTGAGCGCTACTTCCTTGTGCTCGTCGACGACTACACGCGCTACACCACGGTGTTTCCCCTGGAGCGGAAGGCCGACGTGCCCGACGTTCTTCTCCCGTGGGTTGTGGCTGCGCGTCTCCACCGCGGTCTCCCCGTGTTGTGTCTCCACTCCGACCGTGGCGGCGAGTTCGCCTCTGGTCGGCTTGGACAGTTCTGTCGTGCGGAGGGCATCACCCAGTCGTACACCTTGCCGGACTCGCCACAGCAGAATGGGGTTGCTGAGCGCCGCATCGGCTTGGTCATGGAGGTCGCCCGTACCTCCATGATCCATGCCGATGCCCCCCATTTTCTGTGGCCGTTCGCTGTTCGCTACGCTGCTCACCAGCTTAACCTGTGGCCACGCTCCCAGCGGCCGCAGGTTTCGCCGACCCTCCTTTGGACCGGGTCCCCCGGTGACGCGTCTGCGTTCCACGTCTGGGGCTGCCTTGCTCACGTTCGTGCCTCTGGCACGGACAAGCTCACTGCCCGCACTGTCCCCTGTGTCTTCCTCGGTTTCCCCCTGGACTCGTCTGACTGGCTTTTCTACCACCCGCCGTCTCACCGCTTCCTCCACTCTCGTGACGTCACCTTTGACGAGTCCGTCTCCTTCTACCGCCGCTTCCCTCACCGAGGTCTCCCAGTTGCCCCCCCCTGTTCCTTGCTCCCTCTCCCCGGTAGCCCCTGCCCCTCTCCCGCCTCGTCCTGCCCCGTCTGGTGTCTCTCACGTCACTCCCCTCCCGTCGGTTGTCCCCGTTGAGGAGTCTGCTGACTCTGGTGGTACCCCCGGTCGTCCTTGCCGCGTCCCCCCTTCCCCGGTGCCTCCGCCCCCACTGTCGCAGTCGCCGCTACCCCGCCTTGCCGCCGCAGCCGTCGCCGCTGTTGCCGCCCCGCAGCCGTCGCCGCCGCAGTCGTTCGCCGCCACTGCCGCTGCCGCTCTTGGCCCTGGGGTGTGGTGTGGAGGAGGGTGTTCGTCATGCGGCGTCTGGGGGTGCCGCTGGTGTTGGAGGGGGTTCTCGCTCTGGGGTGTTGGTTCTGGGGGTGCTGCTGTTGAGTGTTCTGCCGACGGTCGTTCTGCCTCTCCTGGTCCGAGAGTTCTGGCCCAGCCGTCGTCGCCGCCGCAGCAGCCGTCGCCGCCGGTCTCCGCTCTCCGCCTGCTCGGCCTTCCCTCCCCGGACCGTGCGACGGTGTCTCCCCCACCGCCTGCTGACCTTCCTGTCTACGGTCTGTGTTCCCGCCGCCAGACTCGTCTCCGGCCCGTCTTCCTCCTCGTTCCCCTCCTGTGTCTCCTCCGCTGTCCCCTGACCCTACACCTCCGTCTCACGTTTGGGCTCGCCGTCCCTCCCGTGCTCGTCCCGTCTCTCCTGTCCTGCCCACCCACCCTATGTTGCTCCTGTCCCACTCGTCTCGTCCTCCCCTCCTCCCGTCCCCTCCTCCCTCGTCCCTTGCTGTTGCACCTCCTCCGTTCTCTGACTACCTCCGTGCTGCTCGTCCCCTTGTCCCTCGGGTCCTTGCCTCTCTTGTTACCGACCCTCTGTTCCTGTCTCGCGCCTTGACGCGCTTGTCGCTGCTGTCGCTGACTTTGCCTCTACCCGCCGCCTTGACTACGCTATCGCTCTGGTCTCTGACCCTGCCGTCCTCCGTCCGTCGGGGGTGCTCCTGCCCTTGGCAGTGACGTCCTAGAGGACAGGCCAGTACGAGCTTGCTTTCCTTTCCGAGGTTGCTCCCCATCTCTGCTCCATGCTGTTAGTCCCTGAGTGTGACCCAGACGCCTTCGACATCCCGACCCCTCGCACCTACGCTGAGGCCACCTCGGGACCTTGGGCCTCTCAGTGGATAGCTGCCATGGAGCAGGAGATGGCATCTTGGAGGGTCCACCGGCACTGTACGTCGACGCAGTTTCCCCCCGCCTGGGGTGAACGTAGTCGATGGTCGGTGGCTCTTCAAGGTGAAGCGCCCCCTGGAGAGCCGCCTGTCTTTCAAGGCACGCTACGTGGCCAGAGGTTTCAGTCAGCGCGAGGGGGTTGACTTCTTCCAGACCTTCGCCCCGACCCCGAAGATGACCAACTCTTCGGGCGCTGCTACACGTAGCAGCACAGCGTGACTACGAGCTTCACTCCCTCGACTTCTCTACTTGCCTTTCTTCAGGGCAGCCTACACGAGCAGGTCTACCTGCGCCGACCACAGGGCTTCACTGGTACCTTCCCTCTGGGACCCAGTGGTCTTCTCAGGCGCCGGTCTACGGCCTGCGTCAGGCTCCCCGCTGAGTGGCACGACACGCTACGTGCCACGTTAGCAGACCTGCAGTTCTTTCCGTCCTCCTGCTGACCCTTCACTGTTTGTGCGTTCCGGCCAGACTCCGTTCTACATCCTTGTCTACGTAGACGACCTGGTCTTCGCTACTCCTGACAGGACGCACTGGCCTCTGTGAAGACTGAGCTGCTGAAGAGACACACCTGCACTGACCTTGGAGAGCCTGCGTCGCTATCTTGGCCCTGCAGATCTCTAGAGACAGAGCAGCACGCACCATCACTCTGACCCAGTCACACTTGGTGCGTCAGGTCCTTCAGAGGTTCGGTCTTCAAGTTCTCCTCTGCACAGCCCACACCTCTACCTGTAGACCACGGCTTCCGCTCCTGTGTCCTGAGGAGTCTAGTAGAGCACAGCGGCCCCTACGCAGAGCTGGTGGGTTGCCTCATGTACCTGATGATCCTGCACTCGCCCAGATCTCGCATACCCTCTCAGCATCCTGGCTCGCTTTGTGGCCACTGGGCAGACACACGACCACAGCACTGGTCGGCGCTAAGAGGGTTTTGCGATATCTAGCAAGTACATCAGGCATGGGGTTAGTGTTAGGAGGGAGCAGGCCCAGTGGTCCTCACTGGCACACAGACGCTTCTTGGGCAGACGACTCTGAGAGCTCAGGTCGTCCAGGGTACTGTTTAGCCTTGGTTCGGGTGCTATCTTGGAGATCCACTCGCTCCGTCGTCTGTTGCTCAGTCGAGCTGTGAGGCTGAGATCTACGCTGGTGCCATGGCGGCACAGGAGCTCCGCTGGCTGACCTTCTTGCTCACAGACTTAGGTGAGCGGCCTAGCTCTGCCCCGGTCCTGTACGCTGACAACAGGGCCATGATACTCCTGTGTCAGGAGCCTCGACTGAGGCAGAGCGAAGCACATCCAGCTGCGGTACTTCCTCCTGCGCGAGCTACAGCAGCGCCGCCAGGCCCGCGTAGTTCACTTGGCCTCTGGTGCCAACACAACTGATATCTTTACGAAGGCGCTTGCGCCTAAAGATCATCAGCGGCACTGTGTACAGCTCGGTCTAGTTCCTGTAGCCTCTCACTTGCTAGGACCTTGACTTTGTGCTGTCCTATATATATCTATATATGTACTCAGACTGGACTTGTGTCCTGTCCCAGTGGCTGGACTAGTAGTGCCGCCCTTGTCTTGTTCTTGTCTTGCCTGTACTCCTTTGACTGGTCTTTAGACCCTTGTCTCAGTGGCTGGACTAGTAGTGCCGCCCTGAGCTGCTTGTTCAGGATTTGCCCCTATGCAGTCTAGGGGGTGTGTCAAATATATGTATAACTCATATTTGTATAGACTGTATAGGGTCACCTATTTAGAGGGTACAACACTCTTAGGTATATACCATTGTTCTCTCTCTCTATCAAACACTTGTTGAGTTTTTCTTCTCGACATGTACTTGTTGTTCTATACCTGCTTGTCTTGCTACACTTGCTGATTGGCCTTGTGGTCTCTTGTTTCAATGGTCAGATTTGTAGTGCTGCCCTCAGTTTCCTTATTAGACTCACCTGAGGTCAGACTAGTAGTGCTGCCCTGATGTATTTTTCTTTGTTATTGAACTGGCACTCTCTCGGCTAGGGGGCGTGTTAACAAATATAATTATATAGGCTAGGTATTTATATTTGTTATAGCCTTAGTTAGGTCAGTTCTCAGAGGATACAGTCCTACCTTTATAACCATCGCTGCTTTCCCTTAGCCCCATCATTCTCTCGACAATCTAACAAGAAGTTCTAAGATTTCCGCTGTTCTTACTAGTCTACCATTCCATCAAAGATCCTGCTCAAGTCTTGAAGTATCACAAGGGTGTAATACTGATTCTAGTGCTACAACTTGTTAACTAACTGCTACTGGGAGGTACTTTCAGTATTATTTTCTACTTCAAGTACAAGTTGTGTCTGCAGATTGTGTACTTAGTCTTCTGCACCATTTTAAATTATTACATGTACTATATTCATAACTACGAGCACGAGTGGACCATGGATAGAAGGAAAGCATTGTAGATTCTGTCCTCATATTTCTCATTTATCATATGAACCTGTCGTAGTGTCTAAGTGGGTGTGCACATTTGTTCGCACTCTGGATTTTTCGGATTATCTGACGATAGTAACGAGCGAATTTGTATCAAAATTTTGGAACTCGGTCGGGGCCTCAGCGAGCCCCGTCGTGCTCGGAATGGCGGCGCGACTCGGAACGCGACCTGATGGAGGGCAATTTGGCGCGCCTTGGCTCGGAAAATGCCTCTCCCCCTCTCCGACATTTCAACACAAATGCTTCACCCCTCCCCTTGGTCAGGTTGCCTCACTGGCTGCTGCTGGCTGCTGGCGGTTGTGTTGGGGGAATGGGCCAGGCATTCCACTCCTCTCATCTCCACTCCACTCCACTCCAGATTTCAGTATCACGTAGCCTTCCCCACAACCGTCGTCGCCCGCGCCATTGCTGCGTCAGTCAACTTCTTCCAGTGGGTGGCCTCTTCCTTCCTACCTTCGTCGGCCGACTTGTCGGTAGACGCGTGGCGGCCGTATTAGGCTTGTCGACGCGGCAGACTCGTCGGTTTGCCATATCTTTCTTGAGCACTGGGCCTTTCGAGGGCCCGCAATCCACCCAAACTTGTTTGACGAAACATAAACTTGTTCGACTTGTAACTGGCTAGAATTAATCGACTTGACAGAGCAATCTCATTCCGCATAGACACGAAGCGCACCGTCTAGACCTTCACCCCGCGGATCTCTAAGGCACTGTCGCATCCTCAGCTCGCGTAGTGCAAGCCAATGGCGCATATAACGGCGTTAGCGGTGCTACTGTCAACCTTGCTCGTACTAGCATCGTCGTTAACGGCAACAGCTCAAGTCCCCTTCCCTGGGGTCCCTCGATGTGAGCCTCTTTTTCCTGTCGCACGCCTCTTGTCGCACGCTTCTTGTCGCACGCCTAGTCGGTCGTCTCCTCAACTTCTAATCGGTCTTCTCGCGTGTATCGGATCGATTCGCTCTATGCCCCGCGCCTCGTCGCCGGACTCGAATAATCTGCCAGTCACTCTCTTTCGATCTCACGCTTCCGCCTCCCTCCTACCCCGCCGTAAACTGCTTTTGAAGGGACTCATGACTCAAAAGCAGAATTGAAGCGCTATGACTTTCACTCCCACCACGCTCGAAAGCAAGCCTCCCCCATGGCCTAAACGCGCTGCCGCATCCCTCGTGTCCTCATGTCCCCATGCCCCCATGCCCCCATGCCCCCATGTCCCCATGTCCCCATGTCCTCATGTCCCCATGTCCTCATGTTCCCATGTCCCCATGTCCTCATGTCCCCATGCCCCCATGTCCCCATGCCCCCATGTCACCATGCCCCCATGTCACCATGCCCCCATGTCACCATGCCCCCATGTCACCATGCCCCCATGTCACCATGCCCCCATGTCACCATGCCCCCATGTCACCATGCCCCCATGTCACCATGCCCCCATGTCCCCTTGTCCTCTTCTCCCTATGCCCCCCTGTGCCATGTCCTCAAGCCCCAAGTGCCCGTCCATGCATCACTCGGCCGCCATCCATACATGCCGGCGATTTTCATTACTCCTTTCCCTCTGCCCCACCCTCTCCTTTCTCTCTCCCCCCCTCTCCTGCCCGTCACCTCTCCCCCTGCAGGCACGCTGATCGCTAACTTAAAGCCCAACAAAGTCCTCAGCTCCAATCTCGGGGGTGATTCCGCGCGGTTGGCTACTTCCGCATCCTCGTCTTCCAGTGAGTGCTTCCAGCTTTTATTCAGATCGTTTCGCAGTGAGAACCTTCTGCTTTTAACGAGTCACGTTGCAGTCACGTGCAGCAATCACGGGCGTTTCGCAACCCGTGGTTTTACTAACGACCATCTCTGGACTTGGCGACGTTTTGCGACGTCTTGCTAACTTCTGCGACGTTTCGCAGGCAAGGCAGCAAGATCAACATAAAGCTCCATTTCGACATCGAGTCGCTCACCGCGCCGCTGCCGCCAACCGGCCAGACGCTCTACGACGGCCGCCGCGGCAGCAACGGCGAGCTTGTCTGGCGCCTCCCCAACCCCTGGACCATCGACGACCCCAACGAATTGAAGGTCGACACGTGGATCACCGACGCCGACAACAAGTACATCAGCCTCGGGATAGTTGACAATAACGGGGGCGGCGGCGGCGGCGGCGGCGGCGGCGGCGGCTCCACTGCGAGCAATAGCGGGGTCACGCCGCCGGATTCGGCGTTCACTCGCGCCCCGTCCAACGGGATTAAAGCGGCGAACGCGTCAAGCGTGACCGCCGGCGGCGGCGGCGGCGGCGGCGGCGTTAGCACAGTGAGAGCGTGGGGACGATGCAAACGGGGTCGTCGATCTACGACCTGGTGCAGAGGATCGACCAGAACCCCGGGCGCTTCTACGTGCAGATCAACACGCAGGCGTTCCCCCAGGGCGCCCTCCGCGGGCAGATCTACCGCCGCTGGATCCCGCAGGCCATATGCTGACCTGCCCAACCTACACGGACAATTACACTACATCAGGAAGGAGGGGGCTTCGATAAGCAGTTAACAAAATAAATGTGGAAGGGGTTGTAGATTGCAGGGATAGGTGAGTCTCCTCCTGCTTCTACAGCCCTGTCACTCAACTTATGTGTGCCACTCATGGGGATCAGGGGGCACGTGCCTTGATAAGGAGCGACAGGTCCCTTGAGGCGGTCCTGGGAACTATTTTCAGGTCTCTTTTGAGCTGAGAACGTGTGCTCTAGATGGTGTGCCATGGTGTGACTGTAGCATGCATAGGAGCAGCATTGTAGATGCACATGCACTAGCTGTCAGATACACGAATGGCAGCAATGTTGCTCATGTACATTCATTCTTTGCTCATGCAACCATATATACTCCATTCCAGATTTTTGTTCTACCCTTGGAAGCACACCTGCTTATTGATCTGCCTGCCTAAGCAAGCATGGGTGCTCTCCTCTCAACTGTCCCAGTCTCTTTAGCTTCACCGACCAATTTACACCAACTGGCCCCTCATGTTACAGCTACCCCTTCCCTCCTCTCCCCTCCGCCCCCCCCCCCCTCTTCCTCTTCCTTCATCCCTCCCCCCCAATCCACTCCAGCACTATCACCAACCCCCACCACTCTTCCCTCCCCACCCCCCTCCACTGCCTTTCCCAGCCCCACCAGACGCCACATAACCACCAGCTCCCCCGTCACCATTCCCCTGTTATAAGCACCAACAGCCGCATCCACAGGCATGGCGCTGCAGTTGCCTCCCTTCCAGTTGGACACAGCAGCAGCAGAACTGCCAGCAGATGGGCCGGCCACACTCCTTGCACCAGCCACACCAGGAGCACCACCAGAGAAAGCACTGTTAGCCGAGGCAGTGCCCCATGCACCACCCGCAGCGCTGTGACCGCCTTGTGCTGATGGAATGGGCCTGCCCCCACCCATGGGCACACCCCCACTCGTTCCCTCGGCCATGGCTACTGATCGACTCGCCTTCTCCTGCTCCCGCCTCACCACCTCCTGTGCGTCCTGCAGCCCCCTCTGCCTGCGCGCCTCTGCCTCTGCTGCTGCTCTCGCCATGCAGCATGCCAGCCGCTTCAGCACCATCAGCCCGTCAGACCTGCCAATCACACATGAACACGTCAGGAAGAACAAGGAACTGATCTGTCCAGAGTGCACCTAACATTCGTGCCTATGCAGATCGACTGCAAGATGCAAGAGCTGTCACTTAAGTCACTCACGTCTTATCATCATCTGTGCCAGTTGCCACAACAGGAGATGGCTTGTTTCCTGCCTTCCTGCTCACTGAAGAAGCAGATGCGCCCCATTTGGACCCACTGCTGCTGCTGCTGGCACCGCCTCTGCTGCTGCTGGAAGAATAAGAAGTAGCTGAGGGAGGGGCCTGAGGCAGTTTGAAGGCGTCTGGGCGCGCATAAGCAGGGAGGTCGTTGACAGAAGCAGCACGGACGCAGCCAGAGGAGAACCCTCCTCCGCTTTTACAAGGAGAGAGATGGTCGGCAGACGATGGGCTCAAGGGGGATAAAGGCGACAGGCAGTCTCGGGTTGGTCCTGATATAAGCCTTTCCACTGCTTCGTTAATTGCTGCTTCAATGCGTTGCATGCTGCCTTGAGCGTCCTGAAAGAGAATCATATAAGATAAATCAGATTTATAAAATCCTTCCAGCTAGATTCGTAGAAGCATGAACCATGGTAGGCCACTTACATCTTGAGCGAACAGGAAGGCGAAATACAGGTCAGTAACCAGCTTGTCGCGATCGTAGTGGTCAGTTCCCATCCGCGAGGAATTCAAAAAGTCTTCCAGGCCCTGGAATCCCAGCCTTCCGCCTTTCACAGATGACGTCACGTCCATGCCATGCTGACGACATGCTTCTATGAGCGTCTGGCTGAGTGCCTGCAGCGTCTGATGCTCCACGCTGCTCCTGTCGTCCGCTGTGCCCTGAAACACCAGTCAGTGAAACACTCAGATCGTGTGGAAAGCTATGGTGAAACACCAGGCAGCGAAACAATCAGACTGTGTGGAGAGTTTCAGTTCAGTGTCAGCAAGAGACTACTGGACTGTTGATACTAGTTCAAGCGTCAAACGCCACGCTTTAACGTAAACTTGACAGATGCGTAGAACGTGGAATAAGGCCATCAGCCTATCATCGCGAAAAGCGGTTACTAGTACAAGGAGGAATGTGCTGACGCAGAAGGCTGCGGTTACCATACCAGCTTGGTCGCGATCTTTTGCGAAACAGCAGCGACTTCGTGGTGGTAACCCGCCATTTCCAGGTGAAGCAGTCGCTGAAGGGCTGCGAGAGAGGAGACAGGTAGGAGCTCCGGAAGACTTAGCGTGTGCAGACTAAATAAGGCATAAGAATGTCTGGAATCCGCAAAACGCAAGGCTAGTGACGGCGACGGCTAAAAGCCATCAAGATGACTGGATGCAGCGTCGCACCTGCGACGATGACATCCTCTGGTCGCTTTCCTGCCTTGCGCATAGATTCGATTTTCTCCCGTTCGTGCAGATCCGCGCAGTGCTTGTACGCCATACTGATTCCTGTCGACACCGCGTTCACCCCCGTTACAGTGGCGCTGTATAAGAGACTCAGACCCTGCTTCGCTAAGTAGCCAGCCTGGGACGAAGCGGAAGCCATGATTCAGGACTCTTGAGTCGACTCAAAAATCACTTGATTCAGGACCCCACTACCAGCTGGCCTCGTGAGAAGCCTTACTCTCTATGGCTATCTCTTCGGAGAATAAACTTAATTCCTGAGGAATGTGAAAGTTTCCGACTAGGAGACGGAATATTAAAGTTCAAGTAGCCGCTATTGGAAAGTCTGGGCAGAAGCAGCCAGAAAGTTTCTTCAGTCAATTGCTTTCTACAGGCATCCTGAATCTCAAACGTGCCTTGCATGCTGAGCGTTCTCCGTGAACGCTCTAGCACTTCAGCAAGCGGACACAGGCTTCGAGCCATGCGATGCGACGGGTCTGGCGGCGGAAGGGGGACAGCGAAGCGTCTCGAATGTCTGGAACAAGCGCGAGGCGGGAACTACTTCTATCAGGAGCGCTCACTTCAGACCGTGGATGGAAAAAATCGGCCAAGTCTAGAATGACAGAAGGGGGGGGGGGACTCCGAAACGCGGCGGCTGTCAGGAGGACTCAGGGAATGCCCTGCCCCCTGACATCAGCGAATAGCCGAAATACAATCTGCTTCGAATATTTCTGTACAGATGACAGCGATAGTATTTACGAAAAATAGTGATTTACAGACATCCATTTACTCATGAGTGATCATTAGTTACAATGATTAGCCTCATTAAACTATTTTGTATTAACAAGCCATATAAACAACAAGCTGACACCTACTATGCAGAACCGGGTAGCACAATCTACAGCAATGATCAGCCGGGGCAGGGAGGTGCTTGGGGACATGTCAACAACAGCCATGGCATGAGTCTCTGCACCAACTCATGTCAACGCTGCAGGAGCCGCATTACAGTAACTTGTATGCGCACATATCGACCTCTTCCCCATCAGGCTCGCCACCACGAGCACCAACCCCAAGACCGCCCCCAAAGCCACTCGTCGCCTATCCAAAACACTCCATCCCCATTCCCCTCCTCCCTTTCCACCTACACCTCCTCTCCCTCCAGCAACCCACAGGCCTCTAGGCAGCAGCTGATCTAGCCCTGCAGGGGCCAGCAAGCCACAAGCCAGCACAAGCCAGTTCAGCAACCCAGCCCCGAAGCTATGGAAGAAGAGGAAAGAGGCCACAGCACCGATGGGCCCAGCCAGCCCGGCTGCAGCAGCAGATGCGAGTGCTAGGGGGACTGCGGCTAGGGGGACCTCTGGAGTGGATCGAGTGATGGAGAATGAACCCAGCGCAGCGGCTGCTGCAGCTACGCCACGTGGCACGCCATGAATGGCTGCGGGAAGCAGCATGCGCATCCCAATCTCCCCTACTCCCCCTCCTCCTCTTCCTCCTCTATCCCCCCCTAGCCCCCCTCCTGGTGCTGCTTTTTGCCCCAGCAGGAGCCCCTCGGCAAAAGCATGCCCAGACACAGCAATGCAGACCAGCACCGAGGCTCGGATACCGTAGCTGAGCTGCAGGCTCGGCTTCCACGCTCGGAGAACCTCCATCTCTTCCGCTTCCCCAGCCCGCTGCTGCATCCCTTGACTACACTGCACGTCACTGAAACCGCCATGGACCTTCTGCTGCGCCCCTAACACACTCCCAGGAGCCAGACTCCCCCCCATGGAAGCACAGAAATAGTGCAGCACACAGCCGACATAGAACACCGACAGCAGGGGGAGTAACTCCATCTGCCCCGTCACCAGCAGCTGCACCGGCTGCCACAGCGCCAGGCCTAAAAGCGACCCCCCCGCCAAGCCAGAGAGCAGAGGGGGCGAGACGGGGGCGGGAAGAGAGTGGGACAGGAGGAGGGGGAGGATGGAGCCGAACAGAGGGCCCAGAAAGAACAGCAGCGCCCAGGCGATGGGAACCAGGCGGTGCCAGCTGGCAGGGGAGTCCGCGCCTTCTAGAAACGCGCCGAGCGCCTCCATGAAAGCGACGGAGAGCGTCGCAGCGGAGGCCACGTGAGAGGAGTTGGCGCCCTCTTTGATGCACTCCGGGAGGACCTCCCCGAAGACGATCCATATCATGCAGCCCGCCGCGAAGCCCATGCAGAGGGGTAGGAATTGCGTGAAGGTGTTGGCGCCGAGGAACGCGGGGACGGCGACTAGCGGCTGCGGGAGGCTCGTGAAGACGCTCCACAGCATGGCGTTGCGCGGTCGCACGCCGCGTGCGACCATCACGAGCGTCATCGCGAGGCCCTCCGGGACGTTGTGCACGGCAATGGCGATGGTTACCAGCAGCCCCTGCGACAGCCCGCGAGGGCCGGCGAAGGAGACGCCGACGCCCGAGCCTTCGCCGAAGGAGTGGAGGGTCATTATAACGAGGATGAGAACAACGCGGTTAGCGGATGCGCCCTTTAAGTCCATCATTTTAACATCGCCAAACTGCTCCAGAATCCGCTGACTCACAACGATAAACAGCCCGCCCAGAATAATCCCCACCACCACGCACGCGCCGCCAGATCCGCTGTCGTGCAGCCGTCCCTCGGAGACTAAGTCGAAGCTAGCGGCCATCATGACGCCGCAAGCCACGCCGTTACACACGCCGGCCCACTCTTCCTCCATCTCCATAAAAAAGAACGGCAGAGAGCCCAGGCCCGTCGCTGCCGCCATTAGCACCGTCAGGATGGTGACGGTGAGAACGGAGACGGTGGGTGTCGGCTGGTTGACGGAAAGGAGCTCCTGACGAATTCCGTCATCGTTACCGTCAGCGGGACGTTGACGGACGGTGGCTGCCGGTGTGCCGTCGGAGATGATGTTGGGCGGCTTGGGGAAGCCCAGCACCTCCGCGTTGCCGAAAGGGTCGGGCGCGGAATGGGCGGAGAGGGCGGAGCGGGGGGGCTTCGCGGCGGCGGGAGCGGGCTTGGCGGCGGAGCAGGGGGGGAGCGAGCAGGCGGCGGCGAGCAGGAGCGGGAGGAGGAGGAGGAGAAGCGGAGAGTGCGGTCGGTGTTGGCGGCCTGGGCTGTGGAGGGTTGGGTTATGGCGGGTCGGGGTATGGCGAGCTGAAGTGGAGGAGGTTCTAGAGCAAAGCGTTGCGAGCGACGGCGACGTCAAGCGTCTTATTCGAATCGGGCCCATGGCTTCAAGTGACTTATTCGTAGTTTTGAAGCGCCCCAAAGCTTGACTTATCCGAGTCACTTGCGTAGACGTAGGCGCGCGGGAGGTTGCTGTCAGCGGTAACGAAACTGCAGCCACGCTCGCATGGAAATGGCAGGTCGAAAGAAGCGCGGTCCAAGATAGACCAGTTGCAGCCGAGACGCCAGCGAGAGACGTCGTTAGGCAGAAACGCACGTGACAAATGGCGTCCCAAATGAGGAGCTACGGAAATGGTGAAAGAAAGAGAGTGAAGCAGTGCCGTGGATTCAGCGGCTCAGGCATGTCAAAGGACGGTTGACTGAGATGCAACAGGTAAGTGTGCTTTGGGGGGGGGGGGGGGGTAGGGGGCAGGAAGGATGGGGAGGGGAACAAGAGGCGGGGGGGGAACGGGGAAGGGGGAGGGGGGAGTGGGGGTTGGGTATTGAGTCCTGGGGTCAGTTTTCTGCCCCAGCTCGAGCCTAATGTCGCCCGCCCTTAGTTCAGCAGAGTGGAGGAGCAGCGCGTACGTTTAGGATAAATCGTGATTGAGAGCTGCTTTCGCGATTCACCACGTTGGATCGCTGAGAACCAGACTATACCGTATAAAGTGAATTGTGGCGTACACGCCGCGGAGGAGGCTGGGGTGGGGGAGTTAGGCGGAGGTAAGTGCAATAGCCGGCGGGACACCGGGGGGGTGCGCTACAGTTTCCCGCGGAGGCGTCTGCGGAAAACGCGCGAGTACGAAACGAGGTTGTCGGCAGAAGCATTCGGAAAAACTGAGATGATACGGGCTGTGGAATGGGAGAAGGTGCATGCAAGGAAAGTCAGACAGCTGTGCCGACGATCTTCGTCAGTCGCAGCACCAATC
Source organism: Closterium sp. NIES-67 (assembly GCA_027943415.1). NCBI lineage: Eukaryota > Viridiplantae > Streptophyta > Zygnematophyceae > Desmidiales > Closteriaceae > Closterium > Closterium sp. NIES-67. The sequence continues at coordinate 15,075 of BQMB01000950.1, forward strand.
TTGGTTAGCGGTGTTTACAGCCTGTCGACTCGCAGCAATTCTGGTTGGACGACGACTGGTCAGCTGGATACAGGCGACGCAAAACGAAGGGCAGGTGTTTCGCAGAAATGAAGCATTCCTGACAGCGCGACCCGCACGAAGCAAGGGAAAATGCCTGCGGGCAGTTGAACCGAACGTCCTGGTCCGAACCGTCCCTCCCACGCAGAGACACATCGGGGTCAGTGCAATGTCCGCGTCGACAATAAATTCGATATTATGTATAAAAAGAATCAGCAGAAGCAAACAAATTTTTTCGCTGCTATGCCGAGCACGTCCGCTCACAGGAGTTTTGGAGCACCGCTTTAGGGTTAGGGTTAGGTTTCCCGAACTTCCACCCCCCATCATCCTCACCTCGTCACTGCCGTTTGTATATACTCCGTTTCCTTCGCCAGAGAAACCATTTTGAGAATGGTGAGTCCGCCGCTCGATTGTCAGCGCTGCTCCGCTGTTCTTTTCGCATTTTCTCGGGCGCCTATACCGACGACCCAACCCTAATTGGTGTTCTCGTATCACCCCACCTCACTTCTTGCTGCGTTCGCGTTGCGTCGCGCCGTTGGATGCAGGCGAAGCAGCGGGGGGGCAACAAGCCTGTGCCGGCCGTAGGGCATGACGGTCAGTGATACCCTTATCACCTTCCCCTCTACTTGATCTACCTGCGTTTATTCAGCCTCACTTTCACTTGAGCTATTTCGTCGGCATCTCCGCTCGCGCGCGCTTACCTTCCGCCAATGGCCTGTCGGGCAGACCTCGTTAGATGTCGTGCGCCCAGTTATTTCCCCGCCGATTTATTTCCGCGCCTTTCGCTTCGCACGCCCGCTGTCTCCCGCTCCTCTTGACGTTTCTCGTCACGTTTTCCGTCCCTCCTTCACAGGTTCGGACGACGACGCCTACCCATCCCCGCCCAAGAGGCTCGGCCGAGGCAGCAGCGTCCGAGGCTCGAACCTCTCCACAACAGCCGCGGCAGCGGCGGTAGCGGCGGCAGCAGCGGCGGGGGTCGCGGGCGCGGGGATGGTGGGGGGGAGCGGAGGGGGGCCTGCGGGGATGGAGGGGGTGGAGGAGGGGGGCGGGGCGGGGAGCGCGTGGGAGGGGATGCTGCAGCAGCTGGAGCGAGAGGCGTACTTAGCCGTGATCAGAGCGTTCGGCGCGCAGTCAGAGGCGATCACCTGGGTAAGGGCGATTACCTTGAGATGAGACGTCTCAAAATGTATTTACTATCGCATGGAGGGGTGTGGGTGGGAGCGCATGGGAGGGGATGCTGCAGCAGCTGGAGCGAGAGGCGTACTTAGGCGTGATTAGAGCGTTCGGCGCGCAGTCAGAGGCGATCACGTGGGTAGGCACACCTCCTTAGTCTTCCAAGCGACATCGCCGTTCTCCATTTACCGCCCTGCTGCTGTGCTGGCGTCTCGAACTGCACCTTGTTGCCGTGGACCATCCACCCTTGGACCCATGCGCCCATGCACCCATGCACCGATGGACCCATGGATTGTAATGGGGAATGATATGCCATGGTTGGTTGGTGATGTGCGATGGGGATCATGGGTTATGGGCGGTGCATGGTGGATGCGTGGTGGCAGGCGAAGGAGCGGCTGATGTCGGACTTGCGCAAGGAGATACCCTCTAACTGCCCGCTGACTGCCCGCTGACTGCCCTCTACCTGCCCTCTACCTGCCCTCTACCTGCCATCTACCTGCCCTCTACCTGCCCTCTACCTGCCCTCTACCTGCCCTTTACCCGCCCTCTGATTTTTGAGGCGCCTAAAGAAAGGCTACCCTCTAACTGCCCTCTGATCTGATCTCATGGTGGTGGCAGGCGAAGGAGCGGCTGATGTCGGATCTGCGCAAGGAGCTCAACATTCAGGACGAGGTGCACCGCATGCTGCTGTCGCGCGTGCACGAGGACGAGAACATCCGCCTTATATGGTGCGTCGTTTGGGTGCACAAGGTAGCTATTACCTCTTGTTTTTCTCTGCATATTGCAAGCGGCGTGGTGCACCGCGTGCTGCTGTCGCGCGTGCATGAGGACGAGATCATACGCCTGATTTGGTGCCTCGCTTCCAGCAAACGTCTTGCCGTTTCTAACGTACCCCCTGTGTGGTGTCGTTTCAATTCAACATCCTCCCGGTTCCCACATCACAGCTCAACATATGCCTCCCTCCCCCCCGGCCCCCCATTCCCCCTTCCTGCTTCCCCCTTCCCCCTTCCCCCTTCCCGCCCATCCCTGCAGTGATTGGAAGAAGGCGCGGGATGCAGGGGCCTACCTGCACCATCCGCCTCCCCCCCCTCCCGCGCCCGCGCCTCCCCCAGTTGCGCCCTCCCCCGAGATCATCCCCCCAGCCTCCTCACGCAAGCGGCCAAAAATGGCCGCCCTTTCCGCAGCGCCCCTGGGGAAGGGCATGGGGGCGGTCGGGGGGGTCGGGGGAGGGGGAGCGGGAGTGGGGGCGCCGTTTGCAGTGGCGCCTGTGGAGGCTGTGGGGTCGGGGAGGAGAGGGGGGAAGGGGAAGGGACGGCGGGGGCGATGGGTGAGTGCTGGGGGGTAAGGTTTGGGGTGAAGGGGAGGATCGGGGAGAGACTAGATGGGAGATGCAGGCAGCTAGGTTTGCTGTTTTGCCTGGGGGGCTGTAGGGTTTGGGAAGAGGGGGGAGGAAGGGGAAGGACGTCGGGGTTAGTAAGTAAAAGTACAAAGTTTTACCAGAAATGGGTGAGTGGTGTATGGGAGTACAGCTCCACTCTACTAGTCACCTTGCCTTACTCCAATCTCCCCAGTTTCCTTGAACTGAGGCGCCCCTAGAGAGCTGGTGTCTCTCCGGTACCCTTCCATTTACTCACGCACTTGCGCCGCACTTTCACCTAGCAGCCTTTTACTCCTCACCTTTCGCCACCTCCTCCTCCTCCCCCCCACCTCCGGCGTGCCCCTTTCCTCCTCCCTTCTTCCCGTCTTCCCCTCCCCCCTTTCCCCCAGCCTATCGTCCCCTTTACCTTGTGTCCGCCCCTCCCCTCCTTCCCCCACATCATTCCCCCCTCTCCCCTCCGCCTCCTCAGTCTGCCGGTGCGCCAGGGGGACCGGGGAGGGGGGCAGTGGGGGGAGGAGTGGCGGGGGCAGTGGGGGGGGTGACGCTAGACCCGCTGATAGGCCGGAGGGTGAAGACCCGGTGGACGGAGGATGGCGTATCGCGGTGGTATGAGGCGGTGGTCACGGATGTGGATGTGGCGAGGGGCCTCTACTCGCTGGTGTATGAGCTCAACACGGCGGACGAGAGCTGGGAGTGGGTGGACCTCTCGAAGGTAGGAACTGGGGAGGGTAGTTACTGCAGCTCTAGTGGGTTGGGGCTCTATGAGGCGGTGGTCACGGATGGGGATGTGGCGAGGGGCCTCTACTCGCTGGAGTATGAGCTCAACACGGCGGGCGAGAGCTGGGAGTGGGTGGATCTCTCGAAGGTGAGAACTGGGGCGGGTAGTTACTGCAGTCCTAGTGGGGTGATGGAGCGGTTATAACTTATGACGGATGTTGACCCTGCGAGGGGCCTCGACTCGCTGGAGTATGGGCTCAACACAGCGGACGAGAGCTGGGGAAGGTAAGCACTGGAGCAGGGGGGGTGGGGGGGGTAGGGGGGGTGACGATAGACCCGACCTGCTGACTTGACTAATATCCCTTCGATTCCATCAGCCCACCTATTGCTCTGCGCCTCATTTTCTCTCTCTCGCTGTCCTCTCCCGGCAGATCAGATCCCTAAGGACGACGACATAATATGGGTAAAAGGCCCTCCTGTGCTGGACCTCATCGTGTATTGCGACGCCTCGTGATTCTTCTCTCTCTCTCTCTCCACTCACCTCGCACTCACCTCCTCTCTCTCGCCGCAGATCCCGAAGGACGGCATTGTATGGCTGGAAGGCCCTCCTGTTATCGACTTCATCGTGTATTTTGAGTCGACTCAAAAGGCGCAACATACCTTCTCTCTCCCTCTCTCCCCACTCATCTCTCCCCACTCATCTCTCCCCACTCATCTCTCTCTCACCTGTCCCTCCCCTCTCACTCCTCTCCCTCCCCGCAGATCCCTAAAGACGACATCATATGGGTGGAAGGCCCTCCCGTGCTGGACTTCATCCGCCCTCCCCCACTCCCACCGCCCACCGCCGCCGCTGCTGCTGCTGCTGCGGCTGTTCCCCCTGCTATTCTGGGTGCTGTGGGGGAGAAGGATGCCAAGAAGGCACCTGCTGCAGCAAGAACAGCAGGGAAAAGTGGGGCCGCTGCCGCTGCTGCTGCTGCTGCTGCTGCCAGTGCTGCTGGTGCTGCTGGTGTGACAGCAGCAGGAGCAGGGGGGGAGGCTGGAGCGAGTTATTACGGGAATGTTGCAGGGGTGACCGCTGGAGGGGGCCCTGGAAGCGGGGGGGGAGGGGAGGGGGATGGTGTGGTGGGGTGGTTGAGGCGAGTGGCCAGCCTGCCGCCCCTTGTGGATATTCTCAAGGTGAGATCATAGCGGTTTTCTCCTTCCCTGCTGCTCGCATTCTACACATTTCGGCCCGTTGCTCTCCCATGCAACCACACTGCCCCTGTGATGTATCCAGCTGTTTTTTTTATTTGTCCTTGTTTTTCTTTTTCCTTGTTTTTCTTTTTCTTCCTTCCTTCCAGAAGAGCCTCATTTTCCTCGTGCTATCCCATGCGTCCTTGAATTCTTGTCTTCCTGTAATCGATCCAGTTAGAGAATGTGGAGGGGGAGGATAACCTAACCAAGCTGGCACATGCCAAGAGACTGATCAAGGTACGCTCTTGAGTGCTCCTGAGTGCACTGTTTAACATATACTGTTTAGCACGCTCCTTAAAATACGCCGCTATGTACTCAGTGCGCCGTTAGTATGCTCCTTCACGCATACCTGCCTCTCTCTGCCGTCTATCCTTTTCTGCCTTCCAATCCTGTGGCTCAGGAGCGGGAAAGCGAGCTGCGGAGGGCGCTGGCGATTCTAGGGGAGGACAGCGAGGAGGAGGTGGAGGAAGTAAAGGGGGGGGATGAAAGCCAGGGGGGCAAGGGCGGCACTGTCAAAAGGGGCTCTTCGAAACAGTCTGGTGAGTGCGAGGGGAGGGTGTGAGGAGGAGGAGGTGGAAGAAGTGAAAGGGGAGGATGAAGAAGAGGGGGAGGCAAGGCGGCACTGTCAAAAGGGGCTCTTGCAAGCAGTCGGGTGAGGGAGGTGTGTGAGTATAAGAGGTGTGAGTATAAGAGGTATAAGGGTTGTTACCAGAGGAGCCACTCACTGTAACGCGTGCACTGTTGTGCCTTGCACCATGGGGCTTGCATTGCATTGGGACACATGCCCCACGGATGCTACCTCGAAGTTCCGTTGCCCTCATCGCTTGCTGATTGGGAACTCTCGCTGCAACTCAAGACGTTTACTCGCCCTTGTGTGCCTTCCTTGCACATTTTGTCCCTTTTCCCCCTTACGTTCTGCACACCACCAGTCTCACCCTCCGCCTCTGACCCTTCCACTGCCAGCGGAAGGGGCAGAGAAGGGGGGGCGAGGGGAGGGGGTGGGGGAGGGGGAGGGGGAGGGGGAGGGGGAGGGGGAGGGGGAGGGGGAGGGGGAGGGGGAAGGGGAAGGGAAAGGGGAGGGGAAGAAGCAGGAGGTCAGAAGGGGGCAGGCGCAGGGGATGGGGGTGGCGGGCGGTCTCGGTTGTCTTCTAGCAGCCGATCATCTGACGAGGATGATGAAGATGATGACATCAGCAAGGGGCGTAGCGATGAGGATGATGATATCAGCAAGGGCCGGCGCAGCGGCGCAAGTGGCAGGGGCAGCCCGGGCAGGAGAAGAATGAGCCCGAGAGGTGGGCCGGGCAGCCCGAGGGACAGGAAAAACAGTCTGAGAGCGAGGCAAGAGAGTGAGGGGAGTGGAAGGAGTGGGGAGTACAGTGAGGGGAGTGAGAGGCGGAGGGGCAGGAGCAGAGAGAGGAGCGTTGATAGTGGGAAGAGTGGGGAGAGGAGGAGCGCGGGGAGTGGGAGGAGTGGGAGGAGTGAGGAGGAGAAGGGGAGGGGTAGGAAGGAAGTGAAGGGAGGAGGGGAAGAAATCGGAAGGAAGATAGCAGCAGCAGGTGGGGCACCCAAGGGAGGCGACAGTAGAGGGAGCAGCGAGAGGAAGGGAGAAGAAAGGAAGGGAGAGAGGGGGGGAAGTGTGAGCAGCAACAGTGGGAGCCCCAAACGAGCGACGTCTGGAGGCGATAGGAGCTATGATGACAGGAGTGTGGACAACAGAAAAGGCTGCACAAGGGGTGGGGAGGGCAACAGGAAGGGTAGCACAAGGAGTGGGGAGAACGCAAGGCAAGCACCTAGCGGGGGGAGGTCGGGAGGGGAAGGGGATGAGGAGGACGAGGTGGATATTGACAGGGACGAGGGCACCAGCAAGGGCTCACCTGTAGGGTCCAGAGGGGAGCCTACAGGGGGCTCCAAGGGGGTGTCCAGGGGGCCCTCGGCTGGTTGCTCTCGCAGTCGCTCTCCTGCTCGCTCCGATGGGGGCTCCTCCTCGGATGAGTCCAAGTAGGGGCGTTCGCCCAGCCGATGGCCCGACGCGGTCGAGTAGGACTGGCACATGATGCTCGCTCCTGTGGTGGGTTGAACTGAAGACGCGGGTGTTACTCTGCTGGGTGGCCTGATGGGATCATGGGATGGGACTCTTGGTAGGATGAGTCGGGTCATTTGCGGAGGCGGATGCGCTTGTGAAGGGCTAGGGAATTCGAGAGTTGGGGTGCTCTCTGCTCTGCTGGTTGCTGCTCACCCTGCCCGTCTGCTGACTGGTCTGATAGGGAGTCCTCATCAAGAAAGGTGCTAGGGGTTGTGGTGGTGGTGGTTTTGTGACAGCCCCATTTCAAGAAGGGTTCTCTTGAAGCCAGCGTTTATTAAAGCCAATGGTGCCTAATCAGTTGTAGGACTTGCCTGATTTTAGTGTTGTCGATCACTGCACGGCAGCGCACTTGTTCTAACATCAGGTCATATGTGGCAGAGGTGGACTATTGTATGCATAACTTGTAGCCTGACCCCATTCACAACAACTACAATGATCTAATTTTTACACAAAGGTTCTGACTACCACACCGTAAGTGCATTCCAGCAGAAAAATACTAGGAGCGGACCTGTAACGGGTGAGGAGCAGACGAGGAGGGGAATAGGCTCACATCCCCGGGAAAAGTACTACCGTAGGTCAATGCTATGCTGAAATGCAGGAGCACTCATGTCATGCCACTGTTCTGGCTGGCACAGCCGAGGAAGATGGAGGTGGATAGGACGGTTGGTGCGGGGGGGTGCTCAATGCTCATGCCTTGAGCGCAGCATACATGGCATCAATGTGCTCCTGCTCGTGGGAACGACATGGGGGAAGGAATAAGCAAGAGGGAGGGAAGAAGCAAGAGGGAAGGGAAGAAGCAAGAGGGGGGGAAGAAGCAAGAGGGGGGGGAAGAAGCAAGAGGGGGGGAAGAAGCAAGAGGGAGGGAAGCAGCAAGAGAGGGGGTGCTCAATGCTCAATGCTCGTGCTTGCTGCATACACGGCATCAATGTGCTGTGCTCCTGCTCTCATGGCCACGGCAGGGGGGAAGGGCTGCAAGTGACAGTTGGATGAGTGCCTACGAGGAGCAAACACAGGATCACATGCCTCGTGCACCCCTAGGCCATGAGCAGTCTCGAGCAGGTGGGAAACGCCTGATAGGACATGAGTGGGTGGGAGTCGACCCAAAAGTCATCTCATGCGCCTAGATCATGAGTCAGTCTCGAACAGGCGGGCAACAGCTGGTAGAAATTGAGAGCGGCTGGGGCAACTTTTGAGCCGACTCAAAAGTCATCTCATGCGCCTAGATCATGAGTCAGTCTCGAACAGGGGGGCAATAGCTGGTAGAAATTGAGAGCGGCTGGGGCAACTTTTGAGCCGACTCAAAAGTCATCTCATGCACCTAGATCATGAGTCAGTCTCGAACAGGCGGGCAATAGCTGGTAGAAATTGAGAGCGGCTGGGGCAACTTTTGAGGCCGACTCAAAAGTCATCTCATGCGCCTAGATCATGAGTCAGTCTCGAACAGGGGGGCAATAGCTGGTACAACTTGAGAGCGGCTGGGGCAACTTTTGAGCCGACTCAAAAGTCATCTCATGCGCCTAGATCATGAGTCAGTCTCGAACAGGCGGGCAATAGCTGGTAGAACTTGAGAGCGGCTGGGGCAACTTTTGAGCCGACTCAAAAGTCATCTCACCCACCTAGATCATGAGTCAGTCTCGAACAGGCAGGCAATAGCTGGTAGAACTTGAGAGCGGCTGGGGCAAATTTTGAGCCGACTCAAAAGTCATCTCATCCACCTAGATCATGAGTCAGTCTCGAACAGGCGGGCAATAGCTGGTAGAACTTGAGAGCTGCTCAGGCAACTTTTGAGCCGACTCAAAAGTCATCTCATGCACCTAGATGGACGAGATGACTTTCGAGTACTTCAGGGGTACACTACAGGGGTGCTTGAGGGAGGGACACACCTAAAACCTCTGAAGCATACCTTGTAGTGCTTGAGCAGCTGCGGCCGCTTCTTCTTGAAGGTGGGCGTAAGGAGGTCCCTCTCAACGTCAAAGGGAAGGCTGTCCAAGTAGACCCCCTTCACCATCTCGAAGCCCTTGAGCTGCTCGGGGCGATCAGAACAAGGAGCGAGGGGGGAGGGAGGGAGGGAGGGAAGGTGGATATGAGGCGTCTCTTCTCCTCAGATACACCCCCTTCACCATCTCGGAGCCCTTGAGCTGCTCAGAGTGAAAGCAAAAAAGAGCAAGGGAGGGGGGGAGGAAGGGGGAGAGGGAGGGGAGGAGGGGAGGGAGGGCAGGGCGAAGGTGGGTGTGAGAAATCTATCCTCCTCAAGTGGCAGGGTAGGCTGTCCAAATAGACCCCCGTCACCAAAACATCGAAGCCCTTCAGCTGCTCGGGGCGAACAGCAAATACACGGAGGAAAAGAGAGAATGACGGAGAGGAGAGAGAGAGAGGTGGGGAGGAGGGTCTCGCTCCGCGTTCAACCGGAGGCTGGCTGTCGAGATGCAGTGCCTTCACCCTATCATGGCCCAGATCCCCCCTGGTCTCATTCTCCCCTTACCCTTCCCCCTCTCTCCCCTTGCCCTTCCCCCTCTCTCCCCTTGCCCTTCCCCCTCTCTCCCCTTGCCCTTCCCCCTCTCTCCCCTTGCCCTTCCCCCTCTCTCCCCTTGCCCTGCCCCCCTCTCTCACCTGGCCCTTCCCCCCTCTCTCACCTGGCCCTTCCCCCCTCTCTCACCTGGCCCTTCCCCCCTCTCTCACCTGCCCCTTCTTGCCCGTCTCTACGAGCTTGTCTAGAATGAACTTCCTCGCCTCCTGCGTTTGGCACAGCGCAGCATAGTCGCCCTCCACACCAGCACCCTTGGCCCACGCTTCGAGGGCAGGCTGGTTTGGCACCACCACCGCCACCAGCACAGCCTCAAAGCTGTTGCCGTACACCCAAACCTGCAAGGGAGATTAACAAGGGTGGAATGTGGTGGAGTGCGGTGAAAAGCAGTGGAGTGGTGCATTGCATAATCTGGGTTGGGCGCCACCACCGCCACCAGCACTGCCGTACACCCACCCCTGCAGGGGGGGAAAAGTAGCGGTGACGTGCCGTGAAATGAGTCGAGTGGGATATTGCACAGCACCAACCAAGGCTGGTTGGGCATTACCATCGCCACCAGCACAGCTTCAAAGCTGTTGCGGTACACCCACACCTGTGAGCGGGGTAGAGTGGGGCACCAAGGGGTAGAGTGCGGTGAAACGTGTTGGAATGGGTTACTGCAAAGACTGATTGCTGGTTGGGCATAACCACGGTCACCAGCACAGCCTCACCATGCTAGAATGGAGGGCTGCTGATACAGATAGCTGATACAACTACATACAGAACAACGAACAACTCACCACGTCTATTGCCCAGTGGTAGCTCTACACGTCCTCCAGATATACTCATGCACACATGTATGCTTGCATATATACTCAGCCATATGTACTTATATAACGAGCAACTCACCATGTCTATAGCGGAGCAGTTGCCATAGACGTTCTCAAGGTTCTCCACGGCCACGTACTCGCCCTGGGCCAGCTTGAAGATGTTCTTCTTGCGGTCGATGATCTTCATCGACCCGTCTGGCTGCCACTCGCCCACATCCCCTGCTCAGGGATAGGTTTGTGTGGATGCATGGGTGCATGGGCGCGTGGGTGCATGGGTGCATGGGCGCATGGGTGCATGGGCGCATGGGTGCATGGGTGCATGCGTGCATGGGCGCATGGGCGCATGGATGCATGCAGAAAAGATCAATGGGACTTCTTGTGGTCTATGATCTTCATGGACCTGCCACTCGCCCACGTCTTCTGCTCACATGCGCATGGATGGGTGCACCTTGTCAGCATACACTGCCTCATCGGTCAAATCCTCTCTCATGTAATACCCCGAGAGTAGCACCGGCATGCGGAGGCAGATCTCCGCCCTGATTACACCCCACACCCTTCACTCCCCACCCTTCTCCCCCCCCCCCCCCCCCCCCCCCCCCCCCCCCCATAATCTCTTATTACCTGTGTGGAACCACCCCTCAGAATCCACTGCCTCCTTGGTCAGGTCCTCCCGCTTATAGTATCCAGAGAACAGCACCGGGCCACGGAGGCAGATCTCCCCCCGGGCGGGCGTGGCGAGCGCATCATAGTTCATGTCGGGGACAGACTCCAGGCGAGTTTCGAGGGTGGGCATTGGCGGGCCCACAGTTCCTGCTTGCTCGATGCCTGTTGTATAGGAGATGAACCCACTGGCATTGGTTTCAGTCAGACCTGATAGGATTGAGGGGGTTCGTGGGAGGGTGGGAGGAGAGCAGGAGGAGAGCCGGAGGAGACCGGGGGTTAACAGTGAGACGAAGAGGGGAGAGAGTTTTCACGATTGTGGAGGGTTGATGAAGCAGGGTTTGGTTGAGTTGGCGAGTGCATCGTGATTCATATTGGGTTTGTCTGGACTGACCAAAACCCTTCATGTCTCTAGGTCCGCATCGAGGGCACGACAGTGCTAACTACTCAACCTCCACTGAGTACAGAAACCTCCTCCACGTCAGGGGCAGACAGGGGTGCAACATGCACTTCTACTACACATGGTGTTACTTAGCTAAAAGTTTCTGGTCTCACCGTATCCTTGCACCACAGGGCAGCACATGGTGATCTTGAGGGGCAGAGGGGCAGCACATGGTAGACCTACACTATTACTTAGCTAAAAGTCTCTGAACTCACCGTATCCTTGCACCACGGGGCAGCACATGGTGATCTTGAGGAACTCCTCCACGTGGGGGGCTAGAGGCGCAGCACCGGAGCAGATGGCCTTCACCCGCCCACCCAGGCGTGCCTTGATCTGAACGCACACGCGAGCACGGGAGGGGAGTGAGGGAAGTGGGGGAGTGGGATGCACGAGAAAGTAGGATGACAGTTAAGGAGATGCCTTGAGGCGCCTAGAACCAGAGGCGCAGCGACAGAGCAGATGTCCCTCACACCACCCCCTTGCACCGCATGATGCCGGTGGAAAAGGTAGCGCACCTTGCTGGACACAATTGCATCCGAAATCGGAGAGAAGACTTTTTTAGTCAACGAAAAGCCTATTTGAAATAGCGGTGCAGTTTGTTTGCAGAAAGGCAGCCAGCTCACCTTGTTGAAGACAATCGCATCAGAGATGGGAGCGGCAAACTGCACCGACACGCCCGCCCGAATGCGAGCCTGCTTGCGGCTGTAGGCGAGGTCGAACAGGAACTTGCTGACGCCCCCTGCTGCTTCCACCTTCGCCTTCACACCTGAGGGGAACGAAGCGGAAGGAGGGGTGAGGCCAACAAGTGGGAATGGGGAGGGGAAAGGGAGAGAGGTACGAAGCGAGCCTGCTTGCGTCTGCACGCGAGGTCAAAGAGGAACCAGCTGACGCCCCCTGCTGCATGTACCTTCTTCACGCCTGAGATGACACAGACAGGGTGGGAAGCAGTGTTGAAGCAGCTAAGAGTGTGTGCTATGGAGGGAGCATGGTGAACAGCGAGTGTGCCCGGGGCGAGGGAGTGGGGAGGAGACGAGAGTGGAATGGCGTGGGGGGAGGGAGGAGAGGCTGACCAGCGTAGATGCGGTCGAAGATGCGAGGGACGCCGCAGAAGAAGGTGGGCTTGAGCTCCGCAATGTCCTCTGTGAGCAGCTTGACGTCCTGGAGAGGAAGGGGAGAGGGGGGGGAGAAGGACAGGCGGACACAGCAGGAACGTGCTTCTGAGTTGACTAAAGCAGATGTCCTTAGAGCGCAACTAGACGTACTGGAAAAGGGGGGAAGAAAGACACAGGGTACAGCAAGACAGAGAGGGACATGGTTAGAAGACTGGCCTCGATTTGATTGTGGGATCAAACACCATCCAGCAATAGACAGACTTGAATACACGCGGCAGGCACACAAGATGACAGCCACACAGAGCACAGGGGGTCTCAGAAATGGCAAAGAAATAGTTCAGTAGGTGGGGGAACTTACCCTGAATGCTCATAAATCAAGGCTTACCCCTCACCAGAAGCCAATGGCACCACCGAAATAGGTGATTAGCTCCTCACACGCACTGAGATTGGGAGTTACACTGCAATCTTGCGGGTACTTACCCCGCGCCAGAAGCCAATGGCGCCACCGTAGTAGGTGATCAGCTCCTCTGCTGAACGGTCGAAAATGTGAGCGAGGGGCAGATAGGAGAGGTACATCTCGTCTTGGTCGAACTGTGGGGGAGATAAGGGGAGAAGAGGGGAGAAGACGGGAAAACAGGATTTGGGGACGAAATTGGGCAGAATGATGGCAGGTGAAATTCACTCCCTCAAGTCTGATATTGCCCTACAGACCTGTACGGGCAGAAAAACCTTCAAAATGATGCAGTTTCGTGATGATCCTGGCATTGTGTTTACTTCATAGAAAGCTGCAGTTGCAGAGCCTTACGTTGATGTTGTTGTAAGCAACAAACTCCTTATTTCCAGCAATGGCGGCAAGCAACGACTTATGAGTGAGAAGCACTCCCTTGGGCTCTCCGGTTGTGCCTGGGGTGTGGAGGGGCGAGGTGGGGAAGGTGGAGAAGGGGAGAGGGGAAGAGGGAGGAAGGGAAGGGGAGGGGTGAAGGGGGTTAGGAAGTCTAGGAGAGAGAGGGAGCAACTAGGGTTTTGACTCGGCAGTCACCTGGCTCTAATGGATTAGATGGCAACAGAGCTGAGGCAAAGGTAACGTAACTGTCATGTTCTGCAAATACCTGAACGTACACGATCGTGCCTCAAGTACCTGAAGTGTACATGCTGGTGCCTCAAGTACCTGAAGTGTACATGATCGTGCAGATGTCTTCTGGCTTTGGAGGGATGGGCTCCGCAGGGTTCGCCTCGCCCTGAAAGGTCCAGAATGGGGTACGAGATGGTGATGGTGAGTGCATAGCTCCGGCATTGAGTGTGCTCTGCGTTTGCAGCTCCATATATGAGTGGGTCTCTCCTTTCTGCCACGCTCAGCATTTCGTTATTTTAGGCGGTCCTCAAGGACCATTTCACTTCCTACAGGTCTAGCTGTGTGCATCAATGAGTTAGTTTAGGCTACTCTAGGTATGTTCCAGGGGGTGTTAGAGGCCTAGAAATAGGCGCATGGGGTAATACCTCCTTAAGAATGTCGTCCCATGAGAGCGCCTTGATCCCGAGGTCGCTAAGCGCCTTGGCTGACTCCTCGTCTATAGCTCCCATGCTCACAACAGCTGCCAAGGGATAACGGAGGGAAGCATTGACACAGAACCAGAGGGTGAAAATGCAATTTTGGAAGGGAGCATGCTGAAAGAGGGTAACTGCAGGGTGTGTTTAAGGCACATAACTTTCAAGAGAACCTGCACACTCGGATAAGAACCTGCACAATTGATTTGGACCTTCACTCTCCGTTAGAAATCTTCACTTACTCCTTACAAATTCAGTGCACTTGGGAAGACTCTTGAGAAGCTGCAATGGGCAAGAGGTCCATGGAGCGGGATCCGAAAGCCACAAATGATAAGCATAAGTGAATCACTGAAGGGCTAGTTTAAGCACATGGCAAAGGTTTGGAGGCAATGCTGAATGCTTTGTGATTATCCCACAAAGCATCCCAACCTGAAAATAACAAAACGGCTGACTGACACCAGGATTCAGTAGCAGACGGCATCACCCTCCAGCTAATTAGGTCGCAGTGGATTATGAAAACTCACCGCAGCGAGATTTGCAGGCATGACAGCAACCAGAGACACCTCAGCATGGTTCAGAATGAACTCCACCGCCTCAGGACCTGACATCAGGACAGGGAGGGAGAACGCGAGGGGACAGAAAACAGGGAGGTGTAGATATGTGAGGGTACGTGGGAGGAGAAATGCTGCAGGAAAAACGCATGGGTTTGCTTCCAAGCTGTTACGGAAGCTTGAACTGGCCACGTACCAAGGGTGTCATAGAGCGGCACACAGTGGATGGACTGGCTGTTACATGCCTGCAAACAAAACAGTAGCTCGTGGCACAGCATCAGCAATGATACAGTGCACGGCGTACGAAATTGCGGACCCGGAAACCAGCACGGGATGTCAGACTAGTAAAATGAAAGCGCAACGCTTCGTAGATTAGATGCTTGTGATAAGCAGCCGTACGTACTTCCATGGTCATAAACCACTCTGGCGAGTTGATCCCATAGATGCCAACACGGCTTTGCTGCACAGACCGAATCCAAGATGCAGATGAGTTGCTGAATCCAAGGATAGTCAGTGAGACCGAGATTACAGGAGGTTTTACGTGAACAAGAGAATACTGAGCACTAGATGAGAGAGGGAACATCTTACCGGCTTGAGACCATTGAATTGAAACGCGGACGCGATCTTCTTGACCTTAGCGCCAACCTCCTCGTATGTTTGCCATTCATAGGGACCCGCCTGGACAGAGGTTCCCGTGAATCATGAATTACACGAAAATGTGAAAATTGCCAGGAACGGCAATAAAATAAGCGGGCCTAGAGAACGTGCTGTCGTCTGCAGAACTCGCTGACACAAGAGAGCAACTAGGTAACGCGATAAAAGTTGTTGATTTAATCAGACGAGTTAGCAGCTCACCACGCCGTTGACGACCGATCGCTTTCCGAGGAACTTGTTCTTCGCGAACTTCTTGACGGAGTTGCTGAAATCATCACAATCCGCCGGTTAGGTTTTCGTACAAGGGGACTGAACGGATCGAAAAAGGAAGACGGCTGACGCGAAAAATCGTGGCGCTGAAGGCGTAATACAGAAGCAATCGGACGGTTACTTCAGGTAGTGAACAGAACACATCATCCAGAGGCTTGAGACGTACTCGAAAAGCTCCCAGACGGTAGTGATTCCTTCCAAGGCCGCGTAACCATCCTTAGCGTAAGAACTCTTATACGTCGGTCCTGCACCGAACCAAGAAATCAATCAACATTTGCGACTTAAAGAAAAAAACACTCATTTGATCTGCTTAAAATTCGTCCAAAGGCGATTCCTAAACCCGTTGATCATCTGGCCATGGCAATTCACCTTTGGAAAGAACCCCTTCCGAAGCAGGCACAGCATCTGCTGTCTTGATCACCCACTTCATGGTGCCTTCTGCTGCAGGAGCTTCAGCCATGGCTGCAATTTCTGAGCCACAAAAACTGTGATAGCTACTAGCTGCAGCAGAATGAGCTCTGAACAGAAAAAAACAAAGACTGGAAAAGTCGGCCGACCAAGGGGAGGTTGTGTCTGCCACTGCCTGACTCGCTGAAGACTGACAGTGACTGCCTCGGGATGATCAGGCGAGGCAAATCAAGTTTGGGGAAGCTGAACTTCCACGAAAAGGCATCCTATTGCCGATTTTCGGGTTCACGGGATTGTGGCTCAGATTTGGCGCGAAGTCTTCCACCCAATCGTAGCCATCGCGCTACGCAAAAATTCAGGGAGACTTGGGTATCCCCGCCACACTCAACCGCGAACTTCTCTTTCAAAAACAAATGTTCAGAAACGAGACATAACATTTTATACGCAGGTGAAATGTTATTTTTGATTATGTGAAGAAAGGGCGTGTCCAAATCTCCGACTCCCACGTGTCCAGTCTGGAAATCACGTGATCCTACCGAGGCCTTCAATACAATCTGTCATTGGTCTCTCCTGCTGTAATTCTGGTCCAAATCCCGAAGGCAGCCATGGCTAGAACAGGGAACTGAAAGGAGAAGGATACGGCAGAACGCTTTAGCAGACTCGAGACGTATTTCAAATCGTGAACAAACGTTGTGCTATCCCTTACAAGCCGCTCGCTACTGACAGCTTTCTTTATGCCAGTTCCGTTCAATGGCTTCCATTTGCTCTTCCCCGTCCGTCAGTCGCCATTCATGGATCGTGCCAAACACACACCAGTCCGTAGCTAGCGACGCCTCGCAATCTCGCGGCGTAAGGCATGTCCAGCCTTCCCATTTAGCGCTCACAGCCTCTCGCCATCGTCGCAACCGTCGTGAAGCATTCGCGTCGCCCGCTCCCCAGCGACTACAGCTCACCCCCTCGCGATCGCTACGCCAATGTCCCGCGCGAACACTCGTGGACTGTACGCACGATCCACTCCAGGGACATCGGAGTCCTTCCGGTGCAGTGTCACATCGTTTAATGTCACCCGGTTCGCGTCGTCATCGGACGGTTACAAGAGCGTCAGCTAGCAGCGGGAATTCCGGTATAGATCCGTCGGTGGAGCACAGCTCCATGGCGAATGAGGAGCTCCTGCTCTTCTTCTACCAGCTCGATTTGAACACCCGGCTCCAGGTGAGGCGGATGTGAACTGTAAGTCATCAATGAAGCGCGTTTTTTGCTAGCAGCGTCTTGCCAGACTGCGGAGTCCAACCAATCCACGAGGTCAATGGCAGATTCTCTCACCCAGACTGTGATAGATTTTATGAGAATTCTCAAAAACCTATCACAGCTTCTTGCCAGACTGCAAGTTCCATTCCACAAGATCAACGACAGATTCGCTCACCCATACTGAGGCCATCTGATCCTCCTTGCTCTTTCCGCAGAAAGCGCTCAACTTGGACCAGTACGAACCAGCTCAGCTCCTGCGAGAGAAGATCGCGGAGGTAAGCCGCTGGACTTTTTTTTAGGCGCCTCAAAAGCGGAGGTAAGCCGCTGGATGGGAGTGGCTCTAACGTACAATGCAAGTGAGAGGTCGTGACTCGTGAGTCGACTTTTCCGGGATTGGTTCTCACTCTCGGCCGTTTCACGCTCCTGTTATCTTGCCGTGGCAGCTTGATCGTGAAATAGCGCGGCAGAGGGAAGCCAAGATGGGAACGTCGTCCAAGGAAGAGGCTCAGGACAAAGGCCTGGCGCTGTTACGCCTCAAGTAAGATTCTCTGTCATTGAATGCAATTCAAACACGGATTCCTTTTACAAAAACGATTTTTGACTCGTCTAAAAAGTGTTTCTCTGTCATATCATGCAATTCAAACACGGATTCCTTTACAAAGACGACTTTTGACTCGACTAAAAAGTGTTTCTCTGTCATATCATGCAATTCAAACACGGATTCCTTGACAAAGCTCACTTCTGTAGGCATCATTATCCTCTAAATTCTAATGGATATGTGGGTGTTGGATGTGAATGGCAGGGCAGGGCTGCAGCGGGCAGTGGAGCAGGAGCTATACGAGGAAGCAGCTGAGATCAGAAAGAAAATGAGCAAATTAGAGGTGCGTCCTGGCCTGGGGTGATCAGGCATGTGTCATCCCCGTGATGTCGCAGTGCTAGCCACATTGGGGTGGTAACGGGCCAGGAGATTGATGCG
The DNA here is from genome assembly GCA_027943415.1 of Closterium sp. NIES-67. Lineage (NCBI taxonomy): Eukaryota > Viridiplantae > Streptophyta > Zygnematophyceae > Desmidiales > Closteriaceae > Closterium > Closterium sp. NIES-67. The sequence goes on from BQMB01000950.1 coordinate 32,915, forward strand.
TAGCATTTGTACGCAATAACCTGGTTTTTCACTGAGTGTCGTTCCCTTCATTTCGCAGTGCTAGCCACATTGGGGTGACCAGGAGATTGGTGCGTAGCATTTGTACGTAACGACCTGGTTTTTCACTGAGTGACGTTCCCTTCGTTGCGCAGGGTGACACGTTGGCAGCGTCTGCTGCAGCATTGGCTATGGGCAATGTTATTTATAAGTTCAGGCTAGGGCAGAAAATCACTCACAAGGAATTTGGTGAGTCGCTCTTGTCTACATCCCTGTTTTATCTGCATCACAGGTACCAGTTTTCTCAACTGTGATTGCATGGTCAGATTGCTCCCAGTGCCTCCCGTTCTGCTAAGCTAGGCTCCCGTTTTTGTAACTCATATCATATCGTCGATATGTTTGGAGCTGAATCCCCTCATCCTCCACGCCATGTGCTCCTTTTTCGCCCAGGCTACCGGGGCATAGTGGCGGGGATGGACCCCATGTGCTGTGAGACAGAAGAGTGGATGTCAGGTGCTCAAATCAGCCGGCTCTCACGGGGTCCCAACCAGCCCTTCTACCAGGTGGGTCTGACTGCTCATTCGCAGTAATGTAGCTGCTACCACGCTCTAGATTCCGCTGGCTTGCAATGTATGCTGTGTGCATGTGAGCAGCATTGGAGTGTAACTTTGTTTCATTTCTCCCTTTCTGCAGATTCTACTTGACTTGGGCAATGGAGCACGCTTCCCTGTTGCTTATGGTACGTGGATTCACTTGTGCATGAGTCTCACTAGGGGTGCCATGAATGTACAAAAGTAGTATTTATTACAGCTAACTCTCAGCTCGCAGTCTGGCTCTCAGCTGTGCATACTAAAACTGCGTGTCTGGCTGTTTGGCTGGCAGTTGCGGAGGACCTCCTTGACATTCCTGTGGAGCCTGATAAGGTAATACTTGCTGCCATTTGTTTATCCTTCGCTCTCGCCTCTCCTTGATTGTTTTTGTTCCCCCACTTCCCCCCCCTCCCCTCCCTTCCTCACCCCCGCTTCTCCGTTCCTCCATTCCACCTCGCTTCTCTCCTGCTTCCGCTACTTTTTACTTCGCCTGGATTACCTCCGCGTGTGGCTCCCTCGTGTACCATCTCTGTTTCCTGGGCTAATGTCTTTGATTGTATCACATTCCTCTGCAGGAGCAAATGATCCACCCATATCTGTATCTTCTATTTTATGGAGCTGATTCTCGAGGTGACTTCATCCCGTGCAAGCCTCTGAGAGACAAGTACAATGCTCCCCGCTATGAGGTCCCTCTGGATGACTCAGATGACACTGGCTCAGACGAGTCATGACTTGACACCAGCTCTGATGCTCACGACGATGGATTGTTTGTGGAGCATGCACAAGTATCTTCTTACACCTCCGTATAGAATTGTGCTGAAATCAGCATTAGCTTTTGTCACAGCATTGTGTACATACTAATGTCAGTAAGGAGCCGTTCTATGATTCGAAACCTTCCTACGTGTCTCTCAATGGTTCATGGTGTATTAGAATTGTTCCAATTCTTACGGAAATAAGTCACTAATGATGTGTACAGCAACATTACCTAACAGTAATTTTCCAAACACTTGTATTAGTATTCATTTGTACTACAATATCAATCAGTTCTCTTCACATCAACGGACATATAAACAGCGCATGTACAACTTCTGCAAAAGTGACAAAATTATCTTGCAAAAGCCTTTGAGGCCATTGCCTGTACACTGCCCCACCCATGTGGCGGGTGGAAGCGCAGAAACGAATGTACAACGGAAACACACCCCGCCACTGCACAGGAGGCAGCGTCCAGAATAAAAACGGGCATCAAGCAGCCACGGTTTTCGCGCGAACCAGTATCCGGTCCACCAACTGCCGGAGCTTCAGGCCACCAGTGGCGCCATGGTGCAATATCAATTAGCAGATGGTCCTTCAAGCTGATATCCACCATGAGTCGCCGAGCATGCTGCGGCGAGCAGTATCAACGCGACAAGCCATTGAATTCACGGCCATTTGGAAGTGGCTGCTCTCATTCGATGAGGACGATGATTCGTCTGAGGTCTGGAAATTCCGTCTCATTGACGACGACATCTGCTGCGATGAAGACGTCGTTTCTGCCAGGCTGCGATTGCTCATGTGAACGAAGAGCATCGTGACGTCCTGTGTCTCCGCCATGATCGTGATATTCCGATTCGATGTGAACTGATCAGGAGTGAAAGACTGGGGAAAGCGCAGAACAGAGCAGAGGTGGCAGGACGGAGAGCAGCAGATATCGACGATTGAGGAGACTAAGTGGACAAGTTGGTGAGATAATTGACTGGTAATGAAGCTCGCACGAAGTCTATGTAGTATCCCGTTGGAGAAGTGGTCTGTGATTTTCGGTTGACTTAGAGTGCAGGAGTACAATTCCACCACTGTGAGGTGCAGAGCGGAGAGGAGACTCCTGTTTGGAGGCGGGCAGGTGGACGAGGCGTGGTGTGGTGAGGTGGGGTGGGAGTGGGGACCACCGCCGATCTTCACGCGGAATCTCCGCGGAGTTGATGCCCTGTGAGGGGTGGGGGTTGGTCTGATCTGCCACGCCGCCATAGCGCGTCGATGCCGAGATGACAAGCAAACGCGTGGGACGAAGGGAGATGGAAGGCTGTGCGAGGTGCTGACGGAAGGTTCAGGCTGGACCCTTCCACGTCGGTGCAGATCGATCTGACTGACAGCTCAAAAAGCGGAATTTCGACGGTGAATGTCGAAAGTGACGCTGGATTTGGACCCACCCCTAGGAAGCCAGCAAAGTGCCACGTACACGTACATCCCCGATGGTCGAGCACACGTTTCCTAGGGTGGTTGGTGGAGGAAGGCACATGTTCTGAACAAGATTCTGGGGGGAGAGCCTGGTCAATTCCGCAGAAACTCCCTAGCATCTTGATAAATTCATCAAGCAGTTTCAGTGTAGGCTCTTGTATTGATAAAGTTTAAGGGTCTGGTCTGGTTGGCATTCTTCTGTACGTCATTTTTGGCGGCTTTACTCCAATCTTAGTTCGCATCAATTCTAGTAAACTATTTATATTGATGAGTGTTGGGCTTGAGAAAATAGCCCTTAGGATTTTTCCAGAGACTAAGTCCACTTGTACAAGATACTTGAGTAGTGCAGCGGAAGTGTTGAGTAGTTGAACCCTTACACTAGTATGTGAGAGCAAGTGATTGATCAAAAGAAGCAAGCATACAGGAATATATAGAGAATAGGAAATAGAGCAGTTGTAGAATACAGTTGAAAAAACGGTTATCAATTGCACAGCGACTCGATCGTTAGTTCGGTTACCATCCTTGCAGTCGCATCGGTCGGTCGCAACCTCCGGTTGCAACCCTTCGAGTCTCTTCGTCCTTTCGTGTTCTTTCGTCCAACCCCCTCGTGTAACCTCCGTTGACTTGCGTACTCGATACGGCATTTCTTCGAGTGTAGTGTTACACTTCAGAAACGCTTAAAGCCCGTGGCTAAAATAGCAGACCTGGAAACCACTTGAATTTGGTGCTTTGAAATCCGTCTAAGTAAAGAATGGAAGGTAGCTTTGAGTTCAAGCCTGAACAAGAAAAGTGCGTCGAAACAAATTCTGGTCGAGCTTGCTGATTGGAGGAATGTTGAAAGTGTTGTGATATAATTGGTACTTAGCATTTCTGTAAGTCGATTAAGTGTAGTTAGTGTCGAATCTTACTGTAGAACATAAGTCCGTAGGATGACGTCAGCAAATAGCGCTCGCCATAGGACAGTCGTTTCAGTCACGCGAACAGTCGCACCTCGTCAATATCATCTAGGGCGCATAGCGCGATAGTGACGAACAGGTATATTAGCGAATAGGTATTTTTTCGTAGAACTATAAATCTCGGTCAGGTCGTTTTGATTGTTAAATTTGATTACCCACAAGTTCACGTACTCAGGTTATTCAACCTTGACCTTTACATTTTACAAGACTTCCGCTGTCTTACTAGTCTACCATTCCAGCAAAGATCCTGGACCAACACTTGAGGATTTGCCAAGTGTTCGTGTTTATAGTTTTATACTTAGTCTATTACAACACCAGTCGATTTACTTCATGGTATGAGAGCTATCTGGAATTAAGACTACCGTCAACTATGACTGGTCCAACACCAGCACCATCTGCTGGATCAGTTACTGGGACTACTGGAGCACATGCCTCCACTACCGCCGCTGGTCTCTCAGCCTCTGGGCATTTTCCACCAGCCTATGCTAATATCGGTATGCAAAATCCGCCTTATGTGAATACTCCAGGTGCTCCATCGACTGCACCTGCAACGCAACAGCAACAGTCACAGACAACAGCACAGCAACAAGCATCAGTACAGCCACCAGTCTCAACGCAATCTATTTAATCTGCGTTCAGTGGAATGAGCCTTGACGGCTCAAGTTACATGCGTGGAGCAACAGCTCCAAATACTGGTTCGTTTGCTTTCTCACCTTTCGTACAGCAGCCGCAGTTGCAGCAGTTTCAACATCCCTTTTATATCTTCGGTCGTTCTCCTGCTCAGCAACCACAGCAAGTACAGGAACAGCAATATCAGCAACCACAAGTACAGCAACCACAGCAACAGCAACCGCAACAACAGCAACAGCAACAACAGCAACAGCCATGCTTTGTTTTTCAGCCTCCAAATCTACTTAACAATACTCATATCAAGACAACCGAACCTTTTAATGGAGTGGATTTTTACTCATGGAGCTTCGAGTTTGAGCTTCTGGCACAGTCCGCTGGGCTTTGGCCGTTCTTCACCGGAGAATTCACCTATCCTGTTACGGGAACACAACTGGAGCAGCAGAGTTTCTTGCACGCCTCTCTCGGGGCGTATACAGTTCTTGTACGGAACTTAACGCCGAAGGAGCAGCTCGGCGTTCGATCGTTTCACTCAAGTTTTACACCAGCCGAAACTGCATGGAACCATCTGAAAGGGGTATACATGGCAAAGGATACGATAACAGTGAGTAAAATACTTTCGCAGCTGACAAGTGTGCAGATGATGACAAACGAAAACGTCATGGACTACGTTAACCGTGTCCGTACACTACGTGATCAACTGGAAAAAAGTGGGGGATACTTCCCTCGTGAGATGTATCTCACAGTCCTTCTGACTGGTCTTGGACCCGAATGGCGACAGACGCGCGCCTTCCTGCGCATGAATCCCAACCTCTCCGAAGCTGAAATTTCTTCTTATCTTCAAGCCGAGCAGCAAGATCTTGACCTGCAGTCACAACGCAACCAGAAAAAGGAGGTTCATTTAAGTTTTTACTCCAATCCAGAAACACAGCATCGACATCCACCAAAGTATCCGTTCTGCCATTTCTGTAAGAAACCAGGACATACTTACCAAAACTGTCGCAGCCGTCATCAAAATTGTCGCAGCACTTCGCAGCCGTATCACCGATCGCAGCAGGCACCGAAGACACAACCGCCACAGCAGCAGTTAACGTCTCAGCAGCAGCAGATGGCGAAATCGCCGCAGAGTTCATCAACGTCGCAGCAGCGCCCGCCGGTCTTCGCATCTGCCACATCAGGAAAAGGAGTTTTTGGATGTGTTACAACAGTTGATGTTTCCGAAACAGATTTAGAAACCCGACTTGAAGAAACAACAAGTGCTGAAGGCATTCCTTTACCTCAAGTTTATGCTAATCTTGCTCGCATAATTTCAGGACCAAATACCTGGTATCTCGACAGCTGCTGCGGATGGCATATGTGTTCTACCGAAACAAGCTTCATCACGAATCAGCGTCCGCTTCGTCGTCCCATACCTGTCACAGTCGCCAAAGGACAAACAATAATGGCACGATCAGTTGGCAGTGTCATGCTCGAATCTATCGACACGGGATACTCACTTCATGTTACGAACGTTCTTATCGTCGCTGGTCTTGGTTTCAACCTTCTTTCCACAGCTCAACTCCTGGCGCACAAAATCCGCACACAAGGAAATTGTGAGACGATGGATCAAGAGCTCTGGCACAGTACAACTAATACCTACCTTGGTTGTGCCGCCACTCAACATGGCGTATCAGTACTTCAGTTCGCAGCACAAGGAACTTCTGGCGATTCTGAACGTGTCCTTGCACTTGGTCCCTGGGATCAACCCGAAGAAACAGATTATCAAAACGTGGATATTGACTTTCGAGCAACTTCGGTACCATCAGCTTCTCGAACAGCAGCCGCCGTACTTACCGCGTTGGATACCTGGGAATTCAACACCGCTGATGAAAGTGCCAACGCGTGGCGAACGTTTTATAATACCCGAGCAGCCTTCCAAGGAACTCCAGCACCACTTTGGGGAGAGATAAGTGGTCTTGCAGCTGATGAACCTGGCGTCGTTGAAGCAGCAGAACAGGAAGCAGTAGCTGAGCAGCCGAGTCCAACAGAAGCTGTCGCCGAAATACCTGTCACAACATCAACAGAAGCAGTATCGGGGGTTATCCTCGCAACTGCAGCAGCACCAACACATGTCACGTTACCTCTTAACCGTTTCGTTGAAGGGGAACTGGACAAGTCACCAGCACTTTCTCCTTTTCTTCTTTCTTCTTTTTATACTAACTTCGATTTCTATCTGCGATCATCAGGACACAAAGCCACAGAAGATATATGGCATCAAAGGTTAGGGCATCCATCACAAGGGATTCTAAATCATTCAATCCGAGCAGCAGTTCTTGATAAAAACAGTTTACTTTTACCTGATGGCACGGAGATGAAACCACAGTCTCGTCCGACGGTTTGCACCACCTGTCCAGTTGCCAACCTTACGCACGATCCTTTTCCAAGCCATTTTCCCGGCTCAACCCGTTATCAACTGATGCAGAAAGTCTACAGCGACATACTCAACTTGTCTGAAGCAGGACCTAAAGACGAGAGGTATGTGATAACCTTCATCGAAGCGTCTACACGCTATGTCTGGACAGCTAACTTACCTGCACGCCATCTCGCTCACTCCGTCTTCATCGCGTGGCTCGCTGTCGCTGAACGAGAGTCAGGAGTAAAACTGCAAGAATTTCAGAGCGATGGTGCAGGGGAGACTACCTTCAGACACTCGGCATCAAACGAAAGCAGTCACTGCCACATACGCACCAAGAGATGGGGGTAGCAGAAAGGATGAACAGAACACTGCAAGAGAAGATGCGTGCTCTGCTGACGCAGGCAGCTCTTCCACCGCATTTTTGGCCGTATGCGATGGACCACGCTGTGCTGTTACACAATCTTCTTTCTTCAACGTCCCTGCCCGAGTTTTCTTCTCCGCACCTGCAGTGGACGCGTACCGTTGGAAGCACAAAACTTTTACGAGTTTTCGGGTGTGTTGTACAGTTTCGTCATCCAACTGCAGCTCTCGGCAAATTTTCTGAACGAGCAAAATGGGGGGTCCATCTCGGCATCGAAAAACAGTATCATGCGTGGAAGATTTTGGATCTCCGCTCAAACCAAATCATCCCGTCACGTGATTGTCTTTTCTATGAAAGACTCACCTTGCCCGTTTTTCGTGCCCACCAGGCAACAGCTGCCAACCCCGCCAGGCTGTTCGAAGGCTCGCGTGCGTTTGCCACTGACGAGGCTGAAGCTGATGTACAGGACGAAGCCGTTTTTGAAGCATCCGAAGCTGCCGCAACTGACATTCCTGAACCTGTAACCTCGACTGGCATACCTGAATTCATTCCTCTTGCAGATGCTGACCCGGGTGATGTTCGCGAAGTTCGTCTCAGCTATGAACGTAATCGCCAACAGCAGCCGATGCCCGTCGTCTCCGACGAAGCCGTTCGTGTTACACCTGATGAAATTGGGGGGGAAGAAGGACCAGAAGAAAATTTCGCAGGTACAAACGAAGAACGTCCGCGTTTTACAGAAACAGGATTGCAGATACTGGGATTTGCAGTAGCAGTACAGCGCAACGAAAGTAAGATACCTGAACCGAAAACCGTCCGACAAGCTCTTACGAGTCCTCACCGAGAAAAATGGCGCGAAGCCATGGACAAGGAGCTAGCATCACTCAAGAATCGTGGTACATGGGATTTAATCCCGACTTCAGAAGTCAAAGGGAAGAAGGTACTTACCGGAAAGTGGGTCTTCCACGTCAAGACTAATGCAGATGGGTCGTTTGAAAAGTTCAAAGCACGATGGGTCATCCGCGGTTTCGAGCAGACTTACGGTATCGACTTCGAACTAACCTTTGCTCCTGTCGGCCGACATACAAGCGTTCGGATTCTGCTTTGTGTCGCCGCCTGCCGTAATCTACGTCTTTGTCAAATCGACGTCTCGAATGCGTTTCTCTACGCGCCTGTCGACGCACTCATCCTGGTAGAGTACCCACATTCTTATACTACTAACCCACCGAGTGTTTGCCATCTACGGAAGTCCCTGTACGGCATTAAACAGGCACCACGGCTCTGGCAGCAGTATCTTCACTCGCAGCTGGTCACTGCCGGTTTTCGTCAACTACCGCATGATCAGGGAATGTATCTACTAACCGACGGCAGCAACTACATTCTACTCGTTGCCTACGTCGACGACATCTTATACGTTAGTACTACCGATTCTCTTGCCGAGACCTTCATATTGAAATTACAGAAAAAATTACAGCTTACCGTCTCCGAAACAGTCTCATTGTTTCTTGGACTGAACATTACCTGTTCACCGACAACTATTCATCTCACCGCTTCGAAGTACGCAGCAACTCTCGCTGCCTGCTTCAACCTTACACCTACAACAGTCTCTACACCGTACCGCTCACTACCGACTGATCACAAACCGAACACCACACTGTTAACTTCAACTGGTTTACAGATCTATCAACAGCAGCTAGGCTGTCTACTCTTTGCCGCTATCACTTGTCGTCCTGATCTAGCCTACGCGGCTAGTCAGCTCGCTCAGTTCCTACGCCGTCCTGAGGAGGAGCATCAGCTTGATCTACTTCGTGCACTTCAGTATTTTATCTCGACACCTGACGTCGGATTAGTCTACAACGTCATCGGCTGTAAAACACTCTATCTACATGGTTTTGTTGACGCCGATCACGCTGCTGATTCTACTAATCGACGGTCACGCACTGGGTTCATCTATCGACTGGAACCTACCGGACCTATCTCTTGGAATTCTACGAAGCAGGAGCTAATTGCACTCTCCTCTGCTGAAGCCGAGTTTATTGCTGTCTGCACAGCAACACGCGAAGGACTTTACTTACAGGAACTACTGGAAGAAGCGAAGTTGACGACAACTACCCAGTTTACCCTAGAGTGCGACAATCAAAGTGCAATTCGCATCGCACATCAACCTGGTTTCGTCAACAGGACAAAGCATATTTTGCTTCGTTATTTCTTCGTCAAAGATGAAGTCGGTAAGGGGAGGATGCGATTGGTCTACTGTTCGACCAACGAAATGGCTGCCGATTTTCTCACGAAGAAGCTGACACAACAAAAGTTTCAGTACTGTAACAAGCTTTGTGGAATCTTCAAGAAGTGACACTATCGACGTTCCAGAAATGAAGGGGAGTGTTGTGATATAATTGGTACTTAGCATTTCTGTAAGTCGATTAAGTGTAGTTAGTGTCGAATCTTACTGTAGAACATAAGTCCGTAGGATGACGTCAGCAAATAGCGCTCGTCATAGGACAGTCGTTTCAGTCACGCGAACAGTCGCACCTCTTCAATATCATCTAGGGCGCATAGCGCGATAGTGACGAACAGGTACATTAGCGAATAGGTATTTTTCGTAGAACTATAAATCTCTGTCAGATCTTTTTCATTATTAACTTTGATTACCCACAAGTTCACGTACTCGGGTTATTCAACCTTGACCTTTACATTTTACAAGACTTCCGCTGTCTTACTAGTCTACCATTCCAGCAAAGATCCTGGACCAACACTTGAGGATTTGCCAAGTGTTCGTGCTTATAGTTTTATACTTAGTCTATTACAACACCAGTCGATTTACTTCAGAAAGAACTTGTTTTGCTGTTTGTTGCGACAAGATCATTTGGATGCGAATTGCGTAAAAACACTGTGTGCATCGCACGGAGTTTCTACGACTGGTATGGGCGACCAGCTTGCGACGAGGAGATACAGGCGCTTTATGGCAGGGGAATTCAAGTGATTTCCAGGTCTGCAATTCCGGAAGCAGCTACTGTTTGCCAACACTGTTCTTCTCGCATTTTCACTGTTCACGGAACCACGAATTCGGTCGCACGACGCGTATTGCACTGTTCATCGAATGGTTTCATGCAAAAACTGTCGCCAAACCGCCACGGTCAGATTCCGCTTTGCAAAACGAAATGTCTTAACTCTGATTCGTTTACTCCAAAGATAAAGTCATGCGCCAAGTTCAAGAGCAAATTAAACAGCCCACTTGATTGCTATTATAGCCACGGGCTTTAAGTCTTCGAGGTATTTCCAATACTCCCCTTCGTTTCTGGAGTGCTGACGTGTCCAGATTCAGTGACGTTTATCTGCCCGGTCAGCTGCATGCAGTAATCGAACTTTGCCTTTGTCAGTTTCTTCGTCAGGTAATCTGCAGCCATTTCTGTCGTGGGGCAGTAACTGAGTTGAAGTCTCCCCTTTGCGATCTCATCCTTGACGAAGAAATACCGCAGAGCGATGTGCTTGGTTCGTTTTGCGAACCCGTTTTTGTTCGGGATTTTGATCGCGGATTGGTTGTCGAAAAATAGCGAGAAGACGGGCATGGTCGCGATTTTCGCTTCCTCGAGTAGCTCCCGTAGGTAAAGTCATTCTTTGGTCACAGAGCAGAGAGCGATATATTCCGCTTCAGCCGAGGATAGTGCGATTAGTTCCTGCTTGCTCGATTGCCAGGAGATAGTCCCGATAGGCTCTAGTCGGTAGATGTAGCCCGTTCTGGAGCGACGATTCTCCCTATCTCCCGCGTGGTCGGCGTCGACGTAGCCGAGTAGCTATACGGACGATGGCGTTACTTTGTTGTAGGTAAGTTCGGTCGTCGGCGTAGAGACGAAGTAGAGCAGTGCCCAATTTAGTTCCTCGAGATCCTCTTGCTCCGGCTGCTTCAGGTGTGTCGCCAGTTGGCTCGCGCTGTAGGACAGATCCGGTCAGCAGGTTACTGCTGCGAACAGTAGACAGCCGAGCTTCTGTTGATATTCCTGAATTTGCTTCGCGGGGAGCTTTGCGGAGGTTTCGTTCTTGTTCCCGTAGCGATAGGGAGTCGCGACTGCGACTCGCGTTAGGCCGAATTTCTTCGCAACAATGCCTGCATCTTTTCCGACGTATAGGTGGAACGCCGAGTCGTCTTTGACGATGTTTAGACCTAGGTACTGGCTCACGCTGTCTGACACCGTGAGTGTTAAGTCACTCCTCAGCTCCCCTTCGAACCAAGTGGCGACGTCGGTAGTGGAGCCGACGTAGAGTAGGTTATCGACGTAGACGATGAGTAGGACGACGTTCCCCCCCTTTTGTAGTCGGTACATGCCTTGATCATTCGGCAGCTGCAGAAAACCGATCCTTACGAGGCGGTCGTGAAGGTGCTGCTGCCAGAGCCGCGGGGCTTGTTTAATTTCGTAGAGGGATTTTACCAGCTGGCATACTTTTGTGGGATCGTCGATGAATCCGTGCGGCTACTCGACGAAGATTTCAGCGTCCACAGGTGCGTACAGGAAGGCGTTGGCGACATCAATCTGGCGCAGTGGTAGCTTTTTCGTGGCCGCGACGGCGGGCAGAATGCGTAGGGAAGTATGTCGGGAGACTGGGGCGAATGTCTCCGAGTAGTCGGTTCCGTTTCGCTGGTCGAATCCTCGTACGACCCAGCGAGCCTTGAAGCGGTCGATGGAGCCATCCGCATTAGTCTTGATGCGGTACACCCATTTCCCCGAGAGCACATTATTCCCGTTGGTTTTTGTTGCAGGTACCAGCTTCCACGTATTTCGGTCTTGCAGGGCCTTCAGTTGCTTTTCCATTGCTTCCTTCCATTTCGCCTTGTGTTCCCCCTCGAAGCCGTCGGTGGGGTCTTCTATGTTGGCGTTGTTGTCCAGGTAATGCTGCAGTGTCAGTCGCTCGTAGAAAATCACATCACGTGAGGTCACGTTGCTTTTGTCATGAATGCCGAGAAGTTTCCATGCCTGGAAATGTTTTGCGATGCCGAGGTGTAGTCCACACCGTGCTCGTTGAGAGAATCATCCTGCTTGGGTTGTGTGAGGTCTAAACTGTACCATACAGCCGAAGACTCGAAGTAATTTTGTGCTGCCCTGTTTTCCTGTCCACAGCAGGTGCGGTGATGCGTTGTTGGGAAGTGACGTTGAGGACAGCAAATTGTGCAGGTGGACTGCATGCGTCATCGCGTCAGGCCAAAGCGTGTTGGGCAGTCTCATCCCCAGGAGCAGCTTTCGCATCGTCGTCTGCAAGGTTCTGTTCATCCTCTCTGCGACCCCCTTCTGCTGGTGAGCGTAGGGCAGAGACACGAGGCCTCTGATGCATCTTTCTGCCAAGTAGTTCCTGAATCGTTGTGACTGGTGCTGCAGTGCCCCGTCTGACTGGAAACTCTTGAGTTGCGAGCCCGATTCTCGATCAGCGATGGAGAGCCACGTCGTGAAGGCTTCGAACGCTTGATCTCGTGTCTTGAGGTTGTCGTGCTAGACGTATCGTGTTGCCGCGTCGATGAACGTGATGACATAGTTGTAGTCTGCTTCAGTGTCGCCTCGAGGCATATTTAAGATGTCGCTGTAGACTTTTTCCATCGGTTCGTATGCAGGTGCACTTGGATTGTGGTGCGACGGGAAAGGTTGGTGGGGAAGATCAGCTTCGGGGCACGTGAAGCATCGTGCGCAGGATCGTCTAAGCTCATGGCCGCTCGTTGTGAGAAGAGCGTCTTTTTCTAATACTCCGGCTTGTATGGTTTGTAGTACTGTGCTGTTTGCAGGGTGCCCGAGGCGTTGATGCCAAATGTCGTCGGGAGCGCGTTGGCCGGGTGAGCGCTAGTACACGTCGGCGTTCGAGAAGAATGCGACGACCGTGGCGGGACTGCGGCAGACTCCGGTGATGGGCGTGAGTTGATCTGCTTCGGATGGTGGCCCTCGGATTGCTGGTGATGGCATACGGCTAGGTCCTGCTGCTGCTACTGTTGGAGGAGGGATGTTTGCTGGTACTTGTCGTTCTTGGTGGATGACTGCTAAAGCTCGTGTTCGTTCTGCTGCAGGGATGGTGTTGGAGTGCCAGAAGCCATCTGGGGTAAAGGCGGGGTCAAGATCCGGCGAGTGCGTCCAGGCGGCGAACGACACGATGCCATCGCTGTCGGCAGTACCGCAGTCGGGGACAAAATCCAGCACGAACACGCCAGACTTCAGGAGAGCGCGACCGATGAAGAGGCCGCCCTTCCCGTGGTAGAGACGAAAATCGTTGTCGTCCGAATCGCATTCCAGGGGAATACCCTTCACCATTAACTGGCTTACGCTTAGTAGATTGTATCCCAAGTTGTCGACGATGAGAACCTTGTTAAGTTGTAGTATGACGTTTGTCTTCATTGACTGAAGTTGAACGACGCCTTATCTGTTTGTTTTCAGGTTCTCGTTGTTGGCGACGGTGATGATGACATCGCAGTTGAGGCGTCGCTCTCGTTGCACGAAGCGCCCGGAAGAATACATATGTTGGCCGCAGCAGCTGTCCAAGAACCAGGTGTTTCGCCCGGTGGGTTCGGCGTTGGCGACTGCAGCGTACGTCGGGTTGACATGGAGACCGTGTGAGTGTGGCAGTGGCAGTTCGTCTTTGTCTGGAGCGTAAGTGGGCGGTGATCTGGGTGTGCAGTTGTCGATATGCACCATGCAGTTAATGATGTCCGGTGCGCCTTGTGCAGGTGTAGAGGAGCGACTCGGCGGATTCTCTTGAGTGGAGGCGACTTGCGGGTCTGCTAGACGATAAACTCGAGGGCGTGTGCAGTCAACTTTGGAGTGCCCGGATGTCTGACAGTTGTGGCAGAATGGCGGCACGATGGTGAGTCCTCTGGTGTCGTGTCGGGTGTGCTTATCACGTCGGTTGTAGTTGTTGTCGTTTCTTCGATGAGTATAGAAGACTAATGATTGCTGCTTGTTTCTTGGTTGTCTTTCTTCAAACAGGTCCATCTCCTGTTGTTCGGCATGAAGCTCGGCGCAGAGATGCATCTCGAAAATTCGCCCGTGGGCGCGAAGGAGCGAGCGGGTGGTTCTCCATTCTGGTCCGAGCCTGGCGAGAACAAGTGTCACGAAACTTTCCTCAGTGATTGTACCTCCGTACCGAAGCAGGCGGTCGTGGAGTGTCTGGCAGCGACTCATATACTGCATCGCCTTTTCCTCGGTCTTCATTTGTATTGTTGTCAACTGTTGCATGAGTCTGCTTTGTGTCATCCTGTCGTTTGCTTGATAGAGACACTTCATATGATGCCAGGTGAGTTCCGCGGAGTTTCCGTAGCTCCGATACGTTCTGATGCTCTGTTGATCTTGTGGTGACAGATTTTGCAGGAGAACTGTGTACGCCAGCAGGGACTGATAAGTAAAGATTTCGTGCTCCTTTGCAGTGCCATTGCTTGGAAATGGCAAGTACTCGTTGAAGTATCCTAAGAGGTGCGCGGCCTCCATCAGCAGCTCGAACTCAAAACTCTAGGTAAAGAAGTCGTGCCCGTTGAACGATGAAGATGTCTGCAGTTTGATCACATGTGAAAACTGCGCCTGGAGACTTAATATCTCGTTTGGTGTCCGCTGTGATGCAGCTGCTGTCGGTTGAGCACGGGGCGGCATGAACTCGAACGTCCCTAGTGAAGAATGATAAGGCGCAAAGGTAGGCGCCTGATTGTGCCGCCCGAATGATGAGTTGTCGAGACTCATTGGTGCTAATCCCATATTCCCCCCGTTGCTCTGTGTTGAATGCGCATGTGTCCTTGTCTGCTACTGCTGGTCAAAGTGCGACATGAAGCTGAAGAACCTTTCCATAAGGTTTGGATCCACGCTTGAAGAGGGTGAAGGGGTCACCATTTCTGGTACCCTTCTTGTTGTTTCTTGAGCAGCGCCGGTCTCAGTTTGTAGTCCTGAAGTGTGTAGTCCAGAGATGCTGGGTTGAGTGTCTTGGCCGCTGGGTGAGCCCGTAGAAGACTTCTTGCCCTTGTTGTCCATGACTTGTAATTGATTAAGTTCTGATGTGTTGACTATAGGTAGAGTGTCGTTGATGGGAGTTTGGTCTCTGACCAGCTCTGATACCATGTTGGGCTTGAGAAAATAGCCCTTAGGATCTTTCCAGAGACTAAGTCCACTTGTACAAAATACTTGAGTAGTGCAGCGGAAGTGTTGAGTAGTTGAACCCTTGCACTAGTATGTGAGAGCAAGTGATTGATCAAAAGAAGCAAGCATACAAGAATATATAGAGAATAGGAAATAGACCAGTTGTAGAATACAGTTGAAGAAACGGTTATCGAGTCGCACAGCAACGGTTACCATCCTTGCAGTCGCAACGGTTGGTCGCAACCTTCGGTTGCAACCCTTCGAGTCTCTTCGTCCTTTCGTGTTCTTTCGTCCAACCCCCTCGTGTAACCTCTGTTGACTCGCGTGCTCGATACGACATTTCTTCGAGTGTATTGTTACACTTTAGAAACGCTTAAGTCTTCGAGGTATTTCCAACAATGAGTAAATATCACATGCTAGTAGCATGGATAGTTTGAAATACCCCTTGCTCTTTAAGTATACTGTATTGAAGTATACTCTTCAAGTTTACTGGGTTTCGAGGGTTGATTTGTGCTCAAGTATACTCGAAATAGAGAAAAAATCTGAGAAATGAGCTGTATTAGATACTGGCATGGAGGAAATGTGGTTTTTTTTTTTTTTTTTTTTTTTTTTTTTTTCTAAATATTGATATGAGCTGGGTTGATCCATTTCACACAATAACGTCAACTTCTTAGAACGCTCCCCTGTTTTTGGCTCTACACCCCAGCGCGGCATTCTCGAGGGGAATGTTCCTGCTTCCTGCGCTAGCCATGCTGTAACGCGGATCGTCTCCTTCTGGGATCAGCTAGCATTCTGTTCAGCCTCACCAACCAAAAAGCTCTTGAGACCTGGTCAACAATCAGTTGTTCTGGTGGCTGCCATTCCTCGAAGGCTCCTTCTACCCTAGGCGTATTTCTGTTCACGACGACCATAGCCATCGGGGATAAGCAGGCATAAAGGACCGCTGTGCAGTTGTTGTGAAGGTTGGTGATGACTCGGGCTTTAATGACCGTCTGTAATTGGGGATCCTGAATGTTGGGGACGGTCAACGATCTCGTTATAGTCAAATCGGGAATGGATCATATTGACCAGCAGGGTCTATTTGGCAATCGCAGCTATCGTATCGGACGGCGCGAATGACAGGTGGAACTGGACGGCTCAGATTCGTCATTTATTCTGACATGGTTTGCCGATCCGCCAAGACAGTCAAATGGCAGCTATTATCAGGTGCAGCATGCAGCAGGTGCAGCAGCAGCTGGACCAGCAGGTGCTGTCTCATAAGCAGCCTCGATATCATGCATGGAAGCAAACGTGCGAACCCTAACAGTGGAGTTGAATGACACCTTCCTCTGGTGCTGCGCCCGCGATCCCTTCTCCCCCTTCTTCGCAAGCGACGACAGCATGGGAGATGAGCAGGAGAGCACGGACGACGATAAACTCCGAACGGGAAGAGACGCGCGTGTGAGAGCAGCTGCTGGGGATGAGGATGGGGATGAATCAGCGGGAGGTCGACGAGCAAGGGGGAGCATGATTCGCGCTGCATCTCTCTCGCAGGAGAGCACGGACGACGACACAGTCCTGATGGGGAGAGACGCGTGTGTGAGAGCAGCTCCTGCTGGGGATGGGGATGGGGATGAATCAGCACGATAAGGACGGGGGAGCAGCATGATTCGCGCATCTCTCTCGCAGAGAGCCGCAGCCTCCTGCAGCTGCTGCAGGTCGGAGCAGGAGGACGAGGTCCCCTTTTGAGTCGACTCAAAGGCCACTCCCTGCACCTGCTGCAGCTGCCGCGCCTGCTGCACTGCATGCAGCTCCTGCGGCTGCGGCTGCTGTACTGCCTGCACTCCTGGCAGCAGCTGCACTTCCTGCAGCTGCTGCAGCTGCTGCAGGTTGGAGCAGGAGGATGAGATCCCCCGAAGCGTGTTTCTCCTCTGCGGGCTTCCAGGGTGTTTGGAGGGTCCAGCTGCCGGCGACGAATCAGCACGAGGGGGCATGGCAGCTGTGAGGCGCATTGTGGGGGGAGCTGTGGGGGGAGCTGTAGGGGAAGCTGTGGGGGGAGACGTGGGGAGAGCTGGGGGGGGAGCTGTGGGGGGAGCTGGGGGGAGAGCTGGGGGGGGAGGTGCTTGCAGCTCCTGGAGGTCGGAGCACGAGGAGGAGGCCACCCGCAGTGCGCTGCCCCTGTGCAATCTACTAGCGTTCTTCCAAGACGATGAATCAGCGCGTGGAGAGATTGCCGCGGCTTGCTGATGCGCTGCGTGGAGAGGCGCCGCGGCTTGCAGCTGCTGCAGGTCGGAGCACGAGGAGACCCGTGCGGGCGACGACTCAGTATGGGGAGGAGTTGCCCCTGTGTGGTGGAGAGCTGCCTGGGGAGCTGCTTGCAGCTGCTTCAGGTGCTGCAGGTGCTGCAGGTGGTGGAGGTGGTGCAGGTCGGAGCACGAGGAGGACGAGACTATCCGCGGTGTGCCTCTCCTGTACAATCTCCTGTGGGGGTTCCCGAGGTTCTCTCTAAGAGGCGCTGATTGGCTGGCAGAGTCTGCTGCTTCTGGACTGGGAAGACTGGGAAGCGCGCAGGAGTAGATGGAGTACTCTGGTGAACTGCCCTGAGCTGTACTGTTGCCGATTGGAGAATCAGCCTTAGTGTTTTTATCATCAATCAAGGTCTTGATGCTGCCACTCAGCGTTCGAATCAGCGTCCTCGTGCCAGTGAAGATTCCACCTGCTCTTGACATCGTCCTTAACGGCGTTCTGTCTGCTCCCAGCGCAGGAGGCTGTTGAAAGGCGGGGTGGGTACAGGCACGAGTCTCGGGTGTCGACTCAAGAGACGAAGGAATAGAGAGCTTCAAAAAGGCATGTGGTTTGGGACCGCAAGGCCAACGAGTGGACAGCTCCTGCGCTGCATTTGCTTCAGTTCCCGCAATGCTAGCAGCAGCAGCAGCCGCCTGCAAGCTGTCAGTAAGTGACATGGACCGACACAACCCCCTTCTGCTGCTCCCCTCTGCTGCCGTCACCACGCCACGTGCCAGGCCTCTGGGGCTCGCAGCCTCCTCGCCACTTTCGCCCTCGTTTACTGCCGCAAAGCTGCTGCTCCACCCTTTGAGGCTTCGCCCTGACGCCAGCAGATGCCGCCAGGAGGCACCCCAGGTCGCCCTCGTACCGGACAGAGGTAGTATCTGGGGTAGTACCACTTGCTGACGTGGCGAAAAGTATCCAGCAGAAGACTCGCCTGCTGCAGGGCCACCGCCAAACATGGCGGTCCGTGTGGGTGGAGTGCTAGCAGCAGTCCAAGTAACTGGATTCGCCGAAGTGCTTGGAGTGCTTGGAGTGCTTGGAGTGCTCCGGCTGGTTGGAGTCGTGGGGCGGGCTTCTCTTAGATTAAGATTACTACCACCCGCCTCGCCTTCCCCGCGTCCCGGAGTAGCACAAGCCGTTTCCTGCGCCAGCAGCGCCCCCCACGCCTCGTCCATCTGCGCCTGCCGCGCCCTGGCCTCCGCCGCCCGCCGCTGGATCAGCTGCGCGTGCGGGCTGCGCACGGGCGTGGGGGACGACGGCTGCCACCCAGCCTGGGGGGTCGGGGACAAGGGTTGCCGCCCAGCCTCTGCAGGTCCAGCCACACCACTGGTGGGGGACGACAAGGGTTGCCGCATACTAGGCACGGGGGTGGGCGAAGACGGCTGGCACTTGCTCTTGGGCGCTGGTGCTGCTCCAGCCACACTTCGGGTTGACCGGGTGGGTGGCGATGGTTGCGTCTCAGGCACTGCTGCTCCAACCACTTCTCTGGTGGGCGGCGATGGTTGTAGCAGCTCAGGCACTGCGGCTCCAACCACTCCGCCTGCTGCGGGGGGGGACGTAACAACGCCCCTGTCGAGTCCAGGCGGGATTGCGGTAGGCGGGGAGGGAGCAGGGTGGGGGGAGAGGGAAGGGCCGGGGCAAAGCCGGGTGGAGGGGCTGGGGAGAGCGGTGTTCCTAGCAGACGGGCCCTGGCTTGCTGGTTGACTTTTCGGCAGGATGCCGCTGCTGCCTTGCATGCCGCTGCTGGCTTGCATGCCGCTGCTGCCTTGCGTTCCACCGCTGCCTTGCATGCCGGTAGCGTCAGTGGTAGTTACACGCCCAGTGCTGGATCGGCTGCATTAAGTGGTGGAATGGGGATGGGAAGTGGGGAGGGAGTGGGAGAATTGGAGAGTCGGTGAGGGTGGTTGGAGTGAGAGGGGGGGGGGAGGAGGAAGCAAGGGGAAAGGAGGAAGCTGGGAGCAGGAAGAGGGGCATGGCAGCAGGAAGCCTGGCAGTGCGGCGAATCACAGAAGTATCAAGCGGTGCGACATGGAGCCAAGCTCGCATCAGTCAGCTATCAGCCAGATATCATCAGTCAACGTGATGTTGCCAGGCGCAGCAAAATACGGCAAGAAACGAACCAGCAGTGGTTCGATCGAACTCAAAAGGTGGGACTACTACTATCTGCTATATAAAATCAGCAGATCAGATGAGCTAGGAGACAAGGAGGAGCGAGTGTGAAGGGCGCACCAGGAGATCTAAGAGCGTCTGTCAGTTCTCAGTGGAAGGGGCGATGCTGCTAATCCACTGGCAGCAGCTGGAGCAGCTTCTTCGAGTGTGGAGGATGACAAGGAACGTGAGAAGGATAAGCCTGTGAAAAAAGCCTAATAACACCGCTGTGAACGAGAATGGGCTTGCAAGAAAAACATGACAGTGACAAATTGAGGATTCGTGTGGTTGAGAGGAAGCTAGGCGGGGGATCCCAAAATTATCGGCGCCAAAATTCTCGGTGCTATTTTCAAATGTCAGGTTTCCCTTGGCAATTTGACCAATGTGGGTCTGGAGGGGAAGGAGGCTCTGACTGAAGGGTGATCTGCAAGCAAATTGAAACACGGCGTCACCTGCTGACTTCAGTCCACGCGGATGCGACCTGGTGTCCTCCTTCCTTTCCCCCCTTCCCACCAATGCACCAATGGTGCAAGCAAGGTTGAATTCCGGTTCCGTGTTGAAAGTTTCGGCATCAGTTTCGTGTCGTTTACGCTATTTGTTGGCTGCTATTGTCAGTTGGCTTGTTTGTGCCAATGCCTTCGGCGATATAGTACGTTAATGCATGCGGACGAGTCTGGCACCCCCAGTGACCTGGTTTGTCCGCAAGCGAAGCTGATTTCGAGATGCTGCTGCTGCTGATCCCCCCTCCCCTCCTCTGCCTGCCCAGCTCAGGCACACCGTTACTGTAAACCTACAAGGCGTACAGGCAGCAGCACCGTAAGCACGCAGGCCGTCCAATCAATCGCGCCCAATACTTCTGTGAGATCGAAGGGGAAGGAATAAGAGAAATCCACGTGGACGGAGAATCACTCTCACGCGCTGCCGTCGTTCTGATCTGGCCAGGCGTTACCACTCTGCTTGGTTGTTTGGGCGAATGGCACTGTACCGAATTGAGCACGTCAAACAAGGCGCAGCAGACAGGCAACCTTGTCTTGGCTGGAAGACTTTGAGAAGATACACTCCATGCGAGTAGCAAGATCTGGGCGGCCATAACTACAGTACAGTATTTCTTACCGATCGACAAGACACCCTCTTTTTGTTTCCCTCCACTGTACGGAGTGACCATTCCCGCTACCGTACTGTACTGCTTGTCTTGCTCAGAAAGAGTTTCCTTCATTTCTGAAACCCCTTGATCCCAGGCCCATTGAATCGAAGCCCCCACCCATAACTACGAGCTGTAAGAGCATGGCATGGCATGGGCTCTGAAACTCGGGTCTATTTTGCGTGACGCCGTGTCAGCCCCGCCTGTCAGGAAACCTTGTGTCAGATCTAGCCCCAGGAATCTAAGTCGAGGCCACTTTGCCTGGCCTGTCTGTTCTTCAATACGTCAAAGACCTGTCATCCGCAATTGACACCGCGCCAGAATCACCCTTGCACTTTGTGAATTGTCTTGTAGGAGCTGGGACTGGAATCACTTTCGTGTCGCTGTGTTACACAGAAACATAGATCTACAAGAAAAAACCTATGTCCATTTTATGGAGGTATGTTATGAATGATAACTCAGAGTATAGTGCAGAACACTTTAGGGGAACGTGATTACAGAGTGTCGATAGAAACGAGGCATAGGCAATATATAGGGCAATTGGCCATGGTTGAATATCGAGGGTTGTGTCAGAACTAAATTACTAACCACATAGTTAAAAAGGCTTGTTAATAGCGAGTCAGTGCGCCCATAGCCCCTGAGGCTTTGCACTTGTGGCCCTTCCCCGAGGATCTTCTCAAGGATAACCCCAGCGGGTCACTCAACAGGTTGGACCAGTCAAGGGCTCGGTAGTCCCGAGGGTGACGGGGTCAAAATGGGTTCGGGGCGACTCGGGATGAGGTTGGGCCGAATAGGTCGGCTGGGGGCTAGTTTGGCGCGTGACTTGAGGGCCAAGCCTGCGGACGCGAACTGTTCGCGTGTGCTCGCTATGGTGAGCCTCAGTAAGGAATCGTAATTCCTTACACTCTCCCACATTCTAAAGGAAGGCACTCTCTTTATCAAGACCGACCAGTCATTAAAAGTAATCCCCGATGTGACTGTAAGTCTTCAGCCCTGTGATGAGCGTAATGATTACGCCGGCCTGACGAGGTCTTGAGGTCGAACTGAAATCAAGGGCCAGCAAGCGTCGAAAAGATCGTGGTAGATCCTGATCATTGAACCTTGATGGGCGCAATGATGACGAGACCTCATGAGGTAAAACTATATCCAACGGCTGAGACATGTCGCAGCGATCGTAATCGATCGGGGTCGTTGAAGATTTATCGAATTCTTCAGCTGACCGACCGGGCAAGGGTCAGTTCTCCCAGCGAAAGAATATGAACAGTGAAATTGTCGATTGGTCGATTGATGATGGCGCGTGGCAGATGAATGATGACTGTCGAATAACATGATGGTCGATCATTTGAATAACCCGTTCACAAAAACGCGAGGTCGTTCGTGTCACATGCGAGAACACGCATCCGTGTCCCACGAAAGTCAGCGAACTCCATCAACGAAGTGAAGACATCAAGCGCGGAAGCGTAACCATGACGACTGATACTCGAAGATGAATGATGGAACACACTGAAGGGTCAAACGGAAAATTGCAGCACAACTATCCTTCTCCCCCCCTCCAAGAAGAAAACAACTACCAACTTCCTAGGTAAAATTGCACGAAACCCAATGCTCTAGGGTAGTGGAAATAATCCTACGCTGTTGCAAAAAAGTCTCACACCCAATTTCGAAGATGCCGGTGAAAAAACCCAACGATGATAACTCCAAAATCTGCTCCAAGTAAATTTCTTCATCGAGGTAAACCTATCACAGGGACTTTAAAAACAACGACAACTGCTCCAATAGATGCCAACAATACTGCTGCAAATCGTCCCTTTTCAGTACTGCTCCTGATGGGTGACGATGATGCGGCGGGGTCGTGTTCACACTGTCGGGCGAATCAGGCGAATTGAGAACGGAGGCGATAGCGGGTGGTGGCGAGACAAAGACGACGATGGCGATGAACCTGTCTTGAACTGATCATGAGAAAAACCTCGAACGGAAACCACGGATCGAATGGCGCCAGATGCATAAGCTTCTTCGTCCATACACACCGAAAATTTAGGGAAGAACCGAAACAGCTGCTGCGCTTCTCCTCCTCCATGCACCCAAAATATACAGAGAATATCGGTCGATGTCGCTCGTACCCCTGAAGATAGCGGACACAACTCCAGCTGTAAACTCTTGAATCCCTCTGTCTGACTACCTTCGTACCGCTCGTCCTCTTGTTCCTCGGGTCCTTGCCTCCCACGTTACTGACCCGTCCGTTCCTATCTCGAGTCTTGACGCTCTTGTCGCTGCTATCGCGGACTTCGCCTCTACCCGCCACCTTGACTACGCCATAGCTCTGGTCTCTGACCCTGTCTGTCCTCCGCCCGTTGAGGGTGCGTCTGCCCTTGGCAGAGACATCATAGAGGACAGGCAGTACGGACTTGCTTTCCTTTTTGAGGCTGCTCCCTATCTTTGTTCCATGCTGCTAGTCCCTGAGGGTGACCCAGACGCCTTTGACATCCCGACCCCTCGCACTTACGCTGAGTCGACTTCAGGACCCTGGGCCTCTCAGTGGATAGCTGCCATGGAGCAAGAGTTGACATCTTGGATATCCACCGGCACCTATGTCGACGCAGTTCTCCCACCCGGGGTGAACGTAGTCGATGGCGGGTGGCTCTTCAAAATGAAGTACCCCTGAAGAGCTGCCTGTGTTCAAGGCGCGCTACGTGGCTAGAGGCTTCCGTCAGCGCGAGGGTGTTGACTTGTTTCAGACCTTCGCCCCGACCTCGAATATGACTACTTGTCAGGCGCTGCTACACGTAGCAGCACATCGTGACTACGAGTTACACTTCATGGAATTCTCCACTGCTTCTCTTCAGGAAGTCTACACGAGCAGGTCTACCTCTGCCGTCCGCAGGGCTTTACCGGTACCTTCCCTCCAGGGACCCAGTGTCTCCTCCGGCGCCCGATCTACGTCCTGCAATAAGCGCCCCGTGAGTGGCAAGACATGCTACGTGCTACGCTAGCTGACCTGCAGTTCTTTCAACTCTACATCATTGTCTACGTAGACGACCTGGTCTTTGCTTCTGTAGACAAAGATGCACTGGCCTCCGTGAAGGCCAAGCTCCTGAGGAGACACGCCTTCAGTGACCTAGGAGAGCTGCGCCGCTACCTTGGCCTGCAGATCTCCACAGACAACGCAGCGCGCACCATCACTTTTACACAGTCACACTTGGTGCACTAGGTCCTTCAGAGGTTCGGTCTTCAGTTCTCCTCCACACAGCCCATACCTCTGCCAGTAGACCACCGGCTCTCAGAGGAATTAGTAGAGCCCAGTGGCCGTTACGCAGAGCTGGTGGGTTGTCTCATGTACCTGATGATTTGCACTCGTCAAGATCTCGCATACCCTCTCAGCATCCTGGCTCGCTTTGTGGTCACAGGCTGACACCGACCACAGCACTGGTCGGCCGTTAAGAGGGTTTTGCGTTATCTAGCAAGTACACCGGGCATGGGGCTAGTGCTTGGAGGACGCAGGCCAGTGGTCCTTACTGGGCACACAGACGCCTCTTGGGCAGACGACGTTGAGACCCTCAGGTCCTCCCAGGGCTACTGCTTTAGCCTTGGTTCGGGTGCCATCTCGTGGAGGTCCACTCGCTCTTTGTCTGTTGCACAGTCTAGCTATAAGGCTGAGATCTACGCCGATGCCATGGCGGCACAGGAGCTCCGCTCGCTGACCATCTTGCTCGCAGACTTAGGTGAGCGGCCTAGCTCTGCCCCGGTCGTGTATGCTAACAACAGGGTCATGATCCTACTGTGTCAGGAGCCTCGACTTGAGGGCAGAGTGAAGCACAACAGCTGCGGTACTTCCTCCTGCGTGAGTTTCACCAGCGACGCCAGGCCCGTGTAGTACACTTGGCCTCCGGTGCCAATACAGTCGATATGTTTACTAAGGCGCTTGCGCCTAAAGATCATCAGCGGCACTGCTTGCACCTTGGTCTAGTTCCTGTAGACTCTCACTTGCTAGGACCTTGATTGTGTACTCCTCTATCTATATAGACCTAACAGACTGGCCTTCTGGCTTCTCTTCTAGTGGCCGGACTAGTAGTGCCGCCCTGGTTGCTATTATCTTGTTTGTACTCTTGCTGACTGGTCTTAAGGCCCCTGCCTCAGAGGTTGGACTAGTAGTGCCACCCTGAGGTGCGTGTTTCTTGCTCTGCACTACTTTGGGTATGTGCACAAGAAGTTTAAAGTGGACTGAATAAGTTGAACGGTGGCCCCATGCAGTGTCCAAAATATAGTCAAGCTCTTATTGCTCTGTCTCTTTTATGTTATACACCCCTGTGTGACATTCTCGAGGCGATTCTTCCTCATCGTACAAACACCATACAGTGACGGAAACAATTGTCCGGATGTTTTGCATTAATGTTTTTGGGCTTTTCGACCACTGTACATAAAGTCTTAATGTTTAATGGTGGTACACTTTGGGAGGGGCACACAGTGGATGAGTTCACTGCACAAAATCCATGATAGTACACTGGATCTAACTTAGTGCCAAAAGATATACAAAGTGTACATCTGGACAATTATTTCCAAGGACAAAGAGCAAACTTCCGCGTAGCGTTTCTAGTACTTAGTCCACCAACACTTGGCCTTGATCACCACCTGCACCATCCTAGGCATGTTATCTACGATATTAGTGCAAAACTTTATAGGGATCTTCTCGCACTCTTCATAGACCCACCCTTTTGCATAAGCGGGTGAGCACTAGGAAAACCGCGATGTATTTGAGCGTATGCAATAGTTTTGTGCACGATTTCAGATTAAATGTTATCTCTGAGACTAGCCACGCTGAGGTGTGGCCAAAGATGTCAAAAATCGATTAGTCCCATCTTATCATGGATCATCTTCGCCGTACCGTTGTAGGGTAAAATTACGAGCAAAGTGGCGAAAACATGCGTGTCCGCCGCGAAACTTAGGGTAACATAGCACGGTCGAATGTGCACCCTTTCACTAATAGAATCACATTAAAATCTACAGGTCTCGTCACGGTGCAGCAGTCGAAGAAGCCCCGACTGGTGGGGAAGAATATCCGGTTTGAGATCTGGTGAGGATGAGGGTCACTTGAGTGCTATAAACTCATGCTCTCTAAGCCATTCCAAGCCTATGTGGGACACATGGCTTGGAATGGCTTGGAGAGTATGAGTATGTTGCGCTGGAGTGACCCTTTTCCTCACCAGATCTCAACCCGGATATTATTTCTGAACAGTCATGGATTCTTCGACTGTTGCACCGTGACGAGACCTACGGATCCTAGCGTGATTCTAGTAGTGCAAGGGTGCACAGTCCACCATGCTATGTTACCCTAAGTTTCGCGATAGATAAGCTAGTTTTCACCACTCTGCTCGTAATTTTACCCTACAACGGTAGACGAAGACGATCCGTGATAAGACGGAATCAATCGACTTATGGCATCTTTGGCCATACCTCCGCGTGGCTAGTCTGAGAGATAACATTTAGTAAAAAATCGTTCGCAATACTCTTGCATACGCTCAAATCCATCGCAATTTTCCTAGCGCTCACCCCCTGATGCAAAAGCATGGGTCCAGGAAGAAAGCGAGAAGATCCCTATAAAGGTTTGCACTAACCTCGTAGATAACACGCCTAGGATGGTGCAGGTGGTGATCAAGGCCAAGTGTTGGTGGACTAGGTACTAGAAACGCTGCGCGGAAGTTTGCTCTTTGTCTTGGGAAATAATTGTCCAGATGTACTCTTTGTATATATTTTGGCACTTAGTTAGATCCGGTGTACTATCATGGATTTTTGTGCTGTGAACACATCCACTACGTGCCCCTCCCAAAGCGTACCACCATTAAACATTAAGACTTTATGTACAGTGGTCGGAAAGCCCAAAACCCTAATTAATGCAAAACATCCGGACAATTGTTTCCGTCACTGTAGATGTAACGCGGATCTTCTCCTTACTAGTAGGCCTTAGTAAACAATAGCTCTATAAGGATGACATGATGACATTACTCTTTGGAGTCTTGGTACACTACTTTTCTGGTACAGAGATTAATGCGATAACATTAGCTCGACCGCTTCGCAATTCATTGTGAAGACGGCGGGTATGCCATTAGGTCCGTGACATTTTACTCCATATAATACTCCAATTTCGTAATTCGATAGGATCCACTACGATGTACTCCGTCTGTACGGTGTACATGTATTGTTAGTTTTCGCTAAAAAAACGCAATAAACATACTAGCCAGTCACGAGAGTCGCATAATGCCACCGACCATCGAGGCGCGCCTCCCGAATTGGGCACGATTACAGCATCCTAGCGTCGCCAACCAACCCGCGAGTTCGAGCTCGGAAAATCCCCATGAATTGTGTTGGATTGTGCCCAGCCAATACGCGCTTGGCAGGGCGATGCTACGTAATCACGACGGAACGTGGGGGCGAACACAAAATCACAAACTGCCCGCTAGTACCCACGTCCACCTGGCACCTGTGCATGCGCGCTGACAGGGGCATGCCTACGTATCCCCTCGGCAGATGAGGCCGACAGAGGTCGTATTTACAATCCGCCAGATCAGTTTCGACTCACGAACCCAACTTCATCGCCGAGCTCAACCGGCTTGTCACAATGAGGTTACTTAGACGGACAGCGCTGACGATTGCTATGAAGGTCGGAATCTGCCAACATGCTTAAACTCATGCTCACCTTCGACTCGGCGACCTCGCAAGGTGGTGTTTCACCAGATACGGTCTCTATCCCGACCCTAGCACCGTGGAGAAAATTCTAAAGGAGGCGGCCAAGTGGAAGGCTCTTGGGCCTTAGAGCTCCGCCAATCAACGCCTGCGTTCCGCGTTCTACCCACTGTTTGAGCAGCGCCTGAAGTCATGGTTGGGCAGGGCAGCAAAGGGTGGGCTGCCCATCACCATCGGTGTTATCCAACAACGTGCCCGGATTATGGCACCAGACGCTGGCGTTCCAGTCAGATTTAAAGCTAGCGTAGGGTGGGTGCAGAAAGCACTGAAGCGGATGGGTTATAAATGGCGGTGATGACGACGAAGAACACGTGCCCGCAGTTGCTCACTCTGCTCGCAGTTGCGCATCGCGACTGCTTCAACCATGACAAGACTGGATTCCCTTGGAACCAGATTCCAAAAAAGACTTTCGCAGACGGCCCTGTGAGTGGCGGAAAAAACATGAAGGACCGCATAACCATTACGCTAATGTGCAACGCCGATGGCTCGCAGATGTTCAAGCCCCTCATTGTGAGCAAAACCGCCAATCTGCGCTGCTTTGCTTGTAAGAAGTTCGACCCTACGACAAAGTGCATATGGCGCAGCAACGGTTCCGGCTAGATGACTAGCGTGGTAAGTGGCTCATACTTTCCCGTTCACATAATTTCTAAATTGCGCCTCTCATTTTTTGGTTGATCGGTTGTTGCTATTGCTTTCGTTGTCCAGTAGTTTTCTCAAATCTGAAAATCACACAGCTAATTTCGTATTTCTTGTTCATCGCAGTTATTTACTGAGTACATTGAGCACATCAACGCGTGCTGTTTCGCCAAAGGCCGCAGCGTCGTCATCCCGCTGGACAACGCGAGCTGTCACCACCTGCTGTCTCCGCTCGCCACATCAGCAGACATTTTAGGCTTCCGAACCCACGCGCTCAGCAACGTTTGTCTCGTATTTCTCCCGCCTAACACTACATGCTTCACGCAACCGCTGGACCAGCGCCTCATCGCGACACTTAAGGCTCGGTACCGCACGTTCCATACCCTTGACATGTTTCGCGAATGGGAAGAGTTTTAGAGCGAGGGAATGCTGTTGCAGTACAAGCCCGACATGGTGCTAGTCATAACCTGGCTCTCAGACTCGTGGTTCTCGATCGAGCTCGAGACAGTCCACAAGTGCTGGTGGCGGACGGGTATCCTACCTGCTAGCTGGCTCACAAGGCCCCCCCTGGTCGGCACCACAGCCGCTGAGCAGGAACATAACTTGCCCCCCGAGTTCCTGCCAGTCGCTGAGAATTTGTCACGGTTGCCCTGGGACGACGAGGACCGCATGGATGCGGTCCAGTTCGTTACGTGCGACAACGACGATGAGATATGCGACCCATGTGGCGAGGATCCTCTCGCTTTGGAACCTCTAGGCACCCCCACATGCGGCGCATGGTATCTCCGTGCCCCGGCAATTGCGCAGCCCGTTCATGATTCACGCAATCGCCGGCATCTCAGCCGCATGGCGACCGAGATGTTGGTCGGTTATGCGCGGTCCATCGGGCTCATCCGGAGGGACCCCTGCATTCTGTTCGACATTCAAGACCCGTCGGTCATTGATCGTCTCGAACGTGCCTCCCCTCGTTTGGACCCAAACTGTGCTCCAGGTGTTGTTACACAAGAGTACCGGCAGCATGTGCTGCAGGCGACGGCCGTCATGGACGGCTGGGTGGACTCGGCTGAGTGGATGTGTTGAGGGAGCACAGTGTTGCGCTGCCTGTCGTGTGTTTTGCGCTGCATTTCTTTTTGGGAGTGTGTAGAAATTTGCTGTTGGGAGCGTGTGTAACTTGTGTGATCGTTTTATTCTGCGGGTAGGTTGTGTGTTGTTTCTCGGTTGTGTTGTGTGCTTAGTCAGTAGTTGTGTCAGTGATGATGTGGCTTTTCGGGTTTATGAGGGTTGGTTTGGCTGTTTCGGTGTTCACGAAATGTTTTTTGTGTGTGTTGGACTCTGATTAATGACACTGGTTATGAAATCCTACGTGTCGCCTAGTAACACAGATTGTCGCAGCATCGGACAAGGCACCCTTATATGAACAGATAAACCAAACAAGTCTCTCCCCCCCCCATTTTCAATCGTTAGTCCATTTTGCCCCTACCGTACGGGCCCTATTCGACTAAGTCGATATCTGCTAGTCGCAGATTTGGAGCATAGAGCATACCCGCTGTACACCTCTTCCAAGGAACACTCCGCGTCACTGACCGAGCCGCGCCGGAGTGCTGGTAACCCCTGGCAAAACGGATTGTAGCGGATACTTCCACAGTGATTTTCCGGCCGCTAGCATCTCATTCTGTTAGGTTTCAAGTGTCTTACTCGAGAGTCACGAGACTGTCGCGAACTGCGAATACCTCGACGACAGCATTTCGCCTGGAGTCAAACGATATGGAGTGTTCCGTGGAAGAGGTGTATTATCATTTCGTCCAATCGGTCTCGTTATCGTCCAACCAGGAATCGAAATCGACCAGCATACGGTACTCGAAACTATCCGTGGAAGCGCATCGGACGGCGCGAGTAACATAATTGGAACTGGACGGTTCAGATGGAGTTGTGGCTTTGTTTCCTTTAGATAGCCATTATCAGCTTTAGTATGCAGCATGTGCTGTCTCGATATCATGCATGGAGAAAAACGTCCTAACCCTAACCGTCGAGTTAAACGACACCTTCCGTCGGTGCTGCGGCCGCGATCCCCTCTCCCCCTTCCTTGCAAGCGACGACAGCAGCGTGGGAGGCGAGCAGGAGAGCGTGGGAGCCGAGCAGAGCATAGACGACGACAAACTCCTGGGGGGAAGAGACGCGAGTGGGAGCGCAGCCGCGGCTACAGGGAACGAGGATGAATAGGAGGGAGCACGATTAGCCAGGGGGAGCGGCATCGTGCTCCTTGCATCGCTCTCGGAGAAACTCGCAGGAGCGGCATGATCATGGTCCTCCTGGTCCGCCTGGTCCTCCTTCAGTTCTGAACAAGCCTTCGTCAGCCTCTCCAGGTCAGGGCAGGAGGACGAGATCCCCAGGAGCGGCGTGTTTCGTCCCTGTGGGAATTCAGGGAGGTTGGAGGGCCCATGTGCCGGCGACTGTGGGGAGGAGGGGGGGAGTGCAGCCGCGGGGGCAACTGTGTGGGGAGGCGAGGCGAGGGGAGCGGTGGGGGGAGCGGTGGCAGCAACGGTGAGGGCAACTGTGAGGGGAGATCTGAGGGGAGCTCTGGGAGCAGGAGCGAGGGGAGGAGCGGGGAGGGCCACTGCTTGCAGGTGCTGCAGATCGGAGCACGACGCTGAGAGCATTCGCAGCAGCGGCCCTCTCTTGGGGTACCCGTTCAGACTCCGCCCGTCCTTGGGGTGACCTATCATCGCAGGCGACGAATCAGAGCGGGGCGGGAGTGTTGCCGCGGAGTGGAGAGCAGTGAGAGGAGGTGCGGGAGGAGACGCTTGCAGAGCCGAGGCTCGAGCAGCCGTTGATTGCAGGTGCTGCAGGTCGGAGCACGAGGAGGAGGACGAGACCACCCGCGGCGTGCCTCTCCTGCACAGACCCCCGCGGGGGTTCCCACTGTGCCCTCTGAGAGGCGCTGATTGGCTGGCAGAGCCTGCAGCTGCATACTCCGGACTGGGAAGACTGGGAATGGGACACGAGTAGATGGCGAACTCCGGTGAGCTGCCGAAGGCTGGACTGCCTTGAGCCATGCTGTCCCGCGTGCGGAAATCAGCAATGGAGTCCATACCATCGGCCAAGTGTGCAGTTCTGCTGCCACTCCGCGTCATCTTCCCAGTGAAGATTCCACCTGCTCCTGTCGTCGTCCCACTCACCCCTTCATCCGCTCCCGTCCTCGTCCCACTCAACGCCTCATCTGCCCCCATCCCCATTGTCGGTCCATCCGCGGCAGATTCAGGTGGCGCTTGCAGGGCGGGGCAGTCAAAGGGGCCCAGAGGGACACGCGGGCTGTCAGGTGACTCCGACCCGTCAGGTGACGGATTCGGGCCGCCCAGCGAGGCGGCATGCGCCTTGAGAGGAGTAGGACATACTGGCAATGGCTCGGCGGAGGGTTCGTCTGAAGCATCGGCTTCATGTGCGTCAACTCCCGCAATGTTAGCAGCAGCAGCCGCCAGCAAGCCGTCACTGAGAGACAAGGACCGACACATCCCCCTCCTGCTGCTCCCTGCTGATGTCACCGAGCCACGTGGCAGGCTTCCGCCGGTTCTCGCATGATCCTGGCTTCCAATACTGTTGCGGCGCGCACCCGACCCGGCGGCACCCAAGCTGTTGTGTCGCGCAGCCAACTCGTTACTGTCACCATCCCTCATTGTCACAACGCCGCTGCTGCTCCACCCCTTGAGGCGCCTCCCCGACCCCAGCAGATGCTTCCAGGAAGCACCCCACTTGGGGCTGCTGCTCTGAGACAAAGTTGTTTGCTGCTGCCCCTGCCCCGGCCCCGGCTTCGGCGTCAACGGGTCTGCAGCAGGCTCGCCCACTGCCTGGTCACCGCCAATCACAGAGGTTGGAGTGGTTGCAGTGCCCCCAGTGGTGGAGGTGGAGGGAGAAGCGGGAGGTGACACAGTTCGCTGCTCGTTTGACCCGCCGCTGCCAGGGGAGGCAGAATGCGCTGCCGCCACAGGGGGAGGCGCAGCAGCAGCAGCAGCAGCAGCAGCAGCATCAGGGTGGTCGTCGTGCGCCAGCAGCGCCCCCCACGCCTCGTCCATCTGCGCCTGCCGTTCCTTGGCCTCCGCCGCCCGCCGCTGGATCAGCTGCGCATGCGGGCTGCGCACGGGCGTGGGGGACGACGGCTGCCACCCAGCCGGGGGGTCCAGGGACAAAGATTGCCACCCAGGTGTGGGGTTGGGAGACGTTGACTGCCGCCCAGGCGTGGGGGTGGGAGACGAGGGTTGCCGTCCGAGTGCTGGGGTGGGGGAAGCTGGATGGCGCTGACACTTTGGCATGGCTGCCGCTGCAGGCACGTCAGTAGTTACAGGGGTCGTAGTGGCTCCTCTGGTCAATCCAGGTGAGATTGCAGCTGCAGGGGAGAGAGGAGGGCGAGGGTGAGGAGAGCGCGGAGGGCGCGGGGAGAGCCGGGCGGTTGGGTTGGTAGACGTGCCTTGACTTGACGACCGGCTCCCCGGTACCATGCTGTTAGCAGCAGGAGCAGCAGCGGCGGTGGCGGCGGTATGACGGGTGGAGGTGGATCGACTGCAATCGGCAAAGGAGAGGGATGGGGGGGGCGATGGGAGAAGGGGAGAGGTGAGGGAAGAATAGAGGACTTCAAGTGGGCAGGAGCAGCAGATCCAACAGGGAAGGCATTCGCAGCCAGTTAGTAGAAAGCTCCTGGAGTATGCAGGTAGACAGACGCCCTAGCGTAGTACAGTGCGTTGGCATTTTAATCAATACTACCAGAATCAGGCGAACAGGAACAGATGGTCAAGGTAGGTGAGGAAATCACCGTGATTACAAACTGAGATAGGGGTGACCATGGTGGTGTGCTGACGACACGTACCATGATGAAATGTGGCGAGGCTGGCCCCTGTATGCCACTTCAGCAGGAGACAACGATGAGGGAGAAGAGGAGGACGAAGACGGGAACGCGGACGACTTCCCACCAGATTCTGAGGAGGAAGAGGAGGTGGAGGAGGTGCGTTCCGTGTGTAGTTGAAGCTGAGCGGGAGGAAGGGCGGAGAGTGACAGGGACCGCCGCGAGGGGGGCAGACGAGCGGAGGAGCACTGCGCCGGGAAAGACGTGGAAGAGGAGAGCGTCAGAGCTGCTGTGGATGATGAGCCCACCGCGTTGTTTCTTGGTTCGTCTGCCGCCGCCGCCGCTGCCACCGTCGCCACCGCCGCCGCTGCCACCGCCGCCACTGCCGCCGCCGTAGATGAAGGCACGTCGTCGTTGTCGTCGCCGTCGCCGCCACCAACGGGGAAACCGGGGATGATTGAGACGTTCACGGAGAGGTTTGGCCGCCGCGATCGGTGGCGGGTTTGGCGCGAGTGCAGCATGATCATGATGGTTGGCTCAGCGGCGCGCTGAGGCTCAGATCCACTCTTGAGGCGGAAGACGAAGAGGAAGAGGGCTCCTCACCGGGCCCCTCGCTTAGTAGGCTTCTTGGGCTCAAAACAACAGCCTTTCCGCCAACGCCGCCCAAAGAAACCGAGTTAAGTTCGTAGGAGGAAAGGCGGAGGATGATGAGGGGAAGGGCGCCTTACTGGGGTCACGTTGGTTATGCTAGCAACACGGTGTTGCGCCCAGCCGAGAAGAAATGACACCCTGGGGGTGCTGGTGCTAAGCGATTTGCTCCTAGAAAGGTGATGAGTTCAACTCAGGCTGGATCAGGTTCAGGTTGTGCTTGCAACTGTCCGTGCTGAAATAGAAATCGGCTGTCTCGAGTCTCCGACTCCTCATTTGAAGCGACTGTACTGGGCCAAATTTGTTCCCTCCAACTAATCTGCGATACAGTATCGTCTCTCCCACGGCTGTCTCGAGTCTCGACTCGTTTGAGGGAGCGGCGAATCATTGGACTGTAGCGACGGTGGTCACCAGTGAGAGAGGTCCAGGAGGCATCATGCCCGCAGATGGTGGAAAGGGATGGGCGACGGTGATTGGTGGGCCTCATACGGCAGTCGTGACGCGAATGCCGTATGCAACTTGGAGTCCGCAGGACGAGAAGATCGTGTGGATGTGCGAAAAAGGCGAGAATTTTTTTGGTACACCTGACGTCCAGTAAATTACCCATTTATTAGATGCCACGTGTTCCTCTACAGACCCATTGGTTCGAACTCACGGGCAACGGCCCAATCGACACAGGCTCAAAGATTTGCACCAGTTACCACATCTGATGCGGAGATTTCCAAACGTGCAGACGGGACGTTCTCAAACCTTTTACTGTTGCCCGGGGAACGCAAAACAAACAACAATGGTTACCCGATTTAGCCAGGAAAATGCCAACGAGGTAACCAGACTACCCTATATTGGCACAATTCGCCCGTGAAAGTTATGTGCCCGACTCTGGAGCACCCGCTTGAAAAACGAAAGGGCCAAAAAAGGACTTCATGTGTATAGCAGTCGTGGCGTGGCGAGCAGCCGGACAGTGTTGTGTTCTGCGTGGCATGTGCTTGACCCAAGGGAGTGCAAGTGACCCGCGCGAGAAGGAAGCAAGGGACTTTTCCAGCGGGGGGAACACCAACTTAGAGAATTGGGTGCGAGAATTTGGGCGTGCCATTCGGTTTTCTCACATCTCGACAATCGGCGTCCCCCTTGTGTGCTACGCAAGAACGCGGACAATCTCTTGTGTTTACGTTTCATTGCTCTGTACAGCAGTGTAATAAAAAGCCGATTCTTCATCATCATCATTGTGCTTTTGCCTGGTCGGTGCGTTTACAGTTCTGTAGTGTAATACAGTAAAAAGCTTTACCAAAGGCATGCCTTCTCGAAGCGGTGGCAAACTTTTACAGTCCTGTACTGACGAGACGAACCGACGCAAGAGTGAAACAACACACATCCGACAGGACAACTTGACTTGACTAGAAGACCTAGCCCAGGTCCCCCAAAACAACCAATTGGGCCATGTCAACTAGCCGTCGTTGGGCTGCAGTAGGATCGGCCAGTGGTACACGTGGCCCGCGATAAATTTACAGCCTGACACTGTGCGGCAGAAGTTTTTTTGGATTACCCTAACCATTTCTGAGGGCGTACACAGTACCCCCTTGTTCCTACGGCCTAAGCTTCGCAGACTCCATGCGAGCAAGAACTTTGAGAGCTGCCTAAGCTGACGTCGGGTGTCCTTACTCTAGAAACACTAAATCGAGCAGTAAACCCAAGTTCAAATCGTTTTTCAAGGGTATCCGGATCTGGTATTCAGGAGCTGTTTTCGGGGGGTGGATACCCTCTCGGCGATACCCCCTATTTCATGAGTTAGCGGAGGTCATGATTGTTACCTCCCATACCGCAGAATGACCGATAACCGTCTTTGCTTTTGATTGCGGTTGGGTGAGATAAACTCTGTGGCAGAGGGTAAACAAAACGGTATACAAGGCTCGACGTAAATCGTCGGATGGGTTGCGTACGTCCACATTTCTTCTCTCACAATTTGAATTCGCATTTCCCCCTCCCCCCCCCCCCCCCCTTAAAAAAAAAAAAAAAAAAAAAAAAAAATTCACTGGGACTGTGCACTAGAAAAGTTTGTGAGTCAATACTAGAAAAGTGATTCTGTAAGTGAATATATTTTAAACGTGTAATTCTACGAACTATAGCAATAATATAGTTTTATATCAAATAAGTTATGTATTGCTGTATTGGAGTAGTAACTGTGCTGACATGTTTAAAAGTGGAGAATGGCACAGCGAGTAACTGTACTGACCTGTACAGCGGTTAGCTTTCTGGGGCAGAATGAATACACCCCTGCTAGGGTTTGTTGGTGCTTCTTGTTTCTGCTCGTCCTTCCCCCTTGCTCTTTCGTTTGTGCCTTGTTCTTGCTCATAGAGGTAGTCCCTCCCTGCTCACGCCTAGTACTTGCTCACACCTAGTCCTTGCTCCCACCCACCGTAGTCCTTGCTCACACTTAGTTCCTTGCTCATACCTAGTCCTAGCTCGAAACGGGCGCATTTCGCGATGGTCCGTATCGCGCTGACGCCTGGCGCGCTGGCGCGTTACGCACTGGCGCCGTGTGCGCAGGCGCCTTGCGCGCTGGCGCCGTGCGCGCAGGCGCCTTACGCGCTGGCGCGTTTCGCGCTGGCGCCGTGCGCGCTGACGCGTTTTGCGCAGGCGCGATGCGCGCAGACGCCTTGCACGCCAGCGCGGTCCGCGCTGGCACGGTGCACATTGACGCCTCGCGCGCTAACGCCATGTCTTTGGGGTCATGGCGCTGTGCAAGTCGTCGTGGAATGAAGTGTACGTGCGACAACACTGCACGTAAGCTCTAGTCCCCTCCGTTCCCCCCCCTTTGTCGTCCCCCCTCCGCCCCTCCCCCTTTTGCCGTCCCCCCTTCGTCCCTCCCCTTTTTGCCGTCCCACTTCCGTTCCCCCCCCTTTGTCATCCCACCTCCATTGCCCCTCTTCTTGTCGTCCCCCCTCGTTCCTCCCCCTTTGCCATCCCCCCTCCGTTCCTCCCCCTTTCCCGTCGCCCCTCCGTTCACCCCCCTTTGCCGTCCCCCCACCGTTCTCCCCCCTTGGCCGTCCCCCCAAAGTCCCTCCACCATTGCCGTCCCCCCTCCGTTCCCCCCCCTTTGTCGTCCCCCTCCGTTCCCCCCCTTTGTCGTCCCCCTCCGTCCCTCCCCCTTTGTCGTCCCCCCTCCATTCCCCCCCCTTTGCCGTCCCCCCTCCGTTCCCCCCCCTTTGCCGTCCCCCCTCGTTCCTCCCCCTTTGCCGTCCCCCCTCCGTTCCTCCCCCTTTGCCGTCGCCCCTCCGTTCCCCTCCCTTTGCCGTCCCCCTCCGTTCTCCCTCCTTTGCCGTCCCCCTCCGTCCCTCCCCCATTGCCGTCCCCCTCCGTTCCCCCCCTTTGTCGTCCCCCCTCCGTTCCTCCCCCTTTGCTGTCCCCCCTCCGTTCCTCCCCCTTTGCTGTCCCCCCTCCGTTCCTCCCCTTTGCTGTCCCCCCTCCGTTCCTCCCCCTTTGCTGTCCCTCCTCCGTTCCTCCACCTTTTCTGTCCCCCCTCCGTTCCTCCCCCTTTGCTGTCCCCCCTCCGTTCCTCCCCCTTTGCTGTCCCCCCTCCGTTCCTCCCCCTTTGCTGTCCCCCCTCCGTTCCTCCCCCTTTGCTGTCCCCCTCCGTTCCCCCCCCTTTCCGTCCCCCCTCCGTTCCTCCCCCTATGCCGTCCCCCCTCCGTTCCCCCCCTTTTTCTGTCCCCCCTCCGTTCCTCCCCCTTTGCTGTCCCCCCTCCGTCCCTCCCCCTTTGCTGTCCCCCCTCCGTTCCTCCCCCATTTCTGTCCCCCCTCCGTTCCTCCCCCTTTGCTGTCCCCCCTCCGTTCCTCCCCCTTTGCTGTCCCCCCTCCGTTCCTCCCCGTTTTCTGTCCCCCCTCCGTTCCTCCCCCTTTGCTGTCCCCCCTCCGTTCCTCCCCCTTTGCTGTCCCCCCTCCGTTCCTCCCCCTTTGCTGTCCCCCCTCCGTTCCTCCCCCATTGCTGTCCCCCTCCGTTCCTCCCCCTTTGCTGTCCCCCCTCCGTTCCTCCCCCTTTGCTGTACCCCCTCCGTTCCTCCCCCTTCGCTGTCCCCCCTCCGTTCCTCCCCCTTTGCTGTCCCCCCTCCGTTCCTCCCCCTTTGCTGTCCCCCCTCCGTTCCTCCCCGTTTTCTGTCCCCCCTCCGTTCCTCCCCCTTTGCTGTCACCCCTCCGTTCCTCCCCCTTTGCTGTCCCCCCTCCGCTCCTC
Organism: Closterium sp. NIES-67; assembly: GCA_027943415.1. Taxonomy (NCBI): domain Eukaryota; kingdom Viridiplantae; phylum Streptophyta; class Zygnematophyceae; order Desmidiales; family Closteriaceae; genus Closterium; species Closterium sp. NIES-67. Next base: position 70,771 of record BQMB01000950.1, read on the forward strand.
CCCCTTTGCTGTCCCCCCTCCGTTCCTCCCCCATTGCTGTCCCCCCTCCGTTCCTCCCCCTTTCCTGTCCCCCCTCCGCTCCTCCCCCTTTGCTGTCCCCCCTCCGTTCCTCCCCCATTGCTGTCCCCCCTCCGTTCCTCCCCCTTTGCTGTCCCCCTCCGCTCCTCCCCCTTTGCTGTCCCCCCTCCGTTCCTCCCCCATTGCTGTCCCCCCTCCGTTCCCCCCCCTTTCCGTCCCCCCTCCGTTCCTCCCCCTATGCCGTCCCCCTCCGTTCCCCCCTTTTTCTGTCCCCCTCCGTTCCTCCCCCTTTGCTGTCCCCCCTCCGTCCCTCCCCCTTTGCTGTCCCCCCTCCGTTCCTCCCCCATTTCTGTCCCCCCTCCGTTCCTCCCCCTTTGCTGTCCCCCCTCCGTTCCTCCCCCTTTGCTGTCCCCCCTCCGTTCCTTCCCCTTTGCTGTCCCCCCTCCGTTCCTCCCCCATTGCTGTCCCCCCTCCGTTCCTCCCCCTTTGCTGTCCCCCCTCCGTTCCTCCCCCTTTGCTGTCCCCCCTCCGTTCCTCCCCCTTTGCTGTACCCCCTCCGTTCCTCCCCCTTCGCTGTCCCCCCTCCGTTCCTCCCCCTTTGCTGTCCCCCCTCCGTTCCTCCCCCTTTGCTGTACCCCCTCCGTTCCTCCCCCTTCGCTGTCCCCCTCCGTTCCTCCCCCTTTGCTGTCCCCCCTCCGTTCCTCCCCCTTTGCTGTCCCCCCTCCGTTCCTCCCCGTTTTCTGTCCCCCCTCCGTTCCTCCCCCTTTGCTGTCCCCCCTCCGTTCCTCCCCCTTTGCTGTCCCCCCTCCGCTCCTCCCCCTTTGCTGTCCCCCCTCCGTTCCTCCCCCATTGCTGTCCCCCCTCCGTTCCTCCCCCTTTGCTGTCCCCCCTCCGTTCCTCCCCCTTTGCTGTACCCCCTCCGTTCCTCCCCCTTCGCTGTCCCCCTCCGTTCCTCCCCCTTTGCTGTCCCCCTCCGTTCCTCCCCCTTTGCTGTCCCCCTCCGTTCCTCCCCGTTTTCTGTCCCCCTCCGTTCCTCCCCCTTTGCTGTCCCCCCTCCGTTCCTCCCCCTTTGCTGTCCCCCCTCCGTTCCTCCCCCTTTGCTGTCCCCCCTCCGTTCCTCCCCCATTGCTGTCCCCCCTCCGTTCCTCCCCCTTTGCTGTCCCCCCTCCGTTCCTCCCCCTTTGCTGTACCCCCTCCGTTCCTCCCCCTTCGCTGTCCCCCTCCGTTCCTCCCCCTTTGCTGTCCCCCCTCCGTTCCTCCCCCTTTGCTGTCCCCCCTCCGTTCCTCCCCCTTTGCTGTCCCCCCTCCGTTCCTCCCCCTTTGCTGTCCCCCCTCCGTTCCTCCCCCTTTTCTGTCCCCCCTCCGTTCCTCCCCCATTTCTGTCCCGCCTCCGTTCCTCCCCCTTTGCTGTCCCCCCTCCGTTCCTCCCCCTTTGCCTCTGTTCATACTCCCTCTGTTCTTACTGCCTCTGTTCTTACTCCCTCTGTTCTCACTCCCTCTGTTCATACTCCCTCTGTTCTTACTGCCTCTGTTCTTCCTCCCTCTGTTCTCACTCCCTCTGTTCTTACTCCCTCTGTTCTTACTTCCTCTTTTCTTCCTCCCTCTGTCCTTACTCCCTCTGTTCTCACTCCCTCTGTTCTCACTCCCTCTGTTCTTACTCCCTCTGTTCTTCCTTCCTCTGTTCTTCCTCCCTCTGTCCTTACTCCCTCTGTTCTTCCTCCCTCTGTTCTTCCTCCCTCTGTTCTTCCTCCCTCTGTTCTTCCTCCCTCTGTTCTTACTCCCTCTGTTCTAACTCCCTCTGTTATTACTCAGGGATTAGTTGTCATGGAAGAGTAGCAGCAGCGTAGGAAGGTCGCGTTAGCAAAAGACTGACAGTTAGAAAAAAACTTGTACCCTTAGAAATTAAGTGAACTCGAAAAAGTCTCTCAACCGGCCCTTGAATTGAATCAACAAGCAAACATGTTTCGGTGGTGGGGATCAGACCGACAACACCTTCATCAGTGCATGAGCTGGTAATGAAAAGAAACCTCCGAGCGAGGGGTCTTAAAAAGACACCCAAGCCTCGAGATCTACTCTGGGGAAATCCTACCCGGGCCCACAACTAGATAAGAAGTAAGCCAACAAAGCACTGCGGAAAAAACCTAGGTGCCCTGTCATTCTTCGGGTTTGTCCTCGGGAGCCTTGGAACCTGCAGGTGCCCTGTCATCCCTCTGCTCTTACTACCTCTGTTCTTACTCCCTCTGTTCTTCCTCCCTCTGTTCTAACTCCCTCTGTTATTACTCCCTCTGTTCTTACTACCTCTGGTCTTACTCCCTCTGTTCTTCCTCCCTCTGATCTTCCTCCCTCTGTTCTTCCTCCCTCTGTTCTTCCTCCCTCTGTTCTTACTCCCTCTGTCCTTACTCCCTCTGTTCTTCCTCCCTCTGTTCTTCCTCCCTCTGTTCTTCCTCCCTGTGTTCTTCCTCCATCTGTTCTTACTCCCTCTGTTCTAACTCCCTCTGTGATTACTCCCCCTGTTCTCACTCCCTCTGTTCTTTCTCCCTCTGTTCTTACTCCCTCTGTTCTTCCTCCCTCTGTTCTTCCTCCCTCTGTTCTTACTACCTCTGTTCTTACTCCTGTTCTTACTCCCTTTGTTCTAACTCCCTCTGTTATTACTCCCTCCGTTCTTCCTCCCTCTGTTCTTCCTCCCTCTGTTCTTCCTCCCTCTGTTCTTACTCCCTCTGTCCTTACTCCCTCTGTTCTTCCTCCCTCTGTCCTTACTCCCTCTGTTCTTCCTCCCCCTGTTCTTCCTCCCTCTGTTCTTCCTCCCTCTGTTCTTACTCCCTCTGTCCTTACTCCCTCTGTTCTTCCTCCCTCTGTTCTTCCTCCCTCTGTTCTTCCTCCCTGTGTTCTTCCTCCATCTGTTCTTACTCCCTCTGTTCTAACTCCCTCTGTGATTACTCCCCCTGTTCTCACTCCCTCTGTTCTTTCTCCCTCTGTTCTTGCTCCCTCTGTTCTTCCTCCCTCTGTTCTTCCTCCCTCTGTTCTTACTACCTCTGTTCTTACTCCTGTTCTTACTCCCTTTGTTCTAACTCCCTCTGTTATTACTCCCTCCGTTCTTCCTCCCTCTGTTCTTCCTCCCTCTGTTCTTCCTCCCTGTGTTCTTACCCCCCCTGTTCTTACTCCCCCTGTTCTCACTCCCTCTGTTCTTCCTCCCTCTGTTCTTACTCCCTCTGTTCTTCCTCCCTCTGTTCTTCCTCCCTCTGTTCTTCCTCCCTCTGTTCTTCCTCCCTCTGTTCTTCCTCCCTCTGTTCTTACTCCCTCTGTCCTTATTTCCTCTGTTCTTCCTCCCTCTGTTCTTCCTCCCTCTGTTCTTCCTCCCTGTGTTCTTCCTCCATCTGTTCTTACTCCCTCTGTTCTTCCTCCCTCTGTTCTTCCTCCCTCTGTTCTTCCTCCCTGTGTTCTTCCTCCATCTGTTCTTACTCCCTCTGTTCTAACTCCCTCTGTGATTACTCCCCCTGTTCTCACTCCCTCTGTTCTTTCTCCCTCTGTTCTTCCTCCCTCTGTTCTTCCTCCCTCTGTTCTTACTCCCTGTGTTCTTCCTCCCTCTGTTCTTCCTCCCTCTGTTCTTACGCCCTCTGTCCTTACTCCCTCTGTTCTTCCTCCTGTTCTTCCTCCCTGTATTCTTCCTCCCTCTGTTCTTACTCCCTCTGTTCTAAATCCCTCTGTTATTACTCCCCCTGTTCTCACTCCCTCTGTTCTTCCTCCCTCTGTTCTTACTCCCTCTGTTCTTCCTCCCCCTGTTCTTCCTCCCTCTGTTCTTATTACCTCTGTTCTTCCTCCCTCTGTTCGTACTCCCTCTGTTCTAACTCCCTCTGTTATTACTCCCTCTGTTCTTACTCTCTCTTTTCTTCCTCCCTCTGTTCTTACTCCCTCTGTTTTTCCTCCCTCTGTTATTCCTCCCTCTGTTCTTACTCCCTCTGTTCTTCCTCCCTCTGTTCTTCCTCCCACTGTTCTTACTCCCTCTGTTCTTCCTCCCTCTGTTCTTCCTCCCTCTGTTCCTCCTCCTTCTGTTCTTACTCTCTCTTTCCTTCCTCGCTCTGTTCTTACTCCCTCTGTTCTTCCTCCCCCTGTTCTTCCTCCCTCTGTTCTTACTCCCTCTGTTCTTCCTCCCTCAGTTCTTCCTCCCTCTGTTCCTCCTCCCTCTGTTCTTCCTCCCTCTGTTCTTACTCCCTCTGTTCTAACTCCCTCTGTTATTAGTCCCTCTGTTCTTACTCCTCTGTTCTTCCTCCCTGTGTTCTTCCTCCCTGTGTTCTTCCTCCCTCTGTTCTTACTCCCTCTGTTCTTACTACCTCTGTTCTTACTGCCTCTGTTCTTACTCCCTCTGCTCTAACTCCCTCTGCTCTTACTCCCTCTGTTATTACTCCCTCTGTTCTTCCTCCCTCTGTTCTTCCTCCCTCTGTTCTTACTCCCTCTGTTCTAACTCCCTCTGTTATTACTCCCTCTGTTTTTCCTCCCTCTGTTCTAACTCCCTCTGTTATTACTCCCTCTGTTTTTCCTCCCTCTTTTATTGCTCCCTCTGTTCTTACTCCCTCTGTTCTAACTCCCTCTGTTATTACTCCCTCTGTTCTTAGTCTCTCTTTTCTTCCTCCCTCTGTTCTTACTCCTGTTCTTCCTCCCTCTGTTCTTCCTCCCTCTGTTCTTCCTCCCTCTGTCCTTACTCCCTCTGTTCTTCCTCCCTCTGTTCTTCCTCCCTCTGTTTTTCTTCCCTGTGTTCTTACTCCCCCTGTTCTTACTCCTCCTGTTCTCACTCCCTCTGTTCTTCCTCCCTCTGTCCTTACTCCCTCTGTTCTTCTCCCTCTGTTCTTCCTCCCTCTGTTCTTCTTCCCTGTGTTCTTACTCCCCCTGTTCTTACTCCTCCTGTTCTCACTCCCTCTGTTCTTCCTCCCTCTGTTCTTACTCCACGTGTCCTTACTCCCTCTGTTCTTCCTCCCTCTGTCCTTACTCCCTCTGTTCTTCCTCCCTCTGTTCTTCCTCCCTCTGTTCTTCTTCCCTGTGTTCTTACTCCCCCTGTTCTTACTCCTCCTGTTCTCACTCCCTCTGTTCTTCCTCCCTCTGTTCTTACTCCACGTGTCCTTACTCCCTCTGTTCTTCCTCCCTCTGTCCTTACTCCCTCTGTTCTTCCTCCCTCTGTTCTTCGTCCCTCTGTTCTTCCTCCCTCGGTTCTTACAACCTCTGTTCTTCCTCCCTCTGTTCTTACTCCCTCTGTTCTAACTCCCTCTGTTATTACTCCCTCTGTTCTTACTCCCTCTGTCCTTACTCCCTCTGTTCTCCCTCCCTCTGTTCTTCCTCCCTCTGATCTTCCTCCCTCTGTTCTTACTCCCTCTGTTCTAACTCCCTCTGTTATTACTCCCTCTGTTCTTACTCAAGCGGTCCTTGTATTGATTAAAGACGTTGTACATACTAGGCATGTGGGCCAACTCCGGAGACTATGAAAGGTGCGTGCACGCAGGGGGTGGGTGGCTGGAAGACTAGAGCTCCCCGAGGGGCTCAGCTATGGCAAAACAGTCCCCTAGGCCCATTTCGGCTCCGGGAGCACCCACGGGGGGATTCTCCGCCGGGGCAGCCTCGTTGATTTTCCCGAGGTAGGCCAGGGCCTGCGCCCGCTGGAGTGTGACGGACCAGCGCTGGCGGAACTGATGCAGGAGCTTCGCCGCTTGGTAGGAGCTTGGGTCCGCGTTGAACAGCCGTCTAGCTCCCGTGTCCGCGAGGAGTTTCAGGAAGCTGGGGACCTCGGCGCAGGGGCAGCCATAGGTCTCCACGGCCAAGGGGAAGAAGCCGACATAAGGTGCGCGGTTACGGTAATGGTCAATCTTTTTATCGGCTTGTTCCCGGGCCATATAACCCCGCCCCTTGCGTGCGTGCGGGTCCCGGGTTCTGATGGGATCCGTGACGGTGACGTCACAGATCCACACGGCGCCGGAGACCCTGTCGCGCATGGCTAGGTCCGCCTTGTGACCGTCCACCGGACTGTAGATAGTGGTCTCTTTTGTGACAATGAGCCCCGCGTCCCGCGCCATACGGATGCACTCGTCGCGGAGTGCGTTGTGCGTGTCTGTCCGGCCATGGCCCGTGCCGCACCGGAAGAGGTGGTTGGGCAGCCGGGGGTCAAGTATCTCGGTCTCGTCGGCGCAGTTGCAATTGCGTGGGGCTGGGAAAGGGAGGCCGAGGCGGAAGGCGAGGGCGATGGCAAAGTGCGGAGGTCCGAGGCGGAGAGAAGGGAAGATGGGGATGGCGTGGAGCCAATCCCCTGCCCCGTAACCCGCCAGAGAGAACAGGCGCTGTGTGTGGCCAGAACTGGGGTTCAGCTCCATCTCGCGGGACGCCGTCACCTGGTCTTCATATCGGGCGGCGTGGACCTCAAGGGAGAGTCGGTGCTGGAGTGGGGTGCCAGAGGGCTCCTGGCGTTCGGAGCGCAGGAGTTCCAGTGCATGGGACGGCATGGCCGCCTCACACCTTGCCAGCCAGGTATGGAGGTGATGGGGGCCGGAGAAGGGGGGGGTGAGGGGGGGCAGTGCGGACGCCAGGGGCCCTTCGGCTGCGAATGGTAAGGCGGCGAGGAGGTGCTGTGCCTGGGCGACGCTGGTTAGGAAGGCCGCCGGGCCTTCGACGGCGGGGTCGGAGAGGCCCAGCCCGCCAAGCGAGGGTGGAAGCGAGGCCTGAGCCCAGGTGCGCACGCGTTCGGCTTCCTCCCGAGGAAGTTGGAGGTTGCATGCGCCGAGGAGGGTGTGAAAGAGCCCCCGACCCCACTCCGACCACTCGGAGTGTGGGAGGAAGTCCAGGGGCGTGGTGCGGGTCAAGTAGCTGACCCGCCGCGAGATGCAGCACGTAAGGAGGAGAGAGGCTGACTGGGGGTCCATGGTGGCGATGGTGGGGAGTGGCTCGGCCAGCGAGGCCAGCTGGGAACGGAGAAAAGCAGCTGAGCCCTCCGCTGTCCCGACAAAACTCCCCAGCACCCGTAGTCCCTCGTTGTGGAAGGGGACGTCCGGGGGAAGGGCGTCGGGTGGGGGAGGAGTGGGGGACCACGCCCCACACTTCGAGGGGTTATGTGTAAGGCCAATGGCCCCCACGGCGCCCGTGAAGTGGTGGAAGGCCGCTGTGCAGGCGGCCGGTTCTCCCACGAACGTTACGTCGTCCGCGTAGGCTAGACAGAGGACGTCAGGGTGGGCGGTGGCTGTTGATTGAAGCGCGGGGTGGATGGCGGCAGCAAAGAGCAAGGGACCCATGGGGTCCCCTTGTCGGACGCCCCGTGCACTCAGGAGTGGTGGGCTGGCGAACCCGTCATCGAGGTACAGGAGCGACGGGGTGCCGTACGAAAAACGGATAAATGGAAGCAGCGATCGAAGGGGCGAGCCGTCAATGGCGGTGATGATCGCCCCTCGCTCGACGCTGTTAAACGCGTTTGTGAGGTCCACTTGGACAATCACGGAGCGGGGACGTACGGAGGTGAAAGCCCGGGTGGCATGGATAATTGCCTCTCCGCCGCTCCGAATTGCAACGCCGAACTGAAGTGGCAGAAAATAATCTTGTGCGGGCTGGGTTGACGACATGAGGGCGGATTTGGCAGTAAGGCGGTGGAGACATTCCCCTATGGCGATGGGGCGTGTCCCGCCATCAGGTTTGCGAAGGGCTAACAGGCGGGACGCAGTTAACAACTCGCTGACCTCCTGGGGCAGGTTACCGGCGAGGAGCAGCTGCACAATTTCGTGCAGGAGCTTTGCGACGTGCGGATTGGTGAGCGAGGCGTCGCGCAGGTGTTCAAATGTCATCCCTGAAGGGCCGGCTCCGACCCCATTTTCACTTCGCGAAAGTAGGCGAATGAAATCGGCGAAGTCGAGCGCCGGCGGGGTGATGTCGTCCAGGGAGGGCCACGTGAGGTCCTCTGTCAACGGTCTCGGGTGTTTTGACTTCAGCGAGTCAAGGACCTCCGGGGTTGACTCGCTGACTGGGGTAGACTGGAGCGCCAGTAGGGCGCGGCGAAGGCTTCCTCGTCGCACCAGCCCCTCGGCTCGGGAGATTTTCCCGAGGTCGTCACGAACATGGCGAGGGGGCGCAGGCAGAGTGACAGCTGCCGCAGCTGACTGGTAGAGGGTGTCCCACTGGCCGGCGAGGAACTGCTGCAGACGGGTTTCCATCGCGGGCCAATTTGGGCGTTTGGGCGATGACATGCGAAGAGTTAGTCGTGGGAGAAAAAGTAACAAACGCCACCCCCCGATTGAAGTTGGATTTTTCGTGAGGAAAAGGAGGGGCGTCAGCAGGGCCAGCGCGAACAGCTGGCGAATAGAGGGGGGCAGTCGCCTTGAAAGAGGGGGCTGGCGACTATCGCACAGCACCGCGATGTCCCAACTGGCCAGTTGAGCAAATCGTGACGGATCGTGGGCCAGTTCTTCCGGGGATAGTTGCCTGGCTGCCTGGGAGGGACTGTCCAGCGGGCGGGCAGATTGTGATCCCATATGTCCGTGGCCCGTGGATCTGGGAGAGGGGTTCCGAATCTCACTCCCTACCCGCCTCGGTGCCCTTTCCCCGAGTGTGCCACTGGAATCGTCCGTGGTAGAATCCATGTGCGGTTCCTGGATATATGTACCGTCTCGTCTTTCTTCCTCATCAGTTGCCTCCCGCAGTCCCATGTCCCTTAAAGCCCGATCCGCAGCCTGCTGGAAGCCGTTCAGCGGGCCACCGTCGCGTGCCAGATCGCCTGTCCGTGCGCGCCCGCCCCCGTGCCCGCCACCACCACGGCCCCTGGTTCCGCCATCCCTGCCTCCGCCGCGTCCCCTCCGCGTGGCGCTGCCCCGTGGTGTGGAGCGTGGTGTAGGCGGGCGATCGCCCCGCTGCCTCGCTGTGCCCGCTCTTCGGCTTATCGGCGAGTCGGATGGCCGACCGGGCTGATCGCGCGCGAAGAGAGCGCTCCGTCGATCGCGAGAGTTCGGGGGAAAACGTCCTCCCCCGAGGTCGGTCGAGCTCCCCTCCCCTGTCTGACCGGCGGTGGGCACGCGGGCTCCCAGCGCCGTCCACGAGCGCGCCAGCGTCCCCCGATCGGGTGCGTGCGGCGACGCCGCCTCGGTTGGAAGGGCGGGCTGCGGTGGCAGAGGAACGCCAGTGTCCTCGTGCTGCGTTGTCGCCGCCTGCTGTATCACGTGCGGCGGGTCCACGCCCCCCCCCTGAGCTGCCGTCTCGGCCCCTCCCGCAACAGCAGCGTGCGCCAAATGGCCCCTTGGGGCGCGCTGGCACGCGTCGGGGGCGGAGGGGGAGTGCGCTGGAGAGGCGGCTGGCGCGGACCGCCGCAACGCTGGAGGGGATACTCGAGCGGGCCGGCGCTGGGCTGCTCCCAACGCCCCCGCAGCAGGAGCCCCCCCGACGGCTCCCCCTTCCCACGCAGCCTCCATCTCCTCCTCGAGTCCTTCCACCGCCCCTCCCCGTCCAGCCCGCTTCTGTTCTTACTCTCTCTTTTCTTCCTCCCTCTGTTCTTACTCCCTCTGTTCTTCCTCCCTCTGTTATTCCTCCCTCTGTTCTTACTTCCTCTGATCTTCCTCCCTCTGTTCTTCCTCCCTCTGTTCTTACTCCCTCTGTTCTCCCTCCCTCTGTTCTTCCTCCCTCTGTTCCTCCTCCTTCTGTTCTTACTCTCTCTGTTCTTACTCCCTCTGTTCTTACTCCCTCTGTTCTTCCTCCCCCTGTTCTTCCTCCCTCTGTTCTTACTCCCTCTGTTCTTCCTCCCTCAGTTCTTCCTCCCTCTGTTCTTCCTCCCTGTGCTCTTCCTCCCTCTGTTCTTACTCCCTCTGTTCTTACTACCTCTGTTCTTACTGCCTCTGTTCTTACTCCCTCTGCTCTAACTCCCTCTGTTATTACTCCCTCTGTTCTTCCTCCCTCTGTTCTTCCTCCCACTGTTCTTACTCCCTCTGTTCTTACTCCCTCTGTTCTTCCTCCCTCTGTCCTTACTCCCTCGATTCTTCCTCCCTTTGTTCTTGCTCCCTCTGTTCTTCCTCCCTCTGTTCTTCCTCCCTCTGTTCTTACGCGCTCTGTCCTTACTCCCTCTGTTCTTCCTCCTTCTGTTCTTCCTCCCTGTGTTCTTCCTCCCTCTGTTCTTACTCCCTCTGTTCTAAATCCCTCTGTTATTACTCCCCCTGTTCTCACTCCCTCTGTTCTTCCTCCCTCTGTTCTTACTCCCTCTGTTCTTCCTCCCCCTGTTCTTCCTCCCTCAGTTCTTACTACCTCTGTTCTTCCTCCCTCTGTTCGTACTCCCTCTTTTCTAACTCCCTCTGTTATTACTCCCTCTGTTCTTACTCTCTCTTTTCTTCCTCCCTCTGTTCTTACTCCCTCTGTTCTTACTCCCTCTGTTCTTCTTCCCTCTGTTCTTCCTCCCTCTGTTCTTCCTCCCTCTGTTCTTACTACCTCTGTTCTTACTCCCTCTGTTCTTACTCCCTCTGTTCTTACTCCCTCTGTTCTTCCTCCCTCTGTCCTTACTCCCTCTGTTCCTCCTCCCTCTGTTCTTCCTCCCTCTGTTCTTCCTCCCTCTGTCCTTACGCCCTTTTTCCTTACTCCCTCTGTTCTTCCTCCTTCTGTTCTTCCTCCCTCTGTTCTTCCTCCCTCTGTTCTTACTCCCTCTGTTCTAAATCCCTCTGTTATAACTCCCCCTGTTCTTACTCCCTCTGTTCTTCCTCCCTCTGTTCTTACTCCCTCTGTTCTTCCTCCCCCTGTTCTTCCTCCCTCTGTTCTTACTCCCTCTGTTCTTCCTCCCTCTGTTCTTCCTCCTTCTGTTCTTCCTCCCTCTGTTCTTCCTCCCTCTGTTCATACGCCCTCTGTCCTTACTCCCTCTGTTCTTCCTCCTGTTCTTCCTCCCTGTGTTCTTCCTCCCTCTGTTCTTACTCCCTCTGTTCTAAATCCCTCTGTTATTACTCCCCCTGTTCTCACTCCCTCTGTTATTCCTCCCTCTGTTCTTACTACCTCTGTTCTTCCTCCATCTGTTCTTACTCCCTCTGTTCTAAATCCCTCTGTTATTACTCCCTCTGTTCTTCCTCCCTCTGTTATTCCTCCCTCTGTTCTTCCTCCCTCTGTTCTTACTCCCTCTGTTCTTACTCCCTCTGTTCTTCCTCCCCCTGTTCTTCCTCCCTCTGTTCTTACTACCTCTGTTCTTCCTCCATCTGTTCTTACTCCCTCTGTTTTAAATCCCTCTGTTCTTACTCTCTCTTTTCTTCCTCCCTCTGTTCTTACTCCCTCTGTTCTTCCTCCCTCTGTTATTCCTCCGTCTGTTCTTACTCCCTCTGTACTTCCTCCCTCTGTTCTTACTCCCTCTGTTCTTCCTCCCCCTGTTCTTCCTCCCTCTGTTCTTACTACCTCTGTTCTTCCTCCCTCTGTTCTTACTCCCTCAGTTCTAAATCCCTCTGTTATTACTCCCTCTGTTCTTACTCTCTCTTTTCTTCCTCTCTCTGTTCTTACTCCCTCTGTTCTTCCTCCCTCTGTTATTCCTCCCTCTGTTCTTACTCCGTCTGTCCTTTCTCCCTCTGTTCTTCCTCCCTCTGTTCTTACTCCCTCTGTTCTTCCTCCCTCTGTTCTTCCTCCCCCTGTTCCTCCTCCTTCTGTTCTTACTCTCTCTTTTCTTCCTCGCTCTGTTCTTAGTCCTTCTGTTCTTCCTCCCCCTGTTCTTCCTCCCACTGTTCTTACTCGCTCTGTTCTTCCTCCCTCAGTTCTTCCTCCCTCTGTTCTTACTCCCTCTGCTCTAACTCCCTCTGTTATTACTCCCTCTGTTCTTCCTCCCTCTGTTCTTCCTCCCTCTGTTCTTACTCCCTCTGTTCTTACTCCCTCTGTTTTTCCTCCCTCTTTTCTTCCTCCCTCTGTTCTTACTCCCTCTGTTCTAACTACCTCTGTTATTACTCCCTCTGTTCTTACTCTCTCTTTTCTTCTTCCCTCTGTTCTTACTCCCTCTGTTCTTCCTCCCTCTGTTATTCCTCCCTCTGTTCTTACTCCCTCTGTTCTTCCTCCCTCTGTTCTTCCTCCTTCTGTTCTTCCTCCCTGGGTTCTTCCTCCCTCTGTTCTTACTCCCTCTGTTCTAAATCCCTCTGTTATTACTCCCCTTGTTCTCACTCCCTCTGTTCTTCCTCCCTCTGTTCTTACTCCCTCTGTTCTTCCTCCCCCTGTTCTTCCTCCCTCTGTTCTTACTACCTCTGTTCTTCCTCCCTCTGTTCGTACTCCCTCTTTTCTAACTCCCTCTGTTATTACTCCCTCTGTTCTTACTCTCTCTTTTCTTCCTCCCTCTGTTCTTACTCCCTCTGTTCTTCCTCCCTCTGTTATTCCTCCCTCTGTTCTTTCTCCCTCTGTTCTTCCTCCCTCTGTTCTTACTCCCTCTGTTCTTCCTCCCTCTGTTCTTCCTCCCTCTGTTCTTCCTCCTTCTGTTCTTCCTCCCTGGGTTCTTCCTCCCTCTGTTCGTACTCCCTCTGTTCTAAATCCCTCTGTTATTACTCCCCCTGTTCTCACTCCCTCTGTTCTTCCTCCCTCTGTTCTTACTCCCTCTGTTCTTCCTCCCCCTGTTCTTCCTCCCTCTGTTCTTACTACCTCTGTTCTTCCTCCCTCTGTTCTTACTCCCTCTGTTCTAAATCCCTCTGTTATTACTCCCTCTGTTCTTACTCTCTCTTTTCTTCCTCCCTCTGTTCTTACTCCCTCTGTTCTTCCTCCCTCTGTTATTCCTCCCTCTGTTCTTTCTCCCTCTGTTCTTCCTCCCTCTGTTCTTACTCCCTCTGTTCTTCCTCCCCCTGTTCCTCCTCCTTGTGTTCTTACTCTCTCTTTTCTTCCTCGCTCTGTTCTTAGTCCTTCTGTTCTTCCTCCCCCTGTTCTTCCTCCCACTGTTCTTACTCGCTCTGTTCTTCCTCCCTCAGTTCTTCCTCCCTCTGTTCTTACTCCCTCTGCTCTAACTCCCTCTGTTATTACTCCCTCTGTTCTTCCTCCCTCTGTTCTTCCTCCCTCTGTTCTTACTCCCTCTGTTCTTACTCCCTCTGTTTTTCCTCCCTCTTTTCTTCCTCCCTCTGTTCTTACTCCCTCTGTTCTAACTACCTCTGTTATTACTCCCTCTGTTCTTACTCTCTCTTTTCTTCTTCCCTCTGTTCTTACTCCCTCTGTTCTTCCTCCCTCTGTTATTCCTCCCTCTGTTCTTACTCCCTCTGTTCTTCCTCCCTCTGTTCTTCCTCCTTCTGTTCTTCCTCCCTGGGTTCTTCCTCCCTCTGTTCTTACTCCCTCTGTTCTAAATCCCTCTGTTATTACTCCCCTTGTTCTCACTCCCTCTGTTCTTCCTCCCTCTGTTCTTACTCCCTCTGTTCTTCCTCCCCCTGTTCTTCCTCCCTCTGTTCTTACTACCTCTGTTCTTCCTCCCTCTGTTCGTACTCCCTCTTTTCTAACTCCCTCTGTTATTACTCCCTCTGTTCTTACTCTCTCTTTTCTTCCTCCCTCTGTTCTTACTCCCTCTGTTCTTCCTCCCTCTGTTATTCCTCCCTCTGTTCTTTCTCCCTCTGTTCTTCCTCCCTCTGTTCTTACTCCCTCTGTTCTTCCTCCCTCTGTTCTTCCTCCCTCTGTTCTTCCTCCTTCTGTTCTTCCTCCCTGGGTTCTTCCTCCCTCTGTTCTTACTCCCTCTGTTCTAAATCCCTCTGTTATTACTCCCCCTGTTCTCACTCCCTCTGTTCTTCCTCCCTCTGTTCTTACTCCCTCTGTTCTTCCTCCCCCTGTTCTTCCTCCCTCTGTTCTTACTACCTCTGTTCTTCCTCCCTCTGTTCTTACTCCCTCTGTTCTAAATCCCTCTGTTATTACTCCCTCTGTTCTTACTCTCTCTTTTCTTCCTCCCTCTGTTCTTACTCCCTCTGTTCTTCCTCCCTCTGTTATTCCTCCCTCTGTTCTTTCTCCCTCTGTTCTTCCTCCCTCTGTTCTTACTCCCTCTGTTCTTCCTCCCCCTGTTCCTCCTCCTTGTGTTCTTATTCTCTCTTTTCTTCCTCGCTCTGTTCTTAGTCCTTCTGTTCTTCCTCCCCCTGTTCTTCCTCCCTCTGTTCTTACTCCCTCTGTTCTTCCTTCCTCAGTTCTTCCTCCCTCTGTTCCTCCTCCCTCTGTTCTTCCTCCCTCTGTTCTTACTCCCTCTGTTCTAACGCCCTCTGTTATTAGTCCCTCTGTTCTTACTCCTCTGTTCTTACTCCTCTGTTCTCTATCCCTCTGTTCTTCCTCCCTGTGTTCTTCCTCCCTCTGTTCTTACTCCCTCTGTTCTTACTACCTTTGTTCTTACTGCCTCTGTTCTTACTCCCTCTGCTCTAACTCCCTCTGTTATTACTCCCTCTGTTCTTCGACCCTCTGTTCTTCCTCCCTCTGTTCTTACTCCCTCTGTTCTTACTCCCTCTGTTTTTCCTCCCTCTTTTCTTCCTCCCTCTGTTCTTACTCCCTCTGTTCTAACTCCCTCTGTTCTTACTCCCCCTGTTCTTACTCCCCCTGTTCTCACTCCCTCTGTTCTTCCTCCCTCTGTTCTTAGTCCCTCTGTCCTTACTCCCTCTGTTCTTCCTCCTTCTGTTCTTCCTCCTTCTGTTATTAGTCCCTCTGTTCTTACTCCTCTGTTCTTACTCCTCTGTTCTCCCTCCCTCTGTTCTTCCTCCCTGTGTTCTTCCTCCCTCTGTTCTTACTCCCTCTGTTCTTACTACCTTTGTTCTTACTGCCTCTGTTCTTACCCCCTCTGCTCTAACTCCCTCTGTTATTACTCCCTCTGTTCTTCGACCCTGTGTTCTTCCTCCCTCTGTTCTTACTCCCTCTGTTCTTACTCCCTCTGTTTTTCCTCCCTCTTTTCTTCCTCCCTCTGTTCTTACTCCCTCTGTTCTAACTCCCTCTGTTCTTACTCCCCCTGTTCTTACTCCCCCTGTTCTCACTCCCTCTGTTCTTCCTCCCTCTGTTCTTACTCCCTCTGTCCTTACTCCCTCTGTTCTTCCTCCCTCTGTCCTTACTCCCTCTGTTCTTCCTCCCTCTGTTCTTCCTCCCTCTGTTCTTCCTCCCTCTGTTCTTCCTCCCTGTGTTCTTACTCCCCCTGTTCTTACTCCCCCTGTTCTCACTCCCTCTGTTCTTCCTCCCTCTGTTCTTACTCCCTCTGTTCTTCCTCCCTCTGTTCTTCCTCTTTCTGTTCTTACTACCTCTGTTCTCACTCCTTCTGTTCTCACTCCCTCTGCTATTACTCCCTCCGTTCTTCCTCCCTCTTTTCTTCCTCCCTCTGTTCTTACTCCCCCTGTTCTAACTCCCTCTGTTATTAGTCCCTCTGTTCTTACTCCCTCTGTTCTTAGTCCCTCTGTTCTTACTCCCTCTGTTCTTCCTCCCTCTGTTCTTCCTCCTTCTGTTCTTCCTCCCTCTGTTCTTCCTCCCTCTGTTCATACGCCCTCTGTCCTTACTCCCTCTGTTCTTCTTCCTTCTGTTCTTCCTCCCTGTGTTCCTCCCTCTGTTCTTACTCCCTCTGTTCTAAATCGCTCTGTTATTACTCCCCCTGTTCTCACTCCCTCTGTTCTTCCTCCCTCTGTTCTCACTCCCTCTGTTCTTCCTCACACTGTTCTTTCTCCCTCTGTTCTTACAACCTCTGTTCTTCCTCCCTCTGTTCTTACTCCCTCTGTTCTTCCTCCCTCTGTTATTCCTCCCTCTGTTCTTACTCCCTCTGTTCTTCCTCCCTCTGTTCTTCCTCCCTCTGTTCTTCCTCCCTCTGTTCTTCCTCCCTCTGTTCTTACGCCCTCTGTCCTTACTCCCTCTGTTCTTCCTCCTTCTGTTCCTCCTGCCTGTGTTCTTCCTCCCTCTGTTATTACTCCCCCTGTTCTCACTCCCTCTGTTCTGCCTCCCTCTGTTCTTACTCCCTCTGTTCTTCCTCCCCCTGTTCTTCCTCGCTCTGTTCTTACTACCTCTGTTCTTCCTCCCTCTGTTCTAACTCCCTCTGTTCTAACTCCCTCTGATATTTCTCCCTCTGTTCTTACTCTCTCTTTTCTTCCTCCCTGTGTTCTTACTCCCTCTGTTCTTCCTCCCTCTGTTATTCCTCCCTCAGTTCTTACTCCCTCTGTTCTTCCTCCCTCTGTTCTTCCTCCCTCTGTTCTTACTCCCTCTGTTCTTCCTCCCTCTGTTCTTCCTCCCTCTGTTCCTCCTCCTTCTGTTCTTACTCTCTTTTCTTCCTCGCTCTGTTCTTACTCCCTCTGTTCTTCCTCCCCCTGTTCTTCATCCCTCTGTTCTTACTCCCTCTGTTCTTCCTCCCTCTGTCCTTACTCCCTCTGTTCTTCCTCCTTCTGTTCTTCCTCCCTTTGTTCTTCATCCCTCTGTTCTCACTCCCTCTGTACTTCCTCCCTCTGTTCTTACTCCCTCTGTTCTTCCTCCCCCTGTTCTTCCTCCCTCTGTTCTTACGACCTCTGTTCTTCCTCCCTCTGTTCTTACTCGCTCTGTTCTAACTCCCTCTGTTATTCCTCCCTCTGTTCTTACTCTCTGTTCTTCCTCCCTCTGTTCTTACTCCCTCTGTTCTTCCTCCCTCTGTTATTCCTCCCTCTGTTCTTACTCCCTCTGTGCTTCCTCCCTCTGTTCTTCCTCCCTCTGTTCTTACTCCCTCTGTTCTTCCTCCCCCTGTTCTTCCTCCCTCTGTTCTTACTCCCTCTGTTCTTCCCCCCTCAGTTCTTCCTCCCTCTGTTCCTCCTCCCTCTGTTCTTCCTCCCTCTGTTCTTACTCCCTCTGTTCTTACTCCTCTGTTCTTCCTCCCTCTGTTCTTCCTCCCTCTGTTCATCCTCCCTGTGTTCTTCCTCCCTCTGTTCTTACTCCCTCTGTTCTTAATTTCTCTGTTCTTACTGCCTCTGTTCTTACTCCCTCTGCTCTAACTCCCTCTGTTATTACTCCCTCTGTTCTTCCTCCCTCTGTCCTTACTCCCTCTGTTCTTCCTCCCTCTGTTCTTCCTCCCTCTATTCTTCCTCTCTGTGTTCTTACTCCCCCTGTTCTTACTCCCCCTGTTCTCACTCCCTCTGTTCTTCCTCCCTCTGTTCTTACTCCCTCTGTCCTTACTCCCTCTGTTCTTCCTCCCTCTGTCCTTACTCCCTCTGTTCTTCCTCCCTCTGTTATTCCTCCCTCTGTTCTTCCTCCCTGTGTTCTTACTCCCCCTGTTCTTACTCCCCCTGTTCTCACTCCCTCTGTTCTTCCGCCCTCTGTTCTTACTCCCTCTGTTCTTCCTCCCTCTGTTCTTACTCCCTCTGTTCTTCCTCCCCCTGTTCTTCCTCCCTCTGTTCTTACGACCTCTGTTCTTCCTCCCTCTGTTCTTAATCGCTCTGTTCTAACTCCCTCTGTTATTCCTCCCTCTGTTCTTACTCTCTCTTTTCTTCCTCCCTCTGTTGTTACTCCCTCTGTTCTTCCTCCCTCTGTGATTCCTCCCTCTGTTCTTACTCCCTCTGTTCTTCCTCCCTCTGTTCTTCCTCCCTCTGTTCTTACTCCCTCTGTTCTTCCTCCCTCTGTTCCTCCTCCTTCTGTTCTTACTCTCTCTTTTCTTCCTCGCTCTGTTCTTACTCCCTCTGTTCTTCCTCCCCCTGTTCTTCCTCCCTCTGTTCTTACTCCCTCTGTTCTTCCTCCCTCAGTTCTTCCTCTCTCTGTTCCTCCTCCCTGTGTTCTTCCTCCCTCTGTTCTTATTCCCTCTGTTCTAACTCCCTCTGTTATTAGTCCCTCTGTTCTTACTCCTCTGTTCTTCCTCCCTCTGTTATTCCTCCCTCTGTTCTTCCTCCCTGTGTCCTTCCTCCCTCTGTTCTTACTCCCTCAGTTCTTACTACCTCTGTTCTTACTGCCTCTGTTCTTACTCCCTCTGCTCTCACTCCCTCTGTTATTACTCCCTCTGTTCTTCCTCCCTCTGTTCTTCCTCCCTCTGTTCTTACTCCCTCTGTACTTACTCCCTCTGTTCTAACTCCCTCTGTTATTACTCCCTCTGTTTTTCCTCCCTCTGTTCTTCCTCCCTCTGTTCTTACTCCCTCTGTTCTAACTCCCTCTGTTATTACTCCCTCTGTTCTTACTCTCTACTTTCTTCCTCCCTCTGTTCTTACTCCTTCTTTTCTTCCTCCCTCTGTTCTTCCTCCCTCTGTTCTTCCTCCCTCTGTCCTTACTCCCTCTGTTCTTCATCCCTCTGTTCTTCCTCCCTCTGTTCTTCCTCTCTGTGTTCTTACTCCCCCTGTTCTTACTCCCCCTGTTCTCACTCCCTCTGTTATTTCTCCCTCTGTTCTTACTCCCTCTGTCCTTACTCCCTCTGTTCTTCCTCCCTTTGTCCTTACTCCCTCTGTTCTTCCTCCCTCTGTTCTTCCTCCCTCTGTTCTTCCTCCCTCTGTTCTTACTCCCCCTGTTTTTACTCCTCCTGTTCTCACTCCCTCTGTTCTTGCTCCCTCTGTTCTTACTCCCTCTGTTCTTTCTCCCTCTGTTCTTACTCCCTCTGTTCTTCCTCTCCCTGTTCTTCCTCCCTCTGTTCTTACTACCTCTGTTCTTCCTCCCTCTGTTCTTACTCCCTCTGTTCTAACTCCCTCTGTTATTCCTCCCTCTGTTCTTACTCTCTCTTTTCTTCCTCCCTCTGTTCTTACTCCCTCTGTTCATCCTCCCTCTGTTATTCCTCCCTCTGTTATTCCTCCCTCTGTTCTTCCTCCCTCTGTTCTTCCTTCCTCTGTTCTTCCTCCCTCTGTTCTTCCTCCCTCTGTTCTTCCTCCCTCTGTTCTTCCTCCCTCTGTTCTTACGCCTTCTGTCCTTACTCCCTCTGTTCTTCCTCCTTCTATTCTTCCTCCCTGTGTTCTTCCTCCCTCTGTTCTTACTCCCTCTGTTCTAAATCCCTCTGTTATTACTCCCATTATTCTCACTCCCTCTGTTCTTCCTCCCTCTGTTCTTACTCCCTATTTTCTTCCTCCCTCAGTTCTTCCTCCCTCTGTTCCTCCTTCTTCTGTTCTTCCTCCCTCTGTTCTTACTCCCTCTGTTCTAACTCCCTCTGTTATTAGTCCCTCTGCTCTTACTCCTCTGTTCTTCTTCCCTCTGTTCTTCCTCCCTCTGTTCTTCCTTCCTCTGTTCTTACTCCCTTTGTTCTTACTACCTCTGTTCTTACTGCCTCTGTTCTTACTCCCTCTGTTATTACTCCCTCTGTTCTTCCTCCCTCTGTTCTTCCTCCCTCTGTTCTTACTCCCTCTGTTCTTACTCCCTCTGTTCTAACTCCCTCTGTTATTACTCCCTCTGTTCTTACTCTTTCTTTTCTTCCTCCCTCTGTTCTTCCTCCCTCTGTTCTTCCTCCCTCTGTTCATACGCCCTCTGTCCTTACTCCCTCTGTTCTTCCTCCTTCTGTTCTTCCTCCCTGTGTTCCTCCCTCTGTTCTTACTCTTTCTTTTCTTCCTCCCTCTGTTCTTACTCCTTCTGTTCTTCCTCCCTCTGTTCTTCCTCCCTCTGTTCTTACTCCCTCTTTTCTTACTCCCTCTGTTCTTCCTCCCTCTGTTCTTCCTCCCTCTGTTCTTACTCCCTCTGTACTTCCTCCCTCTGTTCTTCCTCCCTCTGTTCTTCCTCCCTCTGCTTTTACTCCCTCTGTTCTAAGTCCCTCTGTTATTACTCCCTTTGTTCTTACTCCCTCTGTTCTTCCTCCTTCTGTTCTTCCTCGCTCAGTGTTTTTCTCCTCCGTCTGTTCTTCCTGCCTCTGTTCTTCCTCCCTCTGTTTTTCCTCCTTCTGTTCTTACTCCCTCTGTTCTTACTGGCGCCGTGGGAGCTGGCGCCTTGCGCGCTGGCGCCTTGCGTGCCAGCCCGTTTTGCGCTGGCGCCGTGCGCGCTCGCGCGTTTAGCACAAGCGCCATGCGCGCTTTGGCGCCTTTCGCGCTGGCGCCTTTGTTGTCCCCTCCATTCCCCCCCCTTTGTTGTCCCCCATCCGTCCCTCCCCCTTTGTCGCCCCCCCCCCCCCCCCCCGTTCCCCCCCC
Source organism: Closterium sp. NIES-67 (assembly GCA_027943415.1). Taxonomy (NCBI): domain Eukaryota; kingdom Viridiplantae; phylum Streptophyta; class Zygnematophyceae; order Desmidiales; family Closteriaceae; genus Closterium; species Closterium sp. NIES-67. The sequence continues at coordinate 90,741 of BQMB01000950.1, forward strand.
TTTGTTGTCCGCCCTCCCTTCCTCCCCCTTTGCCATCCCCCCTCCGTCCCTCTGCCTTTGTCGTCCCCCTTCCGTTCCCCCCCCCCTTTGTTTTCCCCCCTCGTTCCTCCCCCTTTGCCGTCCCCTCCCTCCATCCCTCCCCCTTTGTCGTCCCCCCTCCGTTCCTCCCCCTTACTCATCCCCCCTCCGTTCCTCCCCCTTTGCCGTCCCCCGTCCGTTCCTCCCCCTTCCTTCCCCCCTCTTTTGCCGCCCGCCTTCCCTTCCTCCCCCTTCACCGTCTTCCCTCTGTTCTTCCCCCTTTGTCGTCCCCCATCCGTCCCTCCCCCTTTACCGTCCTCCCTGCATTCCCCCCCCTTTGTCGTCCCCTCTCCGTTCCTCCCCTGTCGTCCCCCTTCCTTCCCTCCCCCTTTGTCGTCCCCCCTATGTTCCTCCCCCTTTGCCATCCCCTCTCCGTCCCCCCCCCCTTTTTCGTCCCCCCTCCGTTCCCCCCCCTTTGCTGTCCCCCCTCCCTTCCTCCCCGTTCGCCATCTCCCCTCCGTTCTCCCGTTTTGTCGTCCCCCCTCCGTCCCTCCCCCTTTGTCGTCCCCCCTCTGTTCCTCCCCTTTGTCGTCCCCCCTTTGTTCCTCAAACTTTGCCGTCCCCCCTCCCTCTTCCTCCATTTTTCTTTCCACCTCCGTTTTTCCTCTCATTGTCTCCCTCATTCCTGTTTTCCCCCCTCAGTTTATCCCCCCTCTGTCTTCCCCCCTCCATTCCCCCCTCCGTCCTTCGATCCTCCATTCTCCCGCCCTCTGCTCTCCCCCCCTCTGCGGTTCCCTTTCCATTCTTCCTCACCAAACCTCTCCCACCCCCCCGGCTTTCCTTTACCCCTTGCGTTCTTCTTACCTCATTCCCCCTCTGCTTTATTGCCTTTGCAATCTGTATTCTTACAAGCCCAAGTGCAGCCCATTCTCAGGTATACATTACTCTCCCTCTCGCTGTTTTTTTGTTCTTCCTCCATCCATTCTTCTGTTAGAATATACCATGCTATGCTAGTTGTGTATATTGTGTTTACATCCCTAGTTGGGTGTACACCTGTGTTGGGGTGTCAATCCAACCCAATTGTGGTTGGAGCCCCCAAACACAAGGACCACAATTGTGGGGGCACCACAAGTGGGTTGGCTAAACCACTGGTGGTACACCACACTTGGACCACCTCCAACTGGTGGTCAACCACATTTGGAAGGATCCTCCCTCCCTTGTGATTGGTCCTAACCCTCCTTTCCCTTCCAACCTTCCTTTCCTAGCTCATCCCTCTCTTCCTATGTAATGCCTTTGCTTCATCAATAAACTGAACCTTTCTGTTTCTAACATGGTATAAAGCAATAATGGCTCACGCCAACTTTTAAATCCCGATCCTTCCCCACGCTTCCGCCCCGTCCCCTTCCGACGTGCACCTCATTGCCGTCCCCTCCATCGCCGCTGCTAGACTCCTAGCCGCCGCCTCTCAACTAGTTTTCCGTTGGGTGGATTTTCAAAAACCCCCAATGCGCCAAACGCCATAGCTCGCTCGATAGTTGACAGAATTGAGTGATTTGACTTGCAAAAGAACGCTCTTGGTGTCAGCTACAACTTCGTAAAATTTCAGACTGTTTCATCGCTTGGATTGTCAGATATTGCTTTCCGAAGTTTGCACACTTTCCTGGATGTGATCACGAAGTGCTACTGAAATTTCTACCAAATCCTATTTTCATCAGCTAACTGCCATCTTTCCCCATCTTTTGCCTCCTCACCTGCACCTGCTCATCGCCGCCTTACTACTGCTGCAGCCGTAGCAGCAGCAGCAGAAGCAGCAGCAGCACCAGAAGGAGCAGCAGACTCAGCAGCAGCAGCAGCAGCAGCAGTAGCAGCAGCAGCTGAAGGAGCAGCAGCAGCAGCAACAGCGGCAGCAGCAGCAGTGGCAGCAGCAGCCGCGGCAGCAGCAGCAACAGCAACAGCAGCAGCAGCAGCAGCAGCAGTATCTACAGCCATCCCCATCCTCCCCTCCTCTTTGAGCCGCCGCGGGTCCACCCGCCGCCGCTCCCTCCCGGCCACCGCGGGTCCACCCGCCGTCGCCTTCCTCCCACTCCGTGTCACCAATGGCATCCTTTCCCCCTCCCGTCGACGTCTCGACCCTCGATCATCTCGTGCGCGTTGCCGACAACTCAGCAACCAACTGGTATTCCTTCGTCGGCAGCCTCCACCGCGTCCTCGGCAGTGCTTATGTCCTGCCGTTCCGCCTCCTGGACATCATGCTTGGTCTCCCAGAGGGTGACCTTGGGGACCCGCCGCCTCACCTTGGCGATCCCCCCCCTCTCATTCCCCATCCCGGCGAGGAACCTCCGCCCCCCATGGCACCCGTTGGCACCAGCACTCGCGCTGCCACCGCTGAAGTTGAGCAGCTCTTCCTTACTCAGCGTCGTGAGTTCCTCGTGCTCCATACTGATTACCTGATCGCGTTGGAGGAACACGAGCGGTCGGCAACCCTCCGCACCCAGCATGCCGCTACCGCCGCCGCTTATGCCGCTGACTCTGCGCGATTTGCTGAGCGTCGTCGCGCCTAGCTCGAGGCGGACGGCCGTGCTACTGGTGCCCTTCTCCTTGCCATCCCGTCTGCACTCATGCGCAACTTCCAGGCACGTCGCATCGGCTCCCGCCATATCTGGCTCGAGCTTGAGGCAATGTTCGAACGCACCGACTTCGATGCTGTCGGCCCGCTCTTCAAGGAATACTTCAGCATCACGATCAAACATAGTGCTGGGGCCGTTGACTATACCAGCCGTCTCCTAGACCTTGCCTCCCGCCTTGAGGCTCGCCAGGCTACTCTCCCCCCCAACCTTCAGATCTACCGTCTCCTCGAAGGCCTCTCCCCTCAATATGAAGTGCGCGTCATCGCCTTCACTGAGGCTCAGCCCCGCGCCTCCCTTGACACTATGGTCCAATGGATCATTGACGCTGAGGCCCGCCTTCTCTCAACCCCCCCCTCCGGCCTGAACTCCACCGAGTCCCAAAACCCCCAGCTTGCAGTCACACAGCCGCGTCGTGGCGGGCGCCCACGTGGCGGCCGCACCAACCCTCAGGGAGGGGGTGGAGGTGGCGGTTGTGGGGGCAGCGGAGCCGGCGGCGGTGGTTGCGGGGTCGAGGGTGGCAGCAGTGGTGGTGGTGGAGGCAGTAGTGGCTCATCTGGTAGCCGTGGTGGCCGCCCTGGCACTCTCCCCCCATGTTCCTATCTTCGCCGTTTTGGTCCCAGAGCGGCCTCACCTCAGTCATCCTTCCTTTGCTGCTGCCCCCCTTGACCTCGTCCACATGGACCTCTGGGGCCCTAACCCTTCCCCTTCCCGCCAAGGGCACCGGTACATGCTTGTCCTCGTCGACGACCACAGCAGGTACTCCTCGGTGTTCCTCCTCCACACGAAGGCCGAGGCCCCTGCTGTCATCGTTACCTGGGCCGAGCAGTGCCGGGTCCACTTTGGTCGCCCCATCCGCCGCCTCCATTCCGACGGCGGTGGTGAGTTTCTAAACCGCACCCTCTCCTCCTACTGCTCAACCCATGGCATCCAGCAGACTCATACCCTTCCCCACTCCCCTCAGCAGAACGGTGTTGCTGAGAGTCGCATTCGTGAGATCACCAAGACGGCCCGCTGCCTCCTCACTCATGCCTCCACGCCCCCTTCTCTTTGGGGCTATGCCCTTGTCCATGCTGCTCTCCTTACTAATCTTTACCCACATCCTCAACGCCAGTCTGTCACTCCCACTGAGCTCTGGGCTAGCACCAAGCCAGATGCTGCCATTCTCCGTATCTGGGGTTGCAAGGCATATGTCCTCATCCCCCCACCTGACCGCTCTCGGCAGGCAGGAAAGCTCGCCTCCAAGGCCATTGAGTGTGTCTACCTTGGCCACGCTCGCTCTGCCCCTGGTTACCTCTTCCTTCACCCGTCCTCAGGCCGCCTCCTACAGAGACGTGACGTGGTGTTCGATGAGAGCATCCCGTTCTATCATTCTGTTCCGCCTTCCGACCCCCTTCCTCCTCTCTCCCGCCCCCTCACCTGGGCTGATGCTGTCATTCCCCCACTCCTTCCCCAGGCTCCTTCTTCCTCCAAATCCTGCTCCTCCCCCTCCTCCTTCCTCAGGTGACATTTACGACCCAGCTGTCCCTGACTCCCCTGCTCACTCTGCCTCATCGCACCAGCACCAGCAGCAGCAGCAGCAGCAGCAGCAGCAGCAGCAGCAGCAGCAGCAGCAGCAGCAGCAGCAGCAGCAGCAGAAGGAGCAGCAGCAGCAGCAGCAGGTGCAGCAGCAGCAGCGGATGGAGCAGCAGCAGCAGCAGCAGCAGCAGCAGCAGCAGGTGCAGCAGCGGATGGAGCAGCAGCAGCAGCAGCAGCAGCAACCGCAGGCAGTGCAGCAACAGCAGCCGCAGCAGGAGGTGCAGCAGCAGCACCAGCAGCAGCCACAGCAGCAGCAGCAGCAGCCACTGCAGCAACCTCATCGGCATCGCCGCACCACCTCTCCGTTCATCCTCCCACGCATCCACACTCGCTCTCACGGCCCACTGATAGGCCATCCATGGGGTTGGCCAACACCACCCCCACCCTCCCTTCCCTTCCTTGAGGACTCCCATGAGGAGCTCATTGGCGTTCAGCAACAAACACCTTCCCTCACGCCTCTCTACCCGGGCTTCCTTGGCCTCCTCATCCTTGGCATCGCTACCGCTCCCACCAGATTCACTCCGTCCAACTTCCTTGAGGCCATCACCTGCCCCGATGCTGCCAAGTGGATCCAGGCTATCTTTGCTGAATGCGAGGCCTTCATCCGCAATGCCTCATTCGTTAACATTGTCCCCTCTCCTGACGACGTCATTGTTGAAGGCCTGTGGGTGTTCCGAGTGAAGCAGCTGCCGGGTGAGGAGCCGGTCTACAAGGCCCGGTATTGTGCCAAGGGCTTCACCCAAACCCATGGCATCGACTACTGGGAGACATTCTCTCCCACTGCCAAGCTCCCAACTCTCCGTGCCATCCTCGACTATGCTGTTCGCATTGGCATGGAGATTGCCTCCATGGATGTCTCCAACGCCTTCCTGCAAGGCGAGCTCCAGGAGCGGGTCCTCTCGCGGCGGCCTCCAGGCTTTCATGCAGCCTTCCCTGCCAACACAGTCTGGGAGCTGCGCCGCCCGGTTTATGGCCTCAAGCAGGCTCCTCGCGAGTGGCACAACAAGCTGGCCGCCACTTTGCAGTCCTTGGGGTTCCATGCCTCTCAGTCTGATGCCAGCCTTTTCCTTCGCTCCTCTCCCACCCGCTTCTTCATCCTGGTGTATGTCGACGACATGATCCTGTTCGCTGACGATGCTGCCGCCATGCAGCAAGTGAAGGACGCCCTGCATGCGCGCCTCAAGTGCAAGGACCTGGGTGAGCTCAAGCACTATCTGGGCATGACCATCACCCGGGACCGCACATCGCGCACCATTACCCTCTCTCAGTCCTTCTACATCGACCAAGTCTTGCAGCGGTTCGACATGGCGCAGGCCAAGTCGGTTACCACTCCCCTGCAGACCGACCACCAGCTTGCCCCTCCTCCTGCTCCCTCCTCCTCTGACCATCCTTACGCTGAGCTCGTCGGCTCGCTGATGTACGCTATGATGTGCACCCGCCCCGACCTTGCCTACCCCATCAGTGTTCTTGCTCGATTCGTCGGTATCGGTCGCCACACTGATGAGCACTGGGCTGCAGCGAAGCGGGTCCTCCGCTACCTCCGTGGTACCAAGGACTATGTCCTCACCCTCGGAGGCTCTTCTCCTCCCCTCCTCTCTGGCTTCAGTGACTCCTCCTGGGCTGACTCCCAGCCGGATCGCCGTTCCTCTCAAGGCTACGGCTTCACCCTTGGCAGTGGCCTCATCAGCTGGCGCTCCACTCGCTCCTCCTCCATCTCCCTCTCATCCTGCGAGGCTGAGCTCTATGCTTGCACCATGGCCGCTCAGGAGGCTCGCTGGCTCACCTTCCTCCTTGCTGAGATCGGTGCTCCTCAACGCTGTCCCACCCTCTGGTGCGACAACGCCAGCACCATCCATCTCACAAAGGACCCTGTCTTCCATGGCCGCTCCAAGCACATTGAACTCCGCTACTTCTTCGTTCGAGAGTTGGTCCAGCAAGGTCACTTGGTGGTCTGCAAGATTGCTGCAGAGGCCAACTTGGCCGACATCTTCACCAAGGCCCTCCCGAAGACCGCGCACTCTGCCCTCCTCCGCCTTCTCGACCTTGGGCCCCGCCCCCCTTCCTGATTCTGGGGTTGTACCCTACATATACACTAGCTTTGCATGCTATGGGGTTGTGTTAGAATATACCATGCTATGCTAGTTGTGTATATTGTGTTTACATCCCTAGTTGGGTGTACACCTATGTTGGGGTGTCAATCCAACCCAATTGTGGTTGGAGCCCCCAAACACAAGGACCACAATTGTGGGGGCACCACAAGTGGGTTGGCTAAACCACTGGTGGTACACCACACTTGGACCACCTCCAACTGGTGGTCAACCACATTTGGAAGGATCCTCCCTCCCTTGTGATTGGTCCTAACCCCCCTTTCCCTTCCAACCTTCCCTTCCTAGCTCATCCCTCTCTTCCTATGTAATGCCTTTGCTTCATCAATAAACTGAACCTTTCTGTTTCTAACATCTTCCCCTGTCTGTTTGCCTCTGTTCTTCCCCTCCATTCTTTCCCGCTCCTGTCTTCTCGCCTCCATTCCCCCCTCAGCTCTTTTTGACCATTCTTCTTCACGTTCTTCCACCCTATGGTCTCCCCTCTCCATTCTTACTCCGCCTATTCATTCCTCCCTCAGTGTGACCCTCTCCCTCCCTGTGCTGCTCTCCCTTGCTCCTTCTTCTCCTTTCTGTATTTGATTTTCCCCTACACTTGTTTCTACCCTGCGTTTGCTTCTCATTTCAGTGGTTGCTTCTCTCTTGCACTTGCTGCTCCCTTCTCCTTGTCCGTCTTTCTTGCGTTCGTCTCCGCTGTACTGTTTTTTCCCTCGCATCCCCACCTAATCGCTTTAGTTTCTCTCTGGCTGCTACTGTCTCAAGCTCTTCCCTCTTATTTTCTCCTCTTGTTATCCTCTCCAGTCATGATATCACGTTCAAGTTTGTCACACTCCAAGAACATTCCAAGTCGTCGAAATTCAAGTCATCACGTTCCAAGACTTCTCATTCCAATTCCAGTCAAAGCATTATTCATTGATATTTGAAGTTGACTTGGTAATGTTTTCGTGCTACCCATTATATCTTCGTGTTTGACTTGCGTGCATTTGCATTGTTGTTTTGTGATTTTTTATGCCGCGTTGCTTGTGTATGTGCGTTTGCATGGTACCATTGTTGACAACGTGCGTACCAGTTTGTCGGCTTGTGTTTTGCACGGTGTTGCGTTGCGTTGTGCTTGCAGGGGAAGGATGCTGACTATGCCTAGTGCATCACACAATTTGCGATTGTCGTTGCCGGTTTGGGGAATTGCTTCTCATTCCGTGCATGTCAATCTCTATTGTAGCACGAAAGCATTGATGCATTTCTTCCTTTGCAGTCACTATTGCACTGTTTTTGTTTGTTAGCAAGTGTTGTACATCGTTGTGTATTGTGTGTGCGTGCAGGGAAACGATGCTGATTATGCCGAGTGCATCATACAATGTGCGATTGTCGTTGCCCATAACGAGCATGTCAATCTATAATGTGGCACGAACGCATTGATGCTTTCGTTTACTGCATTCGTGATCTTTTTGTTGTGTTGTATTGTTGTCGTGTCGAGCCAAGCCGTTACATGTGTGTGTGGGTAGGATGCGTTCTGTGTACATGCTTCGAAAATGGTGGTGGTGATGTTGTGGTTCAGTCATTCTCCGCCGTAATTATCGACGGCGAATGATTCGAGCCTCTCTAATCATTCACAGAAAGCTTAGAAAATCGTAACAAAACTCTATGTTGCTCAATTATTATGTCGTCTCCATTATCGACCACATAATAATTGCGAAAAAAACATAGATTTTTTTTTTTATGCAAGCTAGAAAGGTCTTTTGAGACGCTAAGTTTCTGAGTTACAGTAAAAGGAATCAACAAACAAACGGATACGTAGAGATTCTCTATCGGAGAACGTAAACATTAAGATTATAGACAACCAATTTTAGATGGAAAAAAAAAACCAGTGTTTTTAGAGTGAGCGACGTATTAGACCTGGAAAAATATGTAGTGCAGGTGATTAGGCCGACTAAACCAAGTCGTCCGAAATCGGTCCACCGACCGATTATAAAGGGTTGCCACGCAACCCAAAAACTGTTGGGTAAGGTAGTGAGCGAGAAACGAACGCCCTAGGCACACCCTAACACCCGTTGCCTAATGTATCATACCATTGCTAAAAAGCATCCGTTCCATTTCCTCTTTGCTAAGGATAGGGTAGGGTGTACAGTTTTATCTCAGGAAATTTCAACACTAGATTCACCTGCCCTTTAATCACAACACGTTACATATCGGACTGTACGTTAGGGCGTGTGGCAAGTGGAAGTCAAAACTAAGGGATGGGACCTGACCGAAGGTCGTTGTGGTACGGTGTGGTTGTGTATGTTTCAAAAACGTGCTGAGAGGTGGAAGATATACCGTATTCCCCCGTACAAAGCACCATAGGGTGAGAATCAAAATGCTTCTAAAATTTTAGGGGGGTGTAATTAGTGGCTAATTTTGTATAACACCTGGGTGTTGTGGAACATGCCTATGTGATACTGTTTTTCCTAAACAAAGTGCATAGCCGTACACTGTTGTATTTTGTTATTCCTCTCGACATCGCGTACGAAAGTGGGGAAACGCCAAACAGCAAATTTGTAGGAGGCATGCAACGATTTTCTTGGAGGGAAGGCGAGCGCGATCCGAAAGTCAACTAGCGAATATTCAGTTTCAAGGATTTAAGGGGCCCACTTGTTCGGGCAGTCAAAATGGATCTCGGAATTTCCTGTGTCACACAACTTGTTAGAATAACGCATGAACTAGATTGAGCCATACAGGGAGGTTTTGTGCTATGGTAATATACCCTCTATGAGCATGCACCTATCTAGCCTATAACATAAACAACTATATGTTGACACCCCCCCTAGGCTAGACAAGGGGTGCTGCCTGGCAAGAGACACGCAGCTCAGGGTGGCACTACTAGTCCAACCTCTGAGGCAAGGGTCTGAAGATCAGTCAGAAGAGTACAAACAAGACGAGCAAACCAGGGCGGCACTACTAGTCCGGCCAGTGGAGCAAAAGCCACAAGGCCAGTCAAGAGAAGATAATAAGAGTAGTACACAATCAAGGTCCTAGCAAGTGAGGAGCTACGGGAACTAGACCAAGTTGTACACAGTGCTGCTGATGATCTTTATGCGCAACTGCATTAGTAAAGATATCAGCAGTGTTGGCACCGGAGGCCAAGGGTACTACGTCGGCCTGGCGTCGCTACTGCAGCTCGCGCAAGAGGAAGTACCGCAGCTGGATGTGCTTCGCTTTGCCCTCCAGTTGAGGCTCCTAACACAGCAGGATCATGGCCTTGTTGTCAGCGTACAGGACCAGTGCAGAGCTATGCCGCTCACCTAAGTCTGTGAGCAAGATCGTCAGCCAGCGGAGCTCCTATGCATCAATGGCACCTGCGTAAATCTCAGCCTCGCAGCTAGACTGTGCAACAGACGACGAACGGGTGGACCTCCACGAGATAGCGTCTGCACCAAGGCTAAAGCAGTAGCCCTGAGAGGACCTGAGCGTCTCTACGTCGTCGGCCCACGAAGCATTTGTGTGCCCTGTCACGACCACTGGCCTGCGTCCTCCTAGCACTAGCCCCATGCCCGATGTACTTGCTAGATAACACAAAACCCTCTTAGCTGCCGACTAGTGCTGTGGTCGGTGTCTGCCTGTCGCCACAAAGCGAGCCAGGATGCTGAGAGGGTATGCGAGATCTGGACAAGTGCAAGTCATCAGGTACATAAGGCAACCCACCAGCTTTGCATACGGACCACTAGGCTCTACCGACTCCTCAGGAACTAGAGCCGAGAGCCTGTGATCTACTGGCAGAAGGGTGGGCTGCGCGGAGGAGAATTGAAGACCAAACCTTTGAAGGACCTAGAGCACCAAGTGTGACTGTGTGAGAGTGATGGTGCACGCTACTCTGTGCCTGGAGATCTGCAGCCCAAGGTAGCGGCGCAGCTCTCCTAGGTCAGCGAAGGTGTGTCTTCTCAGCTCCTCAGCCTTCACCAAGGCCAGAGCGTGTCATTCTACAGTAGCAAAGACCAAGTCATCTACAGTATGTAGACAAGGATGTAGAACGGGGTCTGTCCTGAACGGACGAAGAGTGAAGGGTCTGTAAATCAGCTAACGTAGCACGCAGCGTGTCGTGCCACTCACGGGACGCCTGCCGCAGGCCGTAAACTGGGCGCCAGAAAAGACACTCGATCCCAGGATCGAAGGTGACGGTGAACCCTGGCGGACGGCGCAGGTAGACCCGCTCGTATAGACTGCCCTGGAGAAACGCTGTGGAGAACTCCAGAAAGTGCAGCTCATACTCACGCTGAGCTGCTACGCCTCTAGCAACGTAGTGCGCCTTGAACACCGGCGGCTCTCCAGAAGGGCACTTCACTTTGAAGAGCCACCGGCCATTAACTACGTTCGCCTCAGGTGGGGGAACTGCATCGACGTAGGTGCCGGTGGATCTCCAAGACGCCATCTCCGCGTCTATGGTAGCTATCCACTGAGAGGCCCAGGGTCCCGAGGTCGCCTCAGCGTAAGTGCGAGGGGTCGGGATGTCAAAGGCGTCTAGGTCAACCTCAGAGACTAGCAGCATGGAGCAGAGATGAGGCGCGGCCTCGGACAGGAAAGCAAGCTCGTACTGCCAGTCCTTAAGGACGTCACTACCAAGGGCAGAAACACCTCCGACGGACGGAGGATGAGCAGGGTCAGAGACCAGAGCGGTGGCCTAGTCAAGGCGGCGGGTAGAGGCAAAGTCAGCGACAAGAGCGTCAAGATTCGAGACAAGAACAGACGGGTCGGTAACAAGGGAGGAAAGGACTCAAGGAACAAGAGGACTAGCGGCACGAAGGTAGTCAGATAGAGGAGGTGGAGCGACAACAAGCGACGACGGAGGAGGCGACGGGAGGAGGGGAGGACGAGACGCGTGGGAACGAAGCAACATAGGGTGAGAGCGCTGAATGGAAGAGACAGGACGGGGACGAGAGGACAGCGAGACCAGAAGTGACAGGATAGGACGGCGAGACCAGAAGTGGAACGGAGGCGTTGATTCAAGAGACACAGGAGGAGACACTGGAGGAGAACGAGGGGGGAAACGCCCCAGAAATGATTCCGGCAGCGGAAACACAGGGCCGTAGAGAGGCAGAGGAGGCGGTTGCGAGGGAGGTGCATGTGGGTGGTCAGGGGAGAGAAGACCGAGGAGGCGAAGGGCGAACACCGGCGGCGACTGCTGCTACTGCTGCTGCTGCTGATCCACCCCAACACTTGAACCTGCAACTGCACAACGGCTGCCTCCGGGACTCTCCACGACAACACTCTTAGAACGAGAACCCTCTCCAGCACCGGTGCCACCCCGTGGACCACCACAAGCCATGACAGTACCCCCAGGACTAGCACCCCTTGAACCAGCACCCCCAGAACGAGTACCCTCCCCAGCACTGGTGCCACCCCCAGGACCGTCGGGACAAGCCACGACAGTAATCCCAGGACTAGCACCCTGCTCAACGCCCGCACCCCCAGAGCAGGCGGACCCCTACCGCGGCGCCTGCTGTGGTGGCGGCGACTGCAGCTGCTTCTGCGGTTGCGACGGCGGCGACGGCTGCTACTGCGGCGACGTCGGAGAGGAGACACCGGGGTGGAGACAGGCGGCGAGAACGGTGCCGTGAGACACACCAAACGGGGCAGGATGGGGAGGGAGAGGAGCAGGGGCTACCGGGGGAGTGGGAACCAAAAACCATGGCGGGGAAACTGGGAGACGTCGGTGGGGAAAGCGGTGGTAGAAGGAGACAATTTCATTGAAAGTGACGTCACGCGAATGAAAGAAGCAGTGAGACGGCGGGTGGTAAAAGTGTCAGTCAGATGTGTCGAGGGGGAAGCCAAGGAAGACACAGGGGACAGTGCGGGCAATGAGCTTGTCCGTGCCAGAGGCACGAACGTGAGCAAGGCAGCCCCAAACGTGGAATGCAGAGGCGTCACCAAGGAACCCGGTCCACAGAAGGGTCGACGAAACCTGCGGCCTCTGGGATTGCGGCCACAGGTTAAGCTGGTGAGTGGCGTAGCGAACAGCGAACGCCCACAGAAAATGGGGCGCACCGGCATGGGTCATGGAGGTACGGGCCACCTCCATGACCACACCGATGCTTTGCTCAGCAACCCCATTCTGCTGCGGGGAGTCCGGCAGGGTGTATGACTGGGTGTTGCCCTCCGCACGACAGAACTAACCAAGCCGACCAGAGGCGAACTCACCACCACGGTTGGAGTGGAGACGTAGGACAGGGGGGCCCCGGTGGACTCGCGCAGCTACGACCCACGGGATAAGAATGTCAGGCATGTCGGCCTTCTGCTCCAGGGGAAACACCGTGGTGTAGCACGTGTAATCGTCGACAAGCACTAGAAAGTAGCGCTTGCGATGCGGCCCAGGGACAAGGGCTGGGCCCCAGATGTCCAGGTGCAGGGTCTGGAGTGGCACAGTGGTAGGGGGAAGCGAGGGGTAATGAGGAGCGCGGCGCAGCCTGCCCTCGACACAAGGCGTGCACGGCGGTGCAGGCGAGGGAGGAAGGGCAGGGAGCGACGCAGGGAGACCGAAGACAAGACTGTGATGGGACATTTGACGCAGACGCGGGAGTGCGGGGTGACCTAGGCGGTGGTGCCACAGCAGCGACGGGTGGGTGAGCAACTGATAGGAGCAAGCCGCAATTACTCGGGTCGACGCAGGCACCTGGGGGGACGCCCTCACCGGGGGGACGCAGTGTCAAGCATAAATAGGCCTGACACAGGGTCCTTGGGGAACATGGTCAGAGGAGCACCAGTGGCGGCCTCGGTACATACTGCGTACTGCTCGTGACCAGGGAACGTAGTGGTGACGCCGAGGTCCTGAAGACAGCTGACACCAACTAGGTTCCTGGAGAACGAGGGGATGTACAGGCCTGTAAGAGAACCCGAGGGGCTTGCCAGACAGGGAAGGGTGGTGGAGCTACGGGCAACTACCGGACCTGAGGAGGGGTCAGCAAGCGCGACAGCGGTAGTGGTGGTAAGAGGCGTGAGCGAAGTGTGGTCGCGGAAGAAGCAGACAGACGCTCCAGAGTCGAGCGTGAAGGAGAGCGAAGGAGTAGCGTCCGCCGATGAAGTGGCTAGCATAGAGCCTAGGCTAAACATGGCAGCGGGGAACCTAGACTATACACAGTGGACACACCTACGTTAGGCAACACTGGGAAGAGGGTCCAGTCACACTAGAGTCATCAGCATACATGGCATACAAAGCAGACCTAATGTGATCCATGTCCATCTTAAAGAGAGGCACATGACAACTCACCAGGCTATACAAGTCAAGGGGGTCTGCCGTGGGGCCGAAGCGGAAACGGAAATGGTCGTCGAGGTGGCGAAAGCAGCATGCGGCGGTGCGACTGGTGCGGTCACAGACGGTGCCACGGCGGGGGCCGGACGAAAGGTGATACTGGCAGGTGACCACACTGGAGCCGCCACCCAATACCGAGCTGCGCCCCCCATCTCCACCAGAACCACCAGTCCACCACGGTGGCGGGGGCGCCCACGGCGACTGCTGCTGCTGCCGCGATGGCTGCTGCTGGTGTTGAGGCTACTGCTGCTGCTGCTACTGATGAGGCTGCTGCTCCGGGGCACCAGCCCCGGTCCCCTCGTTTGCACCACCGTCCCCTTCACTACCTCCGCCACCTCCGCCACCCCCGCCACCCCCGCCATCCCCGCCACCCCTCCCGCCGCCACGCCCCCCCCGGGCCTGGCGTCCCCTATCCTGACAAGACTGCGGTCATCGCCGTAGCGGTCTCAGCAGCAGGGGCCGTCTCAGCAACAGCAGCAAAGATGCCAGAGTAAGTGCACTGGGAGAGGGCGCAGCCCTGGAAGATAGGGACTAGTGTAGTACCGTTCAACTGAGCGATAGTGCGCTGGCGGGTCTCTATCGCAGTCAGGGTAGTGACAAAGTCAGTGAGGGTGAGGTCAGTATGGTGGAAGGCAAGGAAGTTGTCGCGGGCAGTGGCTAGACGGTCAGGAAGGCGCGTGACAAGGAAGTAGAGGGTAGCACCGAGGGGGGGGGGGGGCAGTTCAAGGAACTGAGTCTCAGTGCTAGCAGCACGGTAGCTAGTCTCTCGTGCACGCAAGTGAGTGGCGAGATCAGCGACAGAGGGAAAAGATACAAGGTCAGGGAAAAGCAAGGGGAGGAGGAGACGACCGGCAGAGGCAGATGAGCGAGTAGAATAGCGTGCAATAACATCATTTAAGTACGCCTGCGCAGTCTCTAGGGCCTGGTAGCGAGGGCTCTCTGACAGTGGGAGGGCGCAACTGATAGCAAGCTACGCAACTGCGTCACGCAACTCCCAGACGGAGCGAGCGAGCTCAGCAGCTGCAAAGGCCTCACGCTCAGCGGGCGTGGGGGCGTCAGAGAGGGCAGTAGGCGGGTCGGGGAAGGGGATCTAACCGTCAGCGTGAACAGCCAGAGACTGACCATCCTGACTCTGTCCCCTCAATGAGCGGTGGAGGTCAGCGAGCCACGCCTCAAAGTCGATCGCCCGACCCTCCGCATCCAGGCGGAGCACAGCGTCGGCCATCGCCACTGCTGCAGCAGCTGACCGCCGTTAGGGGAGGAGGAGGAGAGGGCGGTGGAGAGCAGTGGTGGAGACGGCCGGCGGGAGCGCCGGCACAGAAGGTGGAACCAAGGCCGGCAGGTCGGGGCGGCAAAGGAGCACGGCGGCTCGGCAACTTGGCAGCTCGGCTACTCGGCGGCTCGGCGGCACGGCGGCGCGGCGCGGCTCGGCGGTGCAGCGGCTCGACGGCGTGGCGCAGCGGCTCGGCATCTCGGCGCGGCGTCGTATGGCAGGGCTGGCGCGGCGTGACGGGCCCGGCAAGGGGTGACAGGGCCGGCTCGGCGTGACGAGGCCGAGGCGGCGTGACGGGGCTGGCGCAGAGTGACAGGGCCGGCGCGGCGCGACGGGGCCGGCGCGGTCTAGCGGGGCCGGCGCGACGGGACGGGGCCTGCGCGGTGTGACGAGGCCGGCGCGGTCTAGCGAGGCCGGCGCGACGTGACAGGGTCGGCGCGGAGTGACGGGGCCGGTGCGGCGTGACGGGGCCGGCGCGGTGTGACGGGGCCAGTGCAGCGTGACGGGGCCGGCGCGGTGTGACTGGGCCGGTGCGTTCTAGTGGGGCCGGCGAGGCGAGGCGGGGCGGGGGCAGAGTGACGGGCCGGCGCGGCGTGGCGGCGCGGGCGTGGCTTGATGGGGCCGGCGCGGTCTAGCGAGGCCGGCGCGGCGGGACCGGGCCAGCGCGGCGTGACGGGGAGCGGGCTAGGTTGTGGTCTAAGGCTAGGGCTAAGCCTAGGGGCAGAAGCATAGGCGGGGAGGGGGACCTAACCTAGCGTGATACCATGTTAGAATATCGCAATGAACTAGATTGAGCCATACAGGGAGGTTTTGTGCTATGGCATTGTACCCTCTATGAGCATGCTCCTATCTAGTCTATAACATGTACAACTATATGTTGACACCCCTTGAACCGCGCTGTATAGGTTCCTCCATAGGTTTCCCACTCGCTCTCACGCTCAACTGATGGCACGGCAGCAGTGGTCGCGAAAAAGAGGGTAGCGCTCGTCTATGCTGCTCGAACTCATGCATTTTGGTTCAAAAGTGATGTTGAAAGTTTCGGGGGGGTGTTCAAATATTTTCAGGCCAAAAAGACGGGTGTTATGTATATTCAGTTAATCAAGCATCCGTGCCCGCTCAAGCCACCGGTGGGAGTTCGATTTTGCGGAGTGCTGTATACGCGGGAGTACGGTACTATTGGACTATCGGAGTAGAGGACTCTCGCCTGATCTGCCTTGCCATGCACCTGTTTGTCAACTTATACATATATGTTAGATATTTAGCCGTTATAAGCTAGATGGGTCAATGCTCTTAGAGAGTACAACCCCAACCAGTATATCTCCCTCGTATCCCTTGATTTCAATTAATTCACTATGCTAAGTTGGTATCAGACCGATCCAGGGTTCAATTCCTTGTCTGCACGCTATCCCAAAGGGGGGGTGTGTCGTGGCACTTGGATAGCCCTGTTGAACCTCCTCCTCTCTCTAGGAAGGGTACTAGAGAGACTTTCCGTGGGAAGGCTGATATATGGAGCCTAACTCTCCTGAGGACATCACTTTATGTCCCAGTGGTTAGGACTGCTGACTTTATGATACCTTTAGAGCACAAAAAAGGTTAACTCTTCAAGTGTTCACACTTTCAAAATTGTGTATCGTAAATGTGAAGCTGTTTGTAACGCAATCTTCGGCATCGTCGAAACGCACTATTCGCCCTTCTCCAACTTTATCATGGGGTTGGAGGTCATTCTTTTTCCACCCACATTTTTCATTTTTCACAGCTCAAGTTCAATTGAGTTGCCATTCCGACTTTTTTCGCTCCGCCAGTCTGGCGAAATTGAAAACCCTCCCTTACGGGCAAGCACCCTCCCAGCTTCTTGCCGATATTCTTACTCATAACCAGGCAGCCATGGCCCCTCCTAGTACTCCGGCCAATCGTGCTGAAAATCCGCGTGTCGAAACTCCAAATATTTTGGGACTCGATCCGCGAAATTGCGGGTGATCGCAGCAATAAGCACCGGGCATAGGGCGATCTCATCCCTTATGCCCTCGACGTGTTACTGCACAGTGGCGAGATCGACCAAGTTGACCTTGGTGAGCCATGCGCCAGCGAACAGCAGGCGACGCAAGTGGCGGATGGCGTGTCACTTGCTGACGCCAGCGCGCAGAAGGTGCCGAACGGCAGGGCGGGCCCCTCGCGTCAGAAGGCGCCAAACCGAAGGGCGGCCTCGTCCAGCGCGCCAACACCCGCCGCCCCTGCTTTGACCAGCAAGCAAGTGGCGGCACTGTTGGCGTTGTTACAGCAAAACACGCCTGCAGTTACAGCAGCTGCGACTACCATTTCCGTTGAATTGAACCACGTGTTTAGGGTGGCCAGGATCTAGAGTTGGTGTAACCATAGTAAGAAGTTAGCTGAAGAATTTACACATTGTATTAGAAATGTCAGAAATGACAAGGATAATAATAACGAATAATACATGCGTGTTTACAGTCTAGGAAGTACCTATTCGGAATGTACCTGTTTGTAGTGTATCACAACTATTCGGGTGATATGACTAGTAACTGTTTGTGTGACTGAGAGTGGCATAACAATTCGGGTGACTGTACGCGCGAACCTACGGTTCCCGTATTGACTTGCTACTGCTGACGTCATCACGCGCGTCTTGCCATATGAGGTATCGCGCTACTAGTACAGTCTAAGTATAATATCGGGAATGCATAAACGGTAACTCGGTCGATCATACTTTAACACTCCCCTTCATTCCTAAGTGTATGTCTCAGGGTAATTGTCGCCGCGTTTGCAGATTGAAACTTGCCGCGTGGAAATTTATTCGTGAGAGAAACGACTGCCATTTTTTCTGTAGGGCAGTATTTCAGGACGACCTTCCCTTTGTCGATTTTTTCCTTGACAAAGAAGCATCGGAGGGCGATGTATTTTGTCCTGTTAACCAATTGGACCTTTTTTGCAATCTTGATTACATTATGGTTCTCGCAGAGTAACTTGAAGTTACGAGTTGTTGCGATTTTTGCCTCTTAAAGTAACTCTTCAAGCTAGAGTCCTTCGCGAACTGCAGAGCTTGTTGTGACAAATTTTCCTTCGGCTGACGAAAGTGCGATGACCTCTTGTTTTGTTGAGTTCCAGGAAATGACACCAATAGGTTCGAGTTTGAAAATGAACCCTTTGCGCGAACGCCTGTTGTCGGGGTCAGCAGCGTGATCCACATCAACGTATACAGCCAGTCAAAAAATTATTGCAGTATTTGTCGTGTAGCTGAGATCGATTGTAGGAGTCAAATAAAATATTGCTGGGCTCGACGAAGATCGGGCATATTCTCCCCTTCAGGTCGGCGCATGTACTTTGCGAGTTGACTCGTGATGCAGGCAAGATCTGGGCGGCAGGTAACAACTGCAAATAGAAGACACCCGAGTTGCTGCTGTGTAACTGATGCTTGGAGGCGGTAAGCGGGGTAGTATTGGGTGTATAGTTGGTCGGAATATGACGAAAAAGAGTCGTGAGGCCAATAGGAGCAATGGCGAACTTTTTCGCTAGTGTTTCGGTGTACATGCTGGCAGAGAAGAAGATGGCATCGGGGCGGTAATCGACGTTTAACCCAAGGAATTGGGTAACTGTTGAAGAAATAGTAACGTCGAGAATAATTTGGATTCTTTCTTCTATGCGTGCCAGAGATGGTTGCACGAGCCGGTGTACAGTAAGTCGTCCACGTAGGAAGTTGAGGAATGTAGTGTCCCCGGAATTCGTGCCTGTACATCCCAGGGTCGTGGGGCAGCTGCACGAAGTCGAGTGAAAGTAAAACTTTGTGAAGGTGTTGCTGCCACAGGCGAGGAGCCTGTTTGATGCCATAGAGTGATTTAAGTAACTTGCAGATGTGGAGTCCGTCGCCGTAAGTGGGAGGGAGTTAGACGAAAATATCTGCATCGACGTCTACATCTAAAAACACATTTTTTACGTCCAGTTGGCGAAGTGGTTGGTGGCCTCTGGCAGCGATGGCGAGAAGAATTCGAACTGAGGTATGACAGCTAACCGAAGCAAAGGTCTGGTCGTAATGGATGCCATGGGTTTGTTTGAAACCTCAAATGACCCATCTCCCCTTGAATCTATCTGGCTTGCCTGCTACATTTGACTTTATGCGAAACACCCACTTGCCCGAAATATTTTTTTTGTTGCGTGCGGCTTCGCGTGGAATGAGTTTCCACATTTTCCGCTTTTCAAGAGCTGCTACAGTACCTCTGCATCCATAGCTGCTCGCCACTTGTGAGCATCAGGGTCGGAGAGGGCCTGCTTGACTGTTTTCAGCTCGATCCCAGCCATTGATTGCTGAATTGCAACAGCACGTCCGAGGATCTGAAGAGCCTATTGGTCACCACGAGGATGAGGTTGGCAAGTTCGACGAAGTCATCATTGTCAATTTCGGATGGTAGATGGCGGTGACCATCATGTGATGCTGCATCAGTTTTCTTTCGGCGCAGGTGCTCCTCATAATTATAGGCAGCCAATGTTGTGGCATGACGCAACGGATCCGAGAGGGGAATTCAGAGTGGTGTGTCTGTATTGTTGGCACGTGCTGAAGGAATATAGGAGTCGAACAATGGTTCGGCTGTTGACGTAGACGGCAGCGCAACCGTAGAAGGTCCCGCTGTTGCGCTCTCGGGAGGGTAATATTCTTCGGCTGCATCTGCTTCATCTTGAGGGGTGGCGAAACTCCGTTCAGCACTGTAGCGATCAGGATCCCACTACTGGCGTTCCTTGCATGATTCAAAGTCATCGCGAAAAAAGTTTCTCGCAGAAGATGTAGTCTCGGGCATATAAAACCTTTCAGGTTTCATAATCCATGATTATCCAGGAGTAGAAATCTTTTGGTACACAGAGGTGTATTCCCCATCTTGCCCATTCAGTAAATCTGCCAGCAGTTGCGCTTGGAGGTCGGTATTGGACCACGCAACCCCAAACTCGTAAGAGTCGAGTGTCGGCGGGGTGTTTTGTCCACATGACGTGTGGCGAGCAGAATTGAGGTAGAGAAGTTGAAGACAGGCAGTTGTGTAGGCGGACAGCTACTCTCCAGCACAACATCTCCAGAAGTTTCGTCATATTTGCAGGTGGATTGCAAATCAATGCCGGTCGATCTGCTGCCCACTCCTTTGAGAGCCCGTTGACAATGTATCCCATCATCGCCTTTTCGTCGGCTCCATGCTCAGCAAAAGCAGCTTCCTCCTCACCGCATCGATGTTCATCTCCATTTGGCCGAGGTAGGCTGACTCCATGTATGCTCACGCTACTTGAGCCAGATTTTTCTCGCCTGAAAACTTATCCAGGCCCACAGCAATTCCATCAGAAACAGAATGGCACAACTGAAAGAATGCTTGCTCACTCATTTTCTGATATCCCGAATCCTCCTCTTGGTTGCTTGTAGTTGCTGCTCCTTCGGCCTTCTCACATCGACGGTAGAATTGCCATAATCCTACCTCCTTCGCTCTCCTTATGAACTTTAAGCGCCACGTACTGTAATTGCTGCCATCAAAACGCTGGGCTTCACTGAGCCCTATCGTTGGTTTCGCTACCAACGACCCATGCGCTAGCAATTCTAAAAGAGCCTTAACCTGGGGTTCTCCAATGCTCACAGAGGAGCCCGAACTAGCCTCTCCAATATCGCCTGTCATTCTGGAGGCTTCGTCCTACTCTTTAGAGTGCTACAACGCCCTTACACCCGGCTCCACTTGGCGCACTAAATAGAGTCACTGAGAAATTTCGCCAGCACTCCGACGCTAGCTCTGATACCAGTTCTAGGCGAATATCGCCTCCGGCGCAGCAATTTTTTTTTGGAAATACATGTGAAAATAGCCTCAAGGGCCTTGCCTCCAAACGTGATCTCAAAGGAGCTGCTAATCGTCAATACGAAATGACTGCAATTTCCACTAGAAACAATGAGATACAAAGCACAAATGTTCAAACAGATTTATAGTGGAAGTACAAGCGATTTCGCACTTCGTAACTGCCGTGTGCGCTGCGAGTAACTCGCGCGCCTCGTGTCAAGCCGAGTCGCACACGCAACCGCGACTTTCTTGCTGAACACGCCGCTGGTCCGAAGTCCGAATGCTTGTTGAACACGCCCCGTCCGAAACCCAACTTTTGCCCCACGTCGATCTGTTTCTCGCCACTTCCACTCATTTCTTCCACTCAATCACTCTTTCCTCCAACCTTCTCTCTTGCTTCTCTCGGGCCAACTTAGATTTCCCTCACATTATGCCCGGAACCCAATTCAGGTAGGCTCACTTTTGTAAGCTAGGCTAGAGTACAGCAGATTTTTGTCTCGAAATGTTGTGGCAGTTAGAACCCCTCGGGGATACGTCCCGCCCTTGACGCAAGTGGCGCATGACCTATCCGCATTGCGTCAGCAGCAGATTCAGCTGGAGGGGTGGCCTGGATTCATTTCAGCGAGGGGCGGGTGAAGCTTATCCGAAACTTATGCCCCTGATTCATTTGAAGCATCAAATATTCTTTATGGGTACGTTTCAGATTATTTGGTACTTTCACGGGTTTTTGTGGACGCGGAACACTCTTTAAATGGATTCGGTTATCTCCGAACCCGTCGGTTACCGGAAAACAATCAGCTTGAGAATGGGTTGAAAGTCTAGGCTTTAGCGGTTTTTTTTTTTTTTTTTTTTTTTTTTTTTTTTTTTGGAAAATGGACACTGTTTAGCACGATATCGCCGAAAACAGACTTTAATGGGCGGAATCCAGATGCGACGACTACCGTGAGTTTGCACGGAAAATTCTTTAGGAGGGGAATGCGGGAAGATTTGAATCCAGCCCATCCCCCTGCCGAATCTGTTGCTGACGCACGTTGGCAAGAACATGCCCCAACGTGCGTCATGGGCGGGATGTAACCCGGAGGGGTTCTAACCGTCACAACATGTCGAGACAAATTTCTGCTGTACGCTAGCCTAGATTACAAAAGTGAGCCTACCTGAATAGGGTTCCGGGCATAATGTGAGGGAAATCGAAGTTGGCCCTGCTTCTCTCCTTTCCGTACACCTTACGCCCACGCAATACCCGCTTCCTAGTTCCTTCTCGTCCCAAGTCCGCATTTCTCTCCTAGTCACCCTAAGTCACAAGTAGTCCATTGTGGGTGGCGGAACCACTCCAACATTGTCCACATGACGTGTGGCGAGCAGAACTGGGGTAGAGAAGTTGAAGACGGGCAGTTGTGTAGGCGAACAGCTTGCGCCATCGCAAATGGCCAAAAGTCAATTGTCAAGTTGACTGTTGCAGCAACGCGTGCATCTTCTCTCGCAGCGTTCTGTTCGTTCTCTCAGCTACTTCGTTATGTTGATGGGTGTAAGGCATAGTCTTGCACCTGAGAATTCCTTTTTGCGCCAAGAATTCATCGAACAGATCACTAAGGTACTCGCCCGCATTGTCTGTCTGTGTCTCTTTCAGCTTGATGCCGCTCTGTTGCTCCGCAATTTTCAGCCATAGCTTGAAGGCTTTGTGAGCTTCACACTTGTAAGATATATTCTTGTGCCATACATATCGAATAGCACCATCGATGAAGGTAATTATATAGCGATAGTCGTTGCCGCTGATGTCGTCTGCTTCCTGCGACAAGAAGAGAATATCAGTGAAAACGATGTCCATTGGTGAGTACTTAGCAGCACTTGGGAAGTGCGACGGGTACGGAGCATGACTCAATTGAGCACCAAGGCAGATGGTGCAGGGTAGTTGACGACTGTTAGGTGGAAGCTCTTGGCTGTAGGTTAAAAGGAGTGCATCCTTGTCGAAACCAATGCTTTAATCAAGTTGTTAAGAGCTCTTTGTGAGGGATGACCTAACCGCTTGTGCCATGTCTCTGCTGTAGTCCTGTGTCCCTTTGAACGCAGGTACAAGTTGGAATGAAGGAAGAAGGCCGGTGAAAGATGAATCGTTGGCGTAGAGTTGACGAAGCTGCCAGTGCCGAAAGGCAGGATAAATCCAGCTTCTTTTGCAGTTTCAGCCCAAGGTATGCCGAGATGTTGACGACGCGCCAAGCATCAGGTATGATCAATTCTTTCTTGTCCCATGTGCTTTCAACCTCCATAGATTCTTTGACTGTAGTAGATGTTGGTTCTTGATTGTCGTAACCCCAGGTACCATCTCCAGATGCACATGTAGCTTGACCTGTTTCTGCTTCTGCCGATGCTGCTTCTGTTGTTCCTGCTGCAGGTTCGTCGAGGGAGTTTGTACGGGAAGGTTGAGGCGTGACACAGAAGACATTGAGTCTGCGATGATCTTCGCGTTGATGATCGGTCTCGTAACGATGATACTAAGGGGCAAGTGAGACAGTCTTCTGACTATCGCTGGTTGATGTCTCAAGTGAGAATCTTAGAACCGAGACGCCATCCTTGATTTATGCGTTGCCGATCAAATGACTTTAGTCCTCTTTCTTGTATTCCAGGTACAACTCCATGAGCGTCGTGTTGGTGGTGCTGACAAAGCAGATGCCACGCTGCATCAGCTGTGCTTGAGAGAGAAGGTTGAAGCTGAGCTCTGCGACAACGAGTACCTTGTTAAGATGAAGCGAAATTCCCATGTCATCAGAATCGAGCAGAATATCTCTGATTTGTGTTGCCTGAAGGGTCTCATTGTTGGCAACATTGATCTTGTACTTCTCTTCTTTTGGCAGGTTGCGCCAGTTGAGAAGATTGCAATTTGAAGACGCCATGTGGTGACCGCAACAGCTGTCAAGAAACCACGTATTGACGTGCTCGGGATACGTATGCTTGGCAATGTAGGCGTACTGTTGCACGTTCAATCGTCAAGGAAAGCTGTTAGGCTGCTCTGGTTCTGGAGTTTTTGAACGAGGGCGAAGACGTGGAGGTACATTGGCTGGTCCTTCTTCCATGTTACTGTCATTGTCTTCATTGTCTCGTTGGCTCCAGTAGCATATACCACTAGACCAGCGTGGTCCAATCATACAATTAATTATTGCCTTGTCTTTTGCAGGTTAAGTTGAAGAAGCTGAAGGCGGCGAGATTGTTTTGACAGGGGCAGCTTCACCAGACTTCTCCCGATTCCTGTTCTTCAGTTTCTGACACTCTTCAATATAATGACCTGCTGGTTTGCAGAACTTGCAAATGCCCTTTCCTCCTTTTCTTGTCTGCTCGCATTGACTTGATACACCTCTTGTCTACTCCCCTTGACTTGATCCACATGTATAGAAGCTTAACCCACTCTTGGCTTTGCCTCCTTTTGCATTGTATAGGTCCAAGTCCTGCTGCTCTGCCATCAGAGTAGCGCAAAGAGAATTTTCTGATATGTTCCCTTGGAAACGAAGAATGGACTTGCACCGCCTCCTTTCGGGTCCAACTCCAACCAGAAGGATGATGACAAATAGCTCGTTACTGAGATCTCCTCCGCACTTGCCGAGCCTGTCCCGAAGATTTCTGCGCCCGTTGATGTAGCTGCCGACTTTTTCTCCCTGAAGGATTTGCATTGCTGTAAGTTGACTTAACAGCTTGCTATGTGTGACAAAATCTTGTGCTTGATATAACCTTCGCAAGTAATCCTCGGCGTAGTAGGCTAGAGCAATCGAAGGCTTGAAGTGCCGAACTCCCAACTGCTCTTCAAGTAAGCGATTCCGCACCAGTAGTGTATAGGCCATAAGAAAATACTGCACCTGTTCTTCGGCTGATCCTATATCTGGATAACGATTCGTACCGTCGAAATATCCCCAGATGTCAGAAGACTGCGCGAGGAGTTCGAACTCAAATCCCAAGTATAAAAGTCGAGGCTGTCAACGTGAGTTGATACCTTTAGGTTGGAGATAGTTAGAAAATCTGCTTGATTTACAACAGCTTGTGCAGCAAATGGTCTTTCTTCTACCATTTGATGTTGTTCCTGTAGTGGTTGTTGTTGCTGTTGTTGAACAAGTCACCCATAGAAGGCAAAAGACCCAGCAGATTCATCTCCAGGTGCTGAAGGCCCAGCGGCAATAGCATCTTGCATAACTAGAGTTATCAAGGCTCATATAGGCTGTGGGTTGCACTGGAGCTTGTTGTTGTTGCTGAGTAGACTGATTAGCCATCAAGGAAGCAAAGTCAGACAAATCATCAGTAGATAGACCAGAAGTAGGAGAATTCGTAATTGAATCTCCTGTCTTATTAGCGGACATAATAATCGATCTGTAACTTAAGCTTAAGGGCGTAATCAAAATCAGCTTGTACCGTAATCCCCCGGATATAGGCGCATCCCTTTATTTGGCCCATTGCGCTTATGGAGTGCAAGTGCACTTATATCCGTTATTTCATTATAAGCGCACCCATATTTTTGAAGTTGTATTTCCTATAGGCGCATCACATCTTTGTCAAAACGTATGTTAAGCGGGGGATTTTCTTATCGGAGTTTATGCCGTGTCCCTCCCGAGCGCCTCTCGAACCAGAAGCGCGAATCTTGCTCAGTGTGTTGGCTCACAATACGTGTCATTCCCGAGTGGATCTGGTGGCGGAAGCTTTGTCAGCCAACTTCTCGCACTTTGTCAGAATGCTGCCCTTTGGAAACACGCACTAGAATGCAAATGTCAAGAAATACATTTTCACGTGCTCAAATCATTTTTCCATAAAATCCCTTTCATAAGCCTTGGCCTTATAATTTTTATTCGATTACAGGCGCATGCCACTTTTGTTAGGTATTTCCTACAAGCACCTATGCGCCTATATCCGGGGGATTACGGTATCGGTTCCTGTAACTCTATTTGCTCATAATACCATGTTGAATTGAACCACGTGTTTAGGGTGGCCAGCATTTAGATTTGGTGGAACCAGAGTAAAAAATTAGCGGAATACTTTACACCTTGTATTGGAAATGACCGAAATGAGAAGGATAATAATGATGAGTAATACAGGCATACTTATGGTCTAGGAAGTACCTATTCGGAATGTACCTGTTCGTAGTGTATCGTAACTATTCACGTGATATGACTAGTGACTGTTCGTATGACTGAGAGTGGCGTGACCATTCGGGTGACTGTACGCGCAAACCTACTCTTCCTGTGTTGACTCGCTACTGCTTACGTCATCACGCGCGTCCGGTCATATGTGGTATATTTTCAGGAATGCATAAGTGGTAACACTATCAACAATTTCTGCCTCGACTAAAATTGAAGATGCAAAAAAGGAGTCCGCGTTACGCTCGCCCTTCCAAGGTCGCCCGCGCCGAGAAGGAGCTTGCCGCTGCCACGCAAGATAATGTCAAGACAGTGACTCTGAGGACGGCGCTGGTGAGGCTCATACGCACACTAATTTTTTCGCACCCACCGAGCACCTCCCACTTCTTCCTTCCTCTAACCCCACCATCCCGGCATCCTCATTCAACAACGCCGGGGTACGCGAGCAAGTCGAGTTCGTGGAAGACCGGCGAGCGTACCTGAAGCACGCGGAGCACAGGGTGCGCCACGGCAACACATCGAGCTCGCTCAAATATTTTGAGGAGGCGTACGCGCTCATTGCCAAGCGCTTTGAGCTCCTCTAAGGCGCCGACGCCTCCGACTTCAAGACGGCACACCGCTTCAAGCTCTACCAAGTGAGGAGTGTCCTCACCTCCCGCCTCTTCTAGCAACCAGTTGTGGACGTTGCAGCAATGAAACGCGCGCAAGGCTCCTATGGCCGTGGCAATCCTGTTGGAGGTCGCGGCCCTATGGGCTTTGGAGGAAAGTATGGCCCTCCACCGAGCGGCGACCAGAGGGGCTAATTAATATTGATGTATGAATATATAGAGAACTCTTTGTATTTGATGCCACTGGAAGAGAATGATGCCATGCCCAGTGGAATGAGAATGATGCCATTTGCACTACAAGTAGCAAGCTTTCTCAATTCAGCTATCTAAAGCCTGTCAAACGTTAGACCAAGCAAAAATGTCGCAAAACATTAGTAAATATTGAAGTGAACCACGTATTTAGGGTGGTCAGGGTTCCAGTAGAGACAGCATCATTGTAGCTGTAAGGAATTTTAATCCTCATCGGGTTGTTCTGCAATCGCATACAACCGAACTCTCGAAAGACCAGGCTCGGTCCGATTCCGACGCAACCCCGAGGCTGGCTCGCGCTGCCTCAGGCCCTTTTGACCGCGCCTGTACCCAACCTATCCCTCTGGGCTCGTCGCCTAGCTACAGTTCTCACTGTATAATGGCTGTTCAGCATGGAGTTATTCTCCATGGCTGGAAGTGTGCATGCAGACGATGCACACATTAATTATGCCATGTCGCTGCTCCGAGGACCAGCGTTGGATTGGTGACAACGACAGTTGGCGATTGGGACTCCGGCAGGCGTGAAGCAGGCGAAGGAAGGGCCTTCGGATTCTTCCAACCAACAGGCAGAAACAATAATCGGTATGACCATGATTCACACGTGGAAACACTGGGGCACGGCTATGCGAGCTCGTCTTGAGCACTCATCCGCCTCAGACGACGCTCGCATGCAGCTGCGCAACTAGCGGCAGGTGACTACTGCTCAAGATCATATTGCGTCGTTCTCGGCACTTGTGGACCAAGTGGACGACCTCAACGAAGTGGAACGGCAGGAAAAATACATTAGCGGTAGGGCTGACGCTATCAGGTTACTTTACCCTTATTCCCTTATTTCATAGTTTTTTTGTCATCCCTTGATTTTCAGGGCGGTCAAAATCTGAACACTTATTCCTTCGGGGATGTAAGCTTTCTAAGATTGAGAATTTCAGGGACCATGTTCTGTGGATACTGAGTTTCCAGGGCTTAACGCGTAACGACACTGATACAGACAAATTGTACCGAACTGCCCACAATCCTGAAATTTCAACTCAATCGCCCCTCATACACTCCCGCAACCCATATTATTTGGCAATTTTTTAAAACAGAGCCCTCATAGTTTTTTTTTTTTTTTTTTTTTGTCGACAGTTCAGGGTGGTTTTTTGTTCTTCTTTACTTTTTCTTTTTAACGTTAGCCCTGATCAGTGGGCTGCATTTTGATATCCAGTTCAAGTTGCTGCGATCCTGGCCCAAACGTTCAATGAAGCCATCCAGCTGGTGTCAGCAGCTGATGCACTATAGCAGTCGGCGAAAAAGAACAACAGGGATGTTGGTCGTTTTCGTGGACAGTCTCCCCGCCCCACGATCAATGGCGTATCTCCACCCGATGAAGTATTTCACGGGCTATGTTATAGATGTGACCAGCCAGATCACCAAGCTAAGTACTGCCCGACGGCACCCAAGAAGACGAAGAACGACAAGGAGAAGCCGGGAAATGGGAAAAGTCAGTAGCAGACGGGCCCCCTACTGACGAGGCTTTGTCGCCCGAAGTTTAACGTTCTCACCAAGTTGTGGTACTGATACATGATATTGACAGCACTTGGACCAATAACGGGAGCGAACCTGAAGATACCCTGTGCTGGTCAAAGGCAAGGTGAATGGCAAAAAAAATGGATGGCGGGGCTAGTCACAGCCTGACCCACATGACAACAACAAAGCAGTTGAATCTGACATTGGAGAAGTGCTTACCCGAAATTGACGCGCGACCGGTGGACGGAACCCCACTTGCGATTTAGGAACGAGTATGCATGGTGCGGTGAAGTGTGGCAACGATTTTAGATTCGGCATGCCCATGCTGGCGACGACGCTGGACGGCTGCGACATCCTTCTCTGATGCGATTGGCTACGAAAATACAACCCGAGGATCGACTGGACAACTGGTGATGCAGCGTGCACTGTGCGAACGGGTGGCGCCTACATCCATGCTGGTGCGGTCGGGATTTGGTGTCGACATGTGTCAACGCCATCACCCTCCAGCGAGCAGTGAAATGGGGAGCTGATTTGTACGCCACCCATCTGAATGAAGTGATAGTTGTCGACAAGCCGAAGGACATTGACACGCAATGTGCCAGTGTCCCTACCGAGCTCGCTGCGCTGATTCGTCAGTACCCGGATATTTTTCCTGATGACCTGCCAGCCGGTTTACCACCTGAGCGCCCCCAGGACCACAAAATCGGCATGGAACCTGGCGCGCAGCCAACCGTCAGGACACCGTGGCGGTTGACTCAGCCCGAGCTCATGGAGTTGCGGAGCCAGGTGGATTACCTACTGGAGAAGGGTTCATTCGGCCCAGCACGTCCCCATTCGCAACACCCATTCGGTTCATGCCCAAAAAAGGCGGGGGACTCAGAACGTGCATTGATTACCGAGAGCTGAATCGATAAACCATTCAATCTCGCTACCAAATCCCACGCGCGGACGATCTCCTAGACCAATTTCGTGGGGCTCGCTTCTTCTCCAAGATTGACCTGCGAGGTGGTTACCATGAAGTCCGAGTTTTCGCTGACGATTGCCACAAGACGGCATTCCGAACCCGCTATGGCAACTACGAGTATGCGGTGATGTCATTTGGCCTCAAAAACGCACCCTCTACATCCAGCTGACCATGAATGACATGTTCAGAGATCTACTCGACAAGTATGTTATCGTACATCTGGATGACATCCTTATCTTCAGCATGACATAGGAACAGCACCTCAACGACCTAGACACAAATTTTCAACGGCTGCAGCAGAACCGGAAGGCTCTAAGTGCAAGTTCCTAAAACCCGAACTGGATTTTTTGGGACACGTCATTGGAGCGGACGGCATTAAAATCGACCCGAAGAAGATCACCACCATTCGAGACTGGAAGGCGCCCACGAATTTACAGGAGTTGCAGAGTTTTCTTGGGTTCATTAATTACGTATGGCGCGTTATCCCCAATATGGCAGGGACAACCGGACCCTTAACTGACCTGCTGCGGAAGGGAACTTCGTTTGAGTGGGGGGAGAGACAGTAGGCTGTTGTCGACGAACCCACGGTCCTCCGAATTGCTGATCCATCTTGACCGTTCGAAGTCTTGATGGACGCTAGCGATTT
The DNA here is from genome assembly GCA_027943415.1 of Closterium sp. NIES-67. Taxonomy (NCBI): domain Eukaryota; kingdom Viridiplantae; phylum Streptophyta; class Zygnematophyceae; order Desmidiales; family Closteriaceae; genus Closterium; species Closterium sp. NIES-67. The sequence goes on from BQMB01000950.1 coordinate 120,497, forward strand.
CGCCATCGGCGCGGCACTGTTACAGGACTTCGGCGACGGACTCCAACCAATGGCGTACGAGTCCATAAAGTTGCGGGCAACTAAGCGCAACTACCCCGTCCACGACAAATAAATGCTTGCCATCGTGCACGTGTTTAAGGTGTAGCGGTGCTACTTGACGGGAACCGACGTGACAGTACAGAAAGACCACAAATCCCTACAGTACCTCTGTGCACAGCCGAACCTCAACCCACGACAGATCCGGTGGCTGGATTTCCTCGAAAGCAACTTCCACTACACCATCACGTACAGACGTGGGGCAAATAACGTCACCGACGCACTGACACGGCCGTCCGCTCACCTCGCATCCGTCATCATTGCTCAATCAAACCCACTCCTCACCGGACTATTTACCCACGGCTACAGCACTGACCCCTTTTTCATTCGCAACCTCCACCAGCAAGCTACCACGGCCAAGGGAATTTATTTCCTAAAAGTCGGCACTGACCATATCTGAGTCCCCGCTTACCGACTCCTTCGCGAATTACTGATTCAAGAAGTCCATGATTCTAACCTCTCCGGTCATTTCGGGGTTGATAAAACTCGGAAATTACTTCACCGCTTTTATTATTGGCCCGATTCGGCGTCTGATCCACAGAGATATGTTTTGGCATGCCCAATCTGCTAGAGCATGAAGTCCTCTTGACAGCGGCCAGCTAGACTACTGCATTTGCTCGAGCCACCCAAAAGCCATGGGACTCTTGGCCGGCGCAAGTGGCCATGACGCCGCCCTGGTCCTCGTCGATCTCCTGATGAAAATGGCGCATTTCGCACCCTATTGCACGACAATCATAGCCGAAGAAACAACCAACCTGTTCATCTCAACCGTTGTTCGTCTGCATGGCCTCCCATCGGCGATCATCAGCGACCGCAGCCCAAAGTTCACGTCCAAGTTCTGGCAAGAGACATGGGAACAGTACGGCACCCGCCTGCAATTTTCGTCCGCCTACCACCCACAAATCGACGGCCAGACAGAGCGCACAAATCAGACCTTGGAGCAGCTGATTCGCACCAACTGCCCCGACCACGCCCGGTGGGAAGAATTCCTGCCTATGCTTGAATTTTCCTATAACAACGCCCCATCTGCAACGACTAGACACTTGCCATTCTTCCTCAACTACGGGATGAATTTCACCGTCCCCGCGACGACCAACATTGACAACCCCGTGCCTCGCTCCCAGCAGTTTGTTACTGACCAATAGACCGCCCTCGAGAAAGCGGTCGAATTTATCCGCAAGTGTCAACTTATACATTTGTAATGTATGTCTAGTTATAGGCTAGACAGCTACATGCTGTTAGGGAGTACAGCTCACAACTCATATAACACCCTGTATGCCCTTGCTTAGTTCGCTTTGCTACTCTGAGATGGTATCACGCTAGGTAGGTCCCACCCACCCGCGCTTCCGCCCTAGCCCACCATAGCCTACCCTGACCTAGCCTGCCGTGCCGCGCTGCCCTAGTCTGCCCCTCTGCGCCGCCCTAGTCCGCCGCGCCGCATTGGCCCCATCACACCAGGCTGGCTCGGTCCTGCTGCTCTGCCCTAGTCTTGCCGCGCCGCCCTAGCCTGCCGCGACGGCCTCAGCTCGTCGTGCGGCCCTGTTTTGCCACGACAGCCCCTGCTAGCCGTGGCCCTGCGCTTCCGCCCTAGTCCCTAGCTCGCTGCTGGCCCCTAGCTTGCCGCTGGCCCCTAGCTCGCCCACTGGCCCCTAGCTCGCCCGCTGGCCCCTAGCTCGCCGCTGGCCCTTCGCGCGCCGCGCGAGCCCCTTTCCTCGCCGCGTGGCCCCCTAGCTCGCCCCTGGCCCTAGCTCACCGCTGGCCCATAGCTCGCCGCTGGCCCTTCGCGCGCCACGCAAGCCCCTTTCCTTGTCGCGTGGCCCCCTAGCTCGCCATCCCTAGCTCGCTTGCCCCAGCTCGCCGGCCCCAGCTCGCCTGCCCTAGCTCGCCAACCCTAGCTCACCAACTCTAGCTCGTTCGCCGCCTCTAGCTCGCTCGCCGACCTGATTCCCTCGCCGGCCCTAGCTCGCCGGCCCCAGTTCACGTCGCCCCAACTTGCCGGTCCCAGCTCGCGTAGGTCCCAGCTCATCGGCCCTGGCTCGCCAGCTCGCCGCCGGCCTCTGCTTGCCGAGTCGCGCCGCCCCAGCTCGCCATGCCGCTATGCCGCTGTGCCGCCATGCTATCGTGCCGCCGTGCCGCCGTACTGCTGTGCCACTGTATCACCGTTCCGCCCTGCCGCCGTCCAGCCATGTGCCGCCATGCCACCGTACCGCTGTGAAGTCGTCCTGATGTGACGAAGTGCCGTCATGCCGCCACGCCTCTCCGCCGCCGGCCTTGGTTCCCCTCTGCGCCGGCGCGTCCGCCGGCTGTCTCCTTGCCGCGGCTTCCCTGCTCTCCACTGCTCTTCACCACTCTCCACCGCTCTCCACCACTCTCAACCACTCTCCACCATTCTTCTCCTCCTCTAGAGGTCATAAGCTGCTACAGCCGTGGTTATGGCGGACGCTGTGGTCCGCCTGGACGCGGAGGGTCAGGCGGTCGACTTTGAGACGTGGTCACCGACCTCTGCCGCCAGCTGAAGGGTCAGTGCCAGAACGGCCAGTCCCTGGCCATCCACGTCAAAGGTAAGCTCCCCTGCCCCAACCCACCTGCTGCCCTCCCTGACATCCCCACGCCTGCTGAGCGTGAGGCCTTTGCAGCTGCTGAGCTCGCCCGCTCTGTCTGGGAGTCACGCGACGCAATTGCGCAGCTTGCTATCAGTCACGCCCTCCCCCTGTCCGAGCGTCCCCGCTTCTAGGATGTAGAGACTGTGCAGGAGTACCTAGATGTCGTTATTGCGCGCTATTCCACTCCCTCCTCCGCCTCTGCCGTCCGTCTCCTTCTCCCCCTGCTCTTCCCTGATCTCGCGTCCTTCCCCATTGTCGTTGATCTTGCTAATCACTTGCATGCACTCAAGACTAGCTACCGCGCTGCTAGCACTGAGGCCCAGCTCACTGTACTACCTCCCCCCCTCGCCGCTACCCTCTACTTCCTAACCGCCTCGCCACCGCCCACGACCACTTCCTTAGTCTCCACCCCGCTAACCTCACCCTCACTGACTTTGTCACCACCCTGTCCACGATAGAGACCCGCCAGCACACAATCGCTCTGTCTAGCGGTTCTGCAGTGGTCCCTATCTTCCAGGGTTGTACTCCCTCCCAGTGCACTTACTCTGACGTTTCTGCATATGTTTCTGAGACAGCCGCTGCTGCTGAGACCATTGTGGCGACTTCAGCGCAGTCTCGTCAGGGTAAGGGCCGCCGCCCCAGGGGGGGCGTGGCGGAGGTAGGGGTGGCTGGGTTGGGGGAGGTGGCGGCAGTGGTACGAGTGCCGATTGGGGCAGACGAGGTGAAGGGGGCTGATGCCCCAACGCAGCAGCAGGAGGAGCAGCAGCAGCAGGAGCAGCCCCAACAGCAGCAGCAGCAATAGCCATGGGGACCCCCGCCGGTGGCGGCTCGCGCAGCTCAGCGGTGACTTGCCAATAACAGCTTCAGACTGGCCCCCGTTGAGGCACCATTTTTTACTGTCCCGATCACAGTGCCGCCCGTAGCTATCGCCGCCTTGACGACCTCTTCCGTCTCCAGTTCGGGCCCGTGCCGGACCTCCCCAACTGGCACAGCCTCGTGCGTCCCCGTGTGCTGGTCTCTGAGATGGATATGGATCAGATTTGCTTTGCTTTGAATGTCATGTATGCTGATGAATCTAGTGTGACTGGACCTTATTACATTGTGTTGCCTAGTGTAGGTGTGCCCACTATGTGTAGTCTAGGCTCCCTTGCTGCGTCAAGCGTAGGACCTCCTGCCTTATTTAGCCTTGCCTCCACCCTAGTACCTCCTCCGGCTGCCGCTGCCGCTGCTCTCTCTTTCACGTGGACTCTGGTGCGTCTGTCTGCTTCTTCTGCGACCACACTACGCTCACGCCGCTTGCTGCCCCTATAGCTGTGGCTCTTGCTGACCCCTCTTCAGGTACTGCACATTGCACAAGCTCACTGCACACACTGTTCCTTGTGTCTTTCTTGGCTTCCCCCTAGACGCGTCTGACTTACACTTCTACCACCCGCCATCTCACCGTTTCTTTCATTTGTGTGACGTCACCTTCAACGAGTCTGTCCCCTTCTACGCCCGCTTCCCTCACCGAGGCCTCTCGGTCACCCCACCCCTGTTCCTTGTCCCCAATCCCCCGATAGCTCCTGCTCCCCATCCTATCCCGTCTAGTGTGTCTTACGTCACTCCCCTTCCCTCAGTTGCCGCAGCAAAGAAGTCTGCTAACTCTGGGGACCCTACAGCTCGCGGTCTACCGCCTGTTTCTACGGCGTCGACGCCGTCTGCCCCGGTGTCTCCTCCGCCACCGCAACCGCAGCAGCAGCAGCAGTCGCCGCAGCCACAGGGGTCCGCGAGCTCTGGGGGTGCTAGGGGTGTAGGCGCTGAGGAGGGTGCTGGTTTTGGTGGTGCTAGTCCTAGGGGTACTGTCTTGGCTTGTCCCGGCGGTCCAGGGGGTGGCACCGGTGCTGGAGAGGGTTCTCGTTCTTGGGGTGCTAGTCATGTGGGTGCTGTCGTGGAGAGTCCCGTCGGTAGTCGTGGTGCAGCTGGAGGCTCTGGTGTGGGAGCGGAGCAGCAGTAGTAGTAGTCACCGCCAGTGTCTGCCCTTCGCCTCCTTGGTCTTTCCTCCCCCGACCGCCCACCCACCCCTCTCCCGTCACTGCCTCCTCCACCAGTCTACGGCCCTGTGTTTCCTCCCCCTGACTCATCCCCGGCTCGTTTCACCCCTCGTTCTCCACTTGTGTCTCCTCCCATGTCTCCTCCTGTGTCTCCTGACCCGACGCCTCCCTCCCACTACTGGTCTTGTTGTCCTTCTCCTGCTCGCCCGGTCTCTCCAGTTCAGCATTCTCACCCAATGTTGCTCCGTTATCACGCGTCTCATGCTCCGCCTGCCCCTCTTCTCGTCTCACCTCCTCAGTCGTCGCTTGTCGTCTCCCCGCCTCCTTTCTCTGACCTCCTTTGTGCTGCTTGCCCTCTTGTTCCTCGTGTCCTCGCCTCTCTTGTTACGGACCCGTCCGTTCCTGTCTCCTGTCTTGACGATCTTATCACTGCCGGCGTCGACTTTGCCTCTACCCGCCGCCTTGTCTATGTTGCTGCTTTGATCTCTGGCCCTGCCCGTCCTCCATCCGTCGGGGGTGCACCTGCCCTTAGCAGTGACGTCCTAGAGGATATTCAGTACGAGCTACGTTTCCTGTTCGAGGCCGCTCCTCATCTCTGCTCCATGCTGCTAGCCCCTGAGGGTGACCTTAATGCTCTTAACATCCCGATCCCTCCCACCTACGCTTAGGCGACCTCGGGACCCTGGGCCTCTCAGTGGATAGTTGCCATGGACGCGCAGATGGCATCTTGGAGATCCACCGGCACTTACGTCAACGCAGTTCCCCTACATTGGGTGAACGTAGTCGATGGTCGGTGGCTCTTCAAGGTGAAGCGTCCTCTTGGAGAGCTGCCGGTGTTCAAGGCGCGCTACGTTGCTAGAGGCTTTTGGAGGTCCACCAGCTCGTCGTCTGTTGCACGGTCTAGCTGTGAGGCTGAGAGCTACTCTGGTGCCATAGCGGCACAGGAGCTCCGTTGGCTGACGTTCCTGCTCACAGACTTAGGTAAGGGGCCTAGCTCTGCCCCGGTCCTGTACGCTGACAACAGGGCCATGATCCTTCTGTGTGAGGAGCCTCGACGAGGGCAGAGCAAAGCACATCCAGCTGTGGTACTTCCTCCTGCGCGAGCTACAGCGGCGCTGCTAGGCCCGCATGGTACACTTGGCCTCAGGTGCCAACACAGCTGATATCTTTACTAAGGTGCTTGCGCCTAAAGATCATCAGCGGCACTGCCCCTTGTTCAGCCTAGGGGGTGTGTCAAAGTATACATTTGTAATGTTTGTCTAGTTATAGGCTTGAGAGGTACAGTACGTGCTCTTAGGGAGTACAACTTACAAGTCATATAACACCATGTATGCCCTTGCTTTGTTCACTTTGCTACTTTGAGAGCAAGTCCAACACAACAGCCCTACGCTACACCGACCTTGATCGCCGAAATCTTACGATGGCCGCTGGGCAACTAGTCCTTCTCGACACGAAGAACCTCCACCTGCCACTGCCGTCCAAACTTCGCCCAAGGTTCTGTGGGCCTTTCCGCATCCTCAAAATTGTGACACCCATCACGACAAAATTATTACTCCTGGACGAGTGGCGCATTCACGACGCATTCCACACCAGCCTCCTTTGTCCTTACAGCACCAGCGCGTCAGCAATCGCATGACTAGCGGACGTCCCCAATGTCCGCCCGATGGCCGAACCGACCCTTGAGCCTTCCCGGCTTTCGAGTCATCACGTCCGCCTCGACACCACAGGACGCCACGTGGATTTTCTAGTCCGCTGAGCCGACCGTACAAGCGAAGACGACACATGGGTCACTTGCGACTCGCTTTAGGAACACTCGGTGCTCAAATCTTATTTGACCCGAAAAGGTGTTCCCGATATTGACCACCTTTACGCCCCTAGTTATCAGGCTTTTTATGCTAATTTTGCTCCTTTTTTTTAGCATTCTGTACCGACCCTGATGAATCAGCCTTGAAAACGAAAGAACCAGGGCCAACCAGTAAGAAATCCACTACCAAAAACAGATTTTCATGGTGATTTTTTATAAAGACACTGATTAATCAGCACGGCCTAAAACGAATCTGAGGGCCTGACCACCTTCCTTAAGAGGGGGAGTAGTGTAAGAAATTTTATTCATTACCGGGTTGTATTGCAATCGCATACATCCGGACTCTCAGAAGACCAGGTTCGGTCTGATTCCAACGCAACCCTGAGGCTGGCTCGCGCCGCCTTCAGCCCTTTCGACCATGCGTGTACCCAACCTAGCCCTCAGGGCTCATCGCCAAGCTCGAGTTCACGCCTCATAGTGTTAGACTCCCGTTCTTGTACTCGTTATTATTATTCTGCGCACTCTGTTATTATTCATAATAGTAGCAAAGCATAAATTCTGCAGGTCGTGATTGTCAACATACTGTATATTTGTCTCGACGGGAGGACTGGCAGTACGAGCTCGCTTCCCTGTCCGAGGTCGCGCCTCATCCCTGCTCCATGCTGCTAGTCTCTGAGGGTGACGCAGACGCCCTTGACATCCCGACCCCTCGCACTTACGCTGAGGCGACCTCGGGACCCTGGGCCTCTCAGTGGATAGCTGCCATGGACGCAGAGGTGGCATCTTGGAGATCCACCGGCACCTACATCGACGCAGTTCCCCCACCTGGGGTGAACGTAGTCGATGGCCGCTTGCTCTTCAAGATGAAGCGCCTTCCTGGAGAGCCGCCTATGTTCAAGGCGCGCTACGTTGCGAGAGGTTTCAGCTAGCGCGAGGGTGTTGACTTCTTTCAAAACTTCGCCTTGACCCCGAAGATGACCACTCTTCGGGCACTGCTACACATAGCAGCACAGCGTGACTACGAGCTGCACTCCCTCGACTTCTCTACAGCATTTCTCCAGGGCAGTCTGCACGAGCAGGTGTACCTGCGCCGCCCGCCTGGCTTCACCGGCACCTTTGCCCCCCGGACCCAGTGGCTCTTGCGGCGCCCAGTTTACGGCCTGCGGCAGGCACCCCATGAGTGGCACGACACACTACGTGCTACGTTAGCTGACCTGCAGTTCTTCCCGTCCTCTGCAGACCCTTCGCTCTTCGTTCGTTCATGCCAGACCCCGTTCTACATTCTTGTCTATGTAGACGGCTTGGTCTTGGCTACTGCAGATAGAGACGCACTGGCAAGGCCTCATATTGGTGTTAAGGTACCTTGATTGCTCAGGGCCCCCCCCTTATGTTTACCCCGATTTTTCAGGCCTCCAAAAAAAACACACAAAAATCCACTAAGTAATCAGGGTTACTTCAGAATTTCATGCTGATTTGACAAATATTGGGAGATGGGCAGAATGACATTTAGTGAGGGCAGGGACGGGACAATGTGGGGGGGGGGGGGGGGGGGTCGATAGAGGGAAGGAGGATTCGCGTGGAAATCGTGATGTTGTTGAGGCCATCAATTTTTGTGGCGACACTTTCACGAAACTGCGGCGAATCAAATTCTACCGATCGATCCGATCGCATAGCTGAGCAACATTACAGGGGTGGGAAGAGGAAATCTCGGGCTCACAAGGCCAACACACACCCAATGTGTGCCTTGTGAAGGGCCAATAAGTCCTCACACATGGCGCAACGCACGCTAGCCCTAAATTTGGCGAAGGGCCAAAAAGTCCCCTCACAAATCCCCCAGCACATGCTAGCATTAAATTTGGCGAAGGGCCAAGTGCCCTCACACAACCCCCCAGCACACATCGAGCAGCAGAAACATGCGGATATTTTGGCATGGCTCCGAATCACGCTGCTATAAAATTCAGGGGTAGCTCCTCGTTAGGCAGAGACTACAGGGTCTACTACAATTGCAACACTGTACAAACAGAGTTTACTCATAAAAATATCCTGAAATTCCAGGGTTGTGTCTCAAAAAAATCCAAGCACATCAGGGTCGGTACCAAAAAAACCTTTGAAAAAACCTTGAATCAGGGAAATTTGCCTGAAACCTGAGGCCCTGTGCACTGGCCTCCGTGAAGGCTGAGCTACTGAGGAGACACACCTGCACTAACCTAGGAGAGCTGCGCCGCTACCTTGGCCTGCAGATCTCCAGGGACAAAGCAGCGCCGCTAAGAGGGATTAGCTTTATCTAACAAGTACATCGGGCATGGGGCTAGTGCTAGGAGGACGCAGGCCAGTGGTCCTTACAGGACACACAGACGCTTCGTGGGCAGACGACGCTGTGATGCTCTGGTCCTCCCAGGGCTACTACTTTAGCTTTGGTGCAGGCGCTATCTCGTGGAGGCCCACCCACTCGTCGTCTGTTGCACAGTCTAGCTGTGAGGCTGAGATCTATGCTGGTGCCATGACAGCACAGGAGCTCCGCTGATTGACTTTCTTGCTCACAGACTTACTGTAGGTGAGCGGTCTGGCTCTGTCAAACATATTTGTATATGTTGCTCTAAACTAGATAAGGGCATGCCTTAGTGAGTACAACATTATAGGTCAAAACCACCATGTACCCTTCTTTCTAGTTCATTCTGCTACTCTAACCTGGTATCATAGTAGGTTAGGTCCGCCCGCCCGCTTCTGCCCTTACCCTAGCCTACCGCCCCGCCGTTCCTTTAGCACGCCTCGCTGGCCTTAGCGCGCCCCGCTAGTCCCTAGCTCCCCGCCGGCCCTTAGCACCCTATCAACCCCTCGCGCGCCCGCTGGTCCCTTAGCGCCCCTCGCGCCCCGCCCAGCCCTCGCGCCCCGCTAGTCCCTTACGCGCCCCACCGGCCCCTCTCGCCCCACCCGGCCCTTACACCCCGCTGGTCCCTCCTGCGCCCCACCTGGACCTAGCGCGCGCGCCCCACCTGGCCCTCGCGCCCCGCCTGGCCCTAGCGCCCTGCCGGCCCTTAGCGCCCGCTGGTCCCTTAGCCCTCGCGCCCCGCCCAGCCCTAGCGCGCCTGCTGGTCCCTTACGCGCCCCACCGGCCCCTCTCGCCCCACCCGGCCCTTACGCCCCGCTGGTCCCTCCTGCGCCCCACCTGGACCTAGCGCGCACGCCCCACCTGGCCCTCGCGCCCCGCCGGCCCTCAGCGCCCTGCCGATCCCTCGCGCGCCCGCCGGTCCCTTTAGGCCTCACCGGCCCCTCGAGCCCCGCCGGTCCCTTTACGTGCACTAGAGGCTAGCTACCGTGCCGCTAGCACTGCCGCCCAGCTCACTGCCTTCCCCCCGCCGTTCTGTGTTACCCTGTTCCTCATTGCCATGCGCCTCCCGGACCGCTTAGCCACTGCCCGCGACCACTTCCTTAGCCAGCAACCAGGTGACCTCACCCTTACCGCCTTTGTCACCGCCCTGTCTGAGATAGAGACTCGCCAGTGCACTGTCGCTCAGTCAAGCGGTACTGCGGCTGTGCCCTAAGAGTGCGATTACGCTGACGTGTCTGCTGCTGTCGCAGAGATGGCCCCTGCCGCTGAGACCACCACTGCGGTCTCCGCACAGTCGCGCCCAAAGGGGTGGCGTGGTGGAGGTAGGGGTGGTGGGGGTGGTGGAGGTGGGGGCGGGGACAGTGGTCCCGGCGAGGGGACCGAGGCTGGTGCCCCGGAGAAGCAGCAGCAGCAGCAGCAGTAGCCTTAGCAGCAATCACAGCCGCAGCAGCAGCAGTCGTGGGGCCGCCCCCCGCCAGGGTGGATCGGTGCCTCTCGTGGTGGTGGCCGCGTTGGCGGCACGCGCAGCTCAGCGTCAGGAGGCAGCTCCGACACTACGGGTCGCCAGTACCAGCTCCAGACCAGACCCCTCCGCGGCACTATGTGTGGTCGCCCGCACCCTACCGCCCGCTGCTTCCGTTGCCTCGACGACCACTTTCATCGCCGCTCCGGCCTGGCGCCAGACCTTCCTTACTGGCCCAGTCTATTGCATCATGGTGTGTCTGTCTTTGAGTTAGACATGGATCAGATTTGTTCTACTCTGCATTCCCTGGATGCTGATGCTTCTAGTGTATCCAGACCTTATTACCCTGTGTTGCCTAGTTTAGGTGTGCCTCCTGTGTGTCGTCCAGACTCCCCTGCTGCGTCAGGCATAGGACCTTCTGCCTTGTTTAGTCTTGGCTCCACGCTTGCTCCTTCACCGGCCGCAGCAACCGCTTCTCTCTCTTTTACGCTTGACCCTGGCGCATCTGCCTGCTTCTTCCGCGACCACACTTCGCTCTCGCCACTTGCCGCGCCTGCCAATGTCACGCTTCCTGACCCCTCCTCTGGTCCTGTCGTTACCCGTAGCTACACTACCCTTCCCTGTCCAGCGGTTCCCTCGAGTTCTCTTACAGGCCTGCACATCCCTTCATTCTCCAGGAACCTAGTTGGTGTCGGCTGTCTTCAGGACCTTGGCGTCACCACTACGTTCCCTGGTCACGAGCGGTACGCTGTCTGTACCGAGGCTGCCTCAGGTGCCCCCCTTGCGTCGTTCCCCCGGGACCCGGTGTCTGGCCTGTTTACGCTGGACACTGCTCCCCCTTCGGTGGGCACGTCCTCCCTGGGTCCTGTGTCTACCCATGTCGCTGCGGCTTGCTCGTGACGGTCGCTCACTCACCCTGTCGCACCACCGCCTAGGTCACCCTGCACTCTCGCGTCTGCGTCACACGTTTCAGCACGGTCTCGTCCTAGGTCTCCCTGCATCGCTACCTGCCCTCCCTCCCTCGCCTGCATCGCTGTGCACTCCCTGCGTCGAGGGCCGGCTATGCCATGCCCCTCATTCCTCCTCGCTTCGCCCTACCACCGCGCCACTCCAAACCCTGCACCTAGACATCTGGGGCCCAGCCCCCGTCTCTGGGCCGTGTCGAGAGCGCTACTTTCTCGTGCTCGTCGATGACTACACGCGCTACACCATGATGCTTCCCCTGGAGCGGAAGGCCGACGTGCCTGAAATTCTTATCCCATGGGTCGTAACTGCGCGCCTCCACCGCGGTCTCCGTGTGCTATGTCTCCACTCCGGCGGCGACCACGGCGGCGAGTTCGCCTCCGGTCGGCTTCGACAGTTCTGTCGTGCGGAGGGCATCACCCCCTCATTCTCCTCCTATAACTCCACCTCTGTCTCCTGACGCGACGCTTCCGTCCCATTTCTGGTCTCTCCGTCCCTCTCGTGCTCGTCCTGTCTCTCCTGTCCAACGCTCTCACCTCATGTTGCTTCGTTCCCACGTGTCTCGTCCTCCCCTCCTCCCATCGCCTCCTCCGTCGTCGCTCATTGTCGCTCCGCCTCCTCTGTCTGACTATCTTTGTGCCACTCGTCCTCTTGTTCCTCGAGTCCTTGCCTCCCTCGTTACCGACCCGTCTGTTCCTGTTTCGCATCTTGAAGCTCTTGTAGCTACTGTTGCTGACTTTAGGTTGATCTTTAGACCCTTGCCTCAGAGGCTGGACTAGGAGTGCCGCCCTGAGCTGCTTGTTCTCTTGTTAGGCACTTCCCCTATATAGTCTAGGGGGTGTGTCAAACATAACTTAGTATGTTATGGTATACTATATAGGTTTGTGCCAGGCCCTCAGATTGGTTTTAGGAGGGCTGAAGCCTCAGTGTCGCCCTTGCAACAACCCATAGTTTTCAGGGTCGGGGTTTGGAAGTGACACGTTTTTTCAGGCCCAAAAAATTTCAAGGCTGACTGGTCAGGGCTTCAATCTCGAGTACCCTGATATATGTGTGCTCTGCACCTGTTTAGGCCAAAACTTGCATGCAATGAAGTACTGATATCAGGGGGAATTAGCCACAGATCTGTCTGTCACAACACCAATCTCACAGTAGGTTATATAATACATCCACATACATACACATAGCCCTGATCCTTGGGTTCGGGTCCCATCATCTGGCCACTGCTGCAGTTGCTGTGGCCACAAGGCAGAGTCTTCCAGGTGATGCTTCTTTCTGCTGCTCCAAATGATGCTTCTGCTGGTTTAGGTGATGCTTCTCCTGCTCCAAGTGATGTTTGTGCTGCTCACTCATCTTCCCAGTCACCGCCACCACTGCTGCACTCCTCCCCTTCTGCCATTCCCTCATCCTCGTCCTCTTCCATCTCCTCATCCCCCTCCTCCTCCCCCTCCTCTCCCTCCACCTCCTCCACCTCCTCCACCTCCTCCACCTCCTCCACCTCCTCCACCTCCTCATCCAGTACCTTTTCCTTCCCCTTCACACTCCTCACGCGGCGGCGGGGTCGGATACGCGTTGAGAACGGCTTCCGCTTCCGCCCCCGAAACGCCTTCACCACCTCCTCCCACTCAGGGTCGTAGTCTAGGAGCGCCATACTCATCAAGTCTTCTAGTGTCGCATTGCCTAAGCTGCCACGGCTCCAGCTCTTGATGATGTTCTGGCGGCTGAAACCCCTCTCGCATTCCACAGTGCTGAGGGGCAGCACCGCCACAGCTACCCATAGGCGCCCCAAGTTCGGGTACGCCTGCAGCCAGTCGTCGGTTTTCAGCATCGCAGCAAGCCCTTCATCAAACTTCCGCTCCCCCACAGGTGCATCCTTCAGCAGGGAGATCAGGATGGGCAGCTCCTTGGTGGCTGCTCGCTTCTCCACTCCTGCAGAGCATGGGTGGTGGGGGGGAGGACGGTCCAACAATGCATGTGAGGCTCGAATGGATGGGACAAGAGGGCAACCAAGGAACTGGCAGGGTGCATTCTACTTTCAACCGAGGACAAACAGGCACATGCTCACCAGGTAAGACCTCTCTCCGGCCAGCTGCCCGGAAGAGGTCGAAGAGCGACTGCAGCCAATCCATGCACTGGCTGTTGCGCTCCTTCTTCCCTGGGGGCCAGGCATCAGAGGTGAAGAGCCTGCATCCAGTCAGCTTCTCAAGGTCCCCAAGGCGCTCGAGGATGTTACGGGCCGTCACCTTCGCAAAGCGCATGCAGTCACTGCAGCAGTCGTCGTGGTCCCCGTCCAGGCTTTCATCGTGCATCTTGAATTTGTGCTCCACCACCTCGCCGCTGGAGTTCCACCCCTTAACCGTGACATCGCAGTCTGTGCGGTGCATGCTGATGAATGCAGTGAGGAGTGGGGAGTTGCCGCCCCCAAAGTTGGCGCCGCACTCCACGTAGCGCTGCTTGATGTACACCACTGTCCGCCTAACGAGTCCATAGACTACCGTCAAGTCGACCTGTAGGGCAGACGGGCTCGAGAGAGCTCAGAGGCACACACAATGAGACAACATAACAGCACGGAGCGTCTACAAACCAACCTGGCAGGCTTGGAAGGCCTTGTTGAGGGTGTTCAACAGTGTGAGAATGTCAGCAAGGAAGTACAGGTAGAAGTGGAATCTGTAGCTTTTGACGATCTTGTATATGGCCTCATCATACTCAAGCAGCAGGACGACCACTGCAGGGAGCACAGCAACAAGCCGGACAACCGCATCACCTCGAGACAACCAGCGTATATTATAAATACCCTGCATCTCGAGGTTGGTTTGCGTGAAGATGTCCTGCAGCTCCCTGAACCGCGCGTGCCAGTTGCCGGAACGGGTTAACAACTCGGCGACAGAGCGGATGACCTTGTCAACGATGGCAAGCTCGGGAACGCTTGTTGCTGCGTCTTTCGCTGCCAATGCCTCTCTGCCACAAGTGGGTGATGGGAGAGTGTATGGGGAGAGACACGTGACTGAACACGAGCACCGGTAATAACGAAGGAGGACGGGGTAGGGCAGCAGCGTGCAGGCACCATGCAACATTAACACGAAATAGAGATCAGAAACCGTGCTCAAGCACCCAAAGAAATGACAACAGGCGTGTGAATTCAGGCATTTCACAGCGTTGCTTACCTGTGGGCTATGCAGTGGGAAGATACCAGGTGAGGTATCTGCATTCGCATACGAGTCACCAACCCCCTGGTCGCGCCCATCATGACGGCAGCGCCGTCCGTGCTGATGCCCGAGATCTTCTCTGGAGCCACTCCGATCTTCGACAAGTGATCCTGAATGAGGGCATGAATAGAGGCTGCATCGCATTGGTCTAGCGTCAGTAGTGCTAGGAATTCTGTTACCACATGGCCGTCACGCAAAAACGTGGCAAAGAATATTAGATGTTTCCCCCTGGTGCGATCGGTCGACTCGTCGCAGGAGAGACCGATAAATGGGCTGGCGTGCACGTGGCGCATCTGTGAGTTGTGCAGCCACGTTGTTGTGCAACGCATCAGTTGAGCGAAACCGTACCGGCCATGTACAAGGCGGGAAGGGGCAGATGCGGTAAACGCACGTGGTGAACAAAGGACGTAGGTTGTCAGTATTCGAAAGAGCATGTTACTGTGTGTGGAGTTAAACAATAGAAAGACATCGGCACAACTGCACCTGAATCAGCACGCAAATGAACTCACGTTGTATAGTACGTCCCGTAACTCTTCTTTGGGAAGCCAGGACGTTTCCGCTTCGATAGGAACCGTACCAACTTCACCCATGTCCCAATCGGCGCGTCACACTGGCAGATGAAGTGGAGAACCCACAGGAGCGCGATTATTCTCCCCTTCTCTAGATCTGTAGCTTGTGGGAAGTCGGAGATCTTCTTCTGCTTCACAGCATCCTCCAACGCCTTTCTCTGTGACTTGATGCAGGCCTTGTGTCGTGTGGTGCGAGCGTGCTTCTTCATCGCCTGAGTCTGCACGTCCACGGCGCCCTCCCCATCTCGACCGTACCTGGTTCCGACCACACCATGCTCAGAACAAACACTGCATTTGAGAGAGGGGAGGCCGGTTTTAGTACGACAAAGCTGCAACCATGGAAACCTCTCGTGCAAGTCAGCCTTAAAACTTTGCAGTGCTTGAAGATATAACAGATCAGCAGCCTCGCTAAACTCCTCATCTGGGTGAGCAGAATGATGAATGCGGGACTCCACTGGCGACGCGGTAGACGGACTGGCAGTTGGGGTGGCAGCCACTGGCGGGGTTGTCGTCGAACAGTTAAACTGTTGCTCCACATGGCCGCTGGTCTATCCCGGAGATGACGACACCACTGGCACAGCACATGTCTGTCGGTGCCTTCTTGACCGCACAGTTGCTCGTGCTGTCGCGAAGGTAACAGCGGCGGGATGGTTGTCGACAACGGTCGGCAACCGGAAGCTGAGTAACGCCTGGCGATACGTCCGTTTTAGCGGGGACGTCGATCCCCCATTCTCGACGTCAGCAGAGTTGGTGGCGGGATCGCCCTCATCGTCCCCCACCCCACCATGTGACGGCAGATTTCGACTGGCATCACGCCTTGAGCCCCGTGGCAGCGACGAACATGCGGCGTCCCGTGATGGACTGCGTGCCGACGGCGACAGGTGAGCGGCGTTGCGCCTTGAGTTGGGCTGGGACGGCGGCTGGTGTGCAGCGTCACGCGATGGGCTGCACGGCGATGGCGACAGGCAAGCGGCACCGCGCCCTGGACTGTGCTGCAATAGCGACGAGGGAGCAGCCTCGCGCCTTGGGCTGCGCTGCGACGGCGAAGATCGAGCAGCGTCGTGGGGCGGGTTGCGCTGCGACGGCGACGACAGGGGTGCACCGCGAAGCGGGCTTCGGTGGCGAGGTGGCGACAGAAGAGCGTCTCGATACGGGCTGCTAGGGAGAGGCGGGAGCGGAGATTCATCGCGAGGCAGGCTTCGCCGCAGCGGCATGTGATCAGCACCTCGCGTCGGGCTGCGGTGCAGTGGCTGCGAGGTCACAGGGTCTCGGTAAGGGCTGCGAGGGGCCTCTCGTGTCCGAGCAGCTACTCGTGGCGTACTGCGAGGGGGTGGCAGCAAACTCGGCGCAACTCGCGGCGAGCTGGTCTGCACCGGCGTCGAACTGCCTGTCATGTTCACTGGGCTACGCAACAAAGGAAAATCTCGCGCGGGACTGCTAGGCAGTGGCGGGAATGGATCGATCCGCGTGTCATCCGACCGCCACCTGTTCGACGTTGCTATGGGACGAACAAGGAGATCCAATGCCGACTGCAGGCCTGGCTGAGCGCCCGCTGGCCCAAACGTCAACTTAGGGCTGCGGCGTCTCGACCCCTGCAGCTGCCACCCCTCGTCATCGCTCATGACGGGGGTGAGGAACGAGAGGAGGCTAAACTAGAGAGGCCAAGATATGACTCCGAGAATCTTGTCTAACGTGCTGCAAAACCAGCGTGCGAAGAGTACAAACCAGCCTGCAAAGAAAGGCATGAAACAGGTGGTCCCCCCACAACCGATATGCCAGGACGCATAACGTCGTGATGCCAAGGCAGATGCATTCTTGGTGCTTCTGCTTGTGAGTGCGGCTGGGTAGAAACTGCAGCAGCTCTTTAGCGATTGGTCGAAGTTCAGTATATTTCGTCAAGGTCCAATCACGGCAGAGACTCATGTTCCAGCACAACTTCATTGCTGCATGTAAATTCGGCGAAGGACCACATACAATGCTCCTCACACGTGCTCTATCGCGACTCCATTTAGACTCGTGATTTTGGTCAAGAACCAATCACACGCCCCTCACATACGCTCCAGCATGCATACTGCGGGCACCGCTCCAACCGCGTTTTCCGGGGGTTGGGGGGGGGTGTTCGGTTTCAGGCCGAAAATTCGCTAAGGCTTATTAATCAGGCTACACGTAACTAGAACATACTATAAATCAGGCCTATCAAAATAAGAGCCCCTAAAAATCAGGACAACGGAAAATCGAAACCTGAAAAAACAGGCCGACCCCTGAAAACCCGGTCTCACGCGTGACCTTGAGAGCATGTTCCCGCGACCCCTTTTCCACATTCCCGTTTCATATTTGCGTTCCGCCGCTCTAAATAAATTAAAAAACAAGGCTCGACGCCAATGCGTCGTTAGGGTTGCGTAGCAGCTTGATAGAATCCTGAAATGAAAGAGCAATTCTCTCATGCGAATAAATAGGTAAGAGAGTTCGTTTGTTAGGTAAGCTATGTGCAATTGTTTTTCAGATTGGATATGAGCGTGAACGTGATTTGAAGCCATTAGGGGATTTTGATGAGAAATGTATGAACGAGAACAATGCCATGGGTTTTCTACAAATCTCAACATGAAAAAAAAGGTTTGGTTGAAAAACAACATCAAATTGTGATTATGGATGCAAGGCGTGTACTTGTCTGTAGCTATAAGAACTTATGCATTTTTGTCGAGACGAGAGGAAAAAGATATTTACTGTTGTGGCTTTTTATTCAAGCTTGACTTTTTAGTTGCAGTGTTTCACGTGGGATGATGGTACATTATGGCACACCGTCAAGACGATTGGTTCGTTTTGACGTTGACAATCAAGTTGCTGTGTGACTCCATCTCTTCTCGAAATTTATTGGAACCGTGAGTTTTTAGTTGCATGAGTACACTATAGCCGAAGGCGGACTGTAGAGTCGTTTGCTGAATTCCTAAGCAAACTTGGGCAGTTTTTTTTTTGGGTTGCGTATTAGTTTGTTTAGATCTTGGCTGTCAAGTTGCAGTTTGACTGTGCTGTTTGCCGGATCCACAGGCAAAGAACGTTCACTGTAGTCGAAATTTGCTAAACCTTGACTGTTTATTTGCATGCTGTCAAGCGAAGGCAAGAACGTTCGCTGTACACTTTTTATTCTATTTGGTTTCACAGTTTTTGCACGCGGCTCAAACCTGTAAGCAGGAAATAGTAAAACACAAGGCTCGACGTGAATCGTCGGATGGCGTATGCCTAAATTTTTCCCGTTCACAACTCAAGTTAGTATTTCCCCCCCACCTTTTTCTTTTCATTTGGGTTGTGCATAAAACTTTTGTGAGCAAAATACTACAAGATTAATGTAGCATGTAACATTAATAACTAGTGCAATAATTTACGGTTTCATATAAAAGAAGTGTTGTATTTCTGAAGTATTCGTTTAGATCGGCGGTTTCGTTTCGGGCGGGAACGATTGATTTATCTGCTTCGTGACTGTAACGCTGTACAGTCTCTCACTTCGACGGGACTCGCTCTCCGTGCGAGAATACAAACCTGAACCAAACTTGAGGTGAGTGTAATAGAAATCGGACTGTAATACATGCTATTTAATAGAATACTTGGGTGTAGTAACTTTGCTGAATTGTACTTGGTTTAGCTTTCTGGGGCAAAGCGAATACGCCCCTGGTAGGGCTTGTTGGAGCTTCTTGTTTCTGCTCGTCCTTCCCACTTACTGTACTGTACCTAGTTCTTGCTCTTTCGTTCGTGCCTAGTTCTTGCTTGTGTAGGTCAGTCCTCACCTAGTTGCTTACACCTAGTTCTTGCTTACTCCTTGTACTTGCTCACGCCTAGTACTTGCTCACGCCTAGTCCTTGCTCACGCCTAGTCCTTGCTCACACTGACTTCCTTGCTCACACCTAGTCCTAATTCAAAACTAACTCTTTTCCCTTATCATGCCTAACTGCCACCTGGCGCGGAGCCCGTAACCCGTTTCGCGCTGGCCCGTTTTGCGCTGGCGACTTGCGCGCTGGCGCGTTTCTCACTGTCGCCTTGCACGCTGGCACCTTCCACGCTGGCGCGTCTCGCGCTGGCGCCTTGCGCGCTGGCGTGTTTCGCGCTGGCGCCTTGCGCGCTGGCGCGTTTCGCGCTGGCGCATTTTGCGCTGGCGCCTTGCGCGCTGGCGCGTTTCGCGCTTGCGCCTTGCGCGCTGGCGCCGTGCGTGCTGCCACCGTGCGCGCCGGGGCTGCCGCCGTGCTCGCCGGCGCCGTGCGCGCTAGTGCCGTGCGCTCTCTCCTCTCTCCTCTCTCCTCTCTCCTCTCTCCTCTCTCCTCTCTCCTATCTCCTCTCTCCTATCTCCTCTCTCCTCTCTCCTCTCTCCAATCTCCTATCTCCTCTCTCCTCTCTCCAATCTCCTCTCTCCTATCTCCTATCTTCTCTCTCCTATCTCCTCTCTCCTATCTCCTCTCTCCTATCTCCTCTCTCCTATCTCCTCTCTCCTCTCACCTCTCTCCTCACTCCTATCTCCTCTCTCCGCCCCACACCTCCCTCCTTCCCCGATTCTGCCCCTACCGTGTCTCACCTCACCCTCTCAGGTCAATGCTTTCAACCTCGCAGCAGCCAGCAGTGTGACTCGGTGCGACACTCTGTGCCTCGCCTTTTCTCCGCCCCACACCCTCCTCCTTTCCTTATCCTGCCTGTCCCTACCGTGTCTCTCCTCACCCCCTCAGGTGAATGCGTTCAACCCAGCAGTAGTGGGCAACGTGATGTGCCGCAACCTTATCAACATTGACTGGTGCGTGTGTATGGGCATGGCATGCCTGGCTGTATGTGTGTATGGGGATGGCATGCCTAGCTGTATGTGTGTATGGGCATACCATGCCTGGCTGTATGTGTGTATGGGCATAGCATGCCAGGCTGTACGCGTGTATGGGCATGGCATGCCAGGCTGTGTGTGTGTACGGGCATGGCATGCCTGACTGTATGTGTATATGGGCATAGCATGCCTGGCTGTGTGTGTGTATGGGCATGGTATGCCTGGCTGTATGTGTGTAAGGGGATGGCCTAGCTGCATGTATGTATGGGCATGGCATGCCTGGCTGTATGTGTGTATGGGCATAGCATACCTAGTTGTATGCATGTATGGGCATAGCATGCATGGCTGTATGCATGTATGGGCATAGCATGCTTGGCTGTATGTGTGTATGGGCATAGCATACCTAGTTGTATGCATGTATGGGCATAGCATGCATGGCTGTATGCATGTATGGGCATTGCAGGCATGGCTCATCGCAAAAAAGTGGCAATCTAAAAACCATTCGAGGTGGAGCGAGGATGCCGACTATCTGCAGAACATTCAAATACCATTCGCAGAACGTTCGCGTAGCATTTGGCAGGGTGTAAATGTAAAATGTATGTTTTGCAAAAGCTACGATTTCTAAACCCTATGATTTCAAAGCGATAAGCGTCTGTCCAATCGTAGTACACTCCTGTGTTTTTTTTGTTATGTTCGAACGTAATTGTTTATGTATGGAATATATCATGTGTGGGAAATAAAAATGATAGGGTTTGTTGCTATATTATTAGTGGGGTCATCACCTGCTGCGAGCACTGTGAATGGTTGTCGCTGCAAACTAAAAGTATCATGCTCAGTACGAGTCACTCAATTGTCAACCTCTAAGACAAGGTCAATTTAAACAAAGTCATGCATAAATAAGAGCGCAACCGGTGGTTCAGAAAAGAAACCGGTTAACGAGCCGGTACTTCGGGTCCGTGCAGCACGGAACCACATGTGCAAGGCTCAGGATGCTGTCCACGTCCACAACGGCATAGTTGTCGATGCCCAAGGTTGGCGTCAGGCGCTTGCACCTGGTGATGGGGCAAGGCTTCTGCGCCTCGGTGTAGTACTGGATGAACGCCCCGCGCTTCTCCACCTCCCCATCCTGGTAATGGAAAAGCACCAGGACACGACCATACCACGGCTCCCCCACGCCGCCGCCAGGCCTGATCGAGACGTCAGAGAAGAGGCGCTCGTGAGGGCTCGCCTTCACGAACTGGCCCTTTGAGGTCCACTCCATGCTGTCATGGGGGGGGATGGCCATGGCTGTGTGGACCTGGGTTTAGGGTAGGGGGCAATGGGGGGAGTTCAGGGAAGGCGGGTGGGTGTAGAGAGGGGGCACGAGTGTGCCTTGAATTATCGTAGATGGGAGGGCAGCGCTTGGCAAGGAGGCATGGTACCATGGCACATGATAGTCATATTGTATGATTAGACGGATTGAGCTCAGGAGGGGATAGAGGGGAGACGTGGACAGAGGGGCCACGGTAGGGTTTAGGGTGTGGAAAAAAGAGAGCCCGGTCCCACCAAATTGCTGCCATTCCATGCCATTCACTGGCCAAACCCCACCAATCCCACTGGTACCGCTCCCAAGGCCCCCTCCCCGTCCCACTTGACTCATTCCTTGCTATTCCCTGACTCTCTCTCCAAATCCTGCGAGAGCTTGCTGTTCGCGGCCCTTTCCCTCCCACTCCCACTCCCATTCTCAGTGATTCCTTCCTACCCCGTTCCCTCCAATTCCCCCCCATCCCCGTGCATTCCCTCCTATTTCCTCCCATCCCCGTCCATGGCCTCCCATTCCCTCCCATCTCTGTCCATACCCTCCCATTCCATGCCATGCCCATTTATTAAATGGGACCCTAAGAGCTGAGGTAGCCAAGTAGTCAATGCAGTCTCCCATTCCATGCCATCCCCATCCATTCCCTCCCATCCCTGGGATACCCTCCCAGGCCATGCGATCCCCGTCCATTCCCTCCCATCGCTGTTCATACCCTCCCATTCCATGCCATCCCCATCCATTCCCTCCCATCGCTGTCCATACCCTCCCATTCCATGCCTTCCCAATCCATTCCCTCCCGTCCCTGTCCATACCCTCCCATTCCATGCCATGCCCATACATTCCCTCCCATCACTGTCCATTCCGTCCCTTGACCTTCCAAGCCATACCACTCCCTCCCACTCACGGCCATCTCCTCCCTGCCATAAGGTGCCCAGTCACCCTGCCACTCCCTGCCCCGCCCTCACGTTCCATCCCAATCCCCAAACCCATGCCTCAGGGTCTAGTTAACGTACAAAGATTGTCCGCGTCTTAATCTTGGCGAGGCGAAGGCGCTCCTCCAGTTCGTGCATCGCCAGCACCCCCGCGGTCCTCATGTAATTGCGGAAGACAGGATCCCGTGTGTCCCCCGCTTCCATCTTCTTGTGGGTCTTGGTGAGTGTTAGGATTAAGGACGGAGTCTAGGTGAACTTAGGAACTAGAATTACTCAAAATATAAATCCGAAATTCTGGACAGAAAAGTCGTCTTCACAAGAAACAACGTCGACGAAAAACTAGCCGTTGGAATGTCGCGAAACTTGGATATGTTGTAGCTCTTAATCTCAGCTACCGTTCCCAATTTGAATCACGTTGATTGATGAAGTATTCGCGACGCTATGGCTTTCGACGCATTAGGGGGTAAGCTGTAGGAGGAGAACTTAACTCAATCTCAAAAGGTTCAATCAAAGTTCAAGAATCTCACAAGGAATTTGAAGGAGCAAGAGAAAGGTTGGGATAGGAAGAGAGGGATGAGAGGGAAGGTCCCAAGAGAGTCCCCAACCAAGGAAACCCCATAAGCACAAAGATTCCCTCCCTATAGGAACCTCAACTTTGACCTTTGTCCCTTCCCAACCAATCCATCCAAGTTGGCCACCCTTGCCAACCTAGCTTGGTTGTTCCCAACCTATTTGCAGCTGTTACAGTAGAGTGACAAGTTTCCCCAACCCCAAAGGTCCCAACTCCATATAAAGTCACCCCACAACTTCACTTAGTAACCGCCGCAATTGTAACGCAAGCTCATGAACTTTGAATCTTCATAGCTTTCGCGTTGTTGCTCCAATTGAAGAGATTCTTGTTGCGTCGGAAAGATCTTCTCAAGATCTATCATCACAAATACCTGCTCAAACAAAATAACACATAACACATTCCCAAACTCCAGAACACACACCACACAAATGCTTGCACATTCAAACCACACATGCAAGTTGAAAACATGGGATGGGAGGCAGACAGAATGTGATAGCATATGATGACATCACACAACAATCTCCCCCTCTGGCTGCCAACCATCATCCACCATACCACATCTCAAGCATGCATACTCAATGCACACTCATCCCAGCAAGCTTCATGCCCTTCCAATGATCCGCCTCCGCCAGACGCTTGGTGAAAATATCTGCTGCCTGCTGATGGGTCTTCACTATCTCCAGCCGCACCTCCTTATCAAGGATTCTCCTCACCCAATGCCACTTAGGCCTTATGTGTTTTGTCAGCCCATGCAGACAAGCATTCTTGGCGAGCTTCACAGCGGACTCATTGTCACAAAACACAACTGTCGGCTTCTCCTGACCAACTCCCAACTCCTCCAACAAACGCCTTAGCCACACTACTTCCTTGGCCCCATGGTGTAAGGCCATGTACTCAGTCTCACATGAGGACAATCCCACCTCATTTTGCTTCTTGCTGCGCCAGCTCACAGCACCACCTCCTAGCAAGCACACATAACCCCCAATGCTGGTGCCATCCGCTTTCACTGAGTTGAAGCTAGCGTCAGTATAGCAACTCAAGAGCATCTTTCCACTCTTCACATCTGCAGCACCTCTCTGCAACCGCTGCCTCACTCCACTGTACTCCAATCCCACTGATGCCGTAGCACTCACATAGCGGACCAACCTCTTGGCCGCTTCCAGCTGCTCATGACTAGGGCGTGAGACCACACTAGCCAATCGTGATGTAGCAAATGCAATATCAGGCCGTGTATGATTTGCAGCATAATTCAGCGACCCAACCATCGAATGAAACAGCTTCCTATCACTCTCACCCACTACCTCCTCATCAGCACATGGCTCCACAGTAAACCCTGAAGGTAGTGGTGTTGCTGGCTTTCCCCCATCTTGCAGCCCATACTTCTCAGCCAGCCCCTCACAGTACTTCCTCTGGTGCAACCTCAGCACACCCTTCTCCACATCTCTCTCCACGTGCATCCCCAAGTAGTACTTCACCTCACCCATCTTGGAGCACTTGAACTGCATCTCCAGCATCTGCTCTGCGCTGTCCAGCAAAGCAGTGGATGCAGAAAAGAGAAGGATATCATCCACATACACCAAGAGCATGAGGATTTCATCCTTCTCCTGCAGCAGGAACAGGCTGGGGTCACACTCACTCTTCTTGAAACCCCCAGCCAACAGCGCCTCCTCCAACTTGTGATACCATGCACGAGGCGCCTGCTTAAGGCCATAAATGGCCTTCTTCAGCCTGCAGACCCTGCCGCTCCCATCATCCAGCCCCTCTGGCTGTTTCATGTACACCTCCTCCAGAATGATCCCATTCAGAAAGGCAGTCACAATGTCCATCTGCCGTATCTTCCATCCCAGGAGTGCAGCTATCGCCAACAGCACCCTCAGTGTTGTTCCTTTCCCCACAGGAGCAAACACCTCATCATAGTCCTTCCCCTTTGTCTGCTGAAACCCCCGTGCCACAAGCCTAGACTTGTAGCGGGTCAGCTCCCCTTCAGGTCCATACTTGTGCCTGTAGATCATCTTGGAAGTGATTGCCTTCTTTCCAGGAGGCAAGTCACACAGGTCCCATGTCTCGTTCTCAATTAGGGACCCGAACTCCTCATCCTCACTCGCCTTCCACTTCTCCCCATTTGGTCCATTCAAGGCCTCCTCTCGAGTCTTGGGCTCAGGGATTGGTGCCCAGTAGCAGTGAGCGATCTCATCTTCCTCAATCTGCTCAACCACACTCCCAGCCTGCACCACATTCGGCCTGCCTCTTCCCCCATAGGTCAGCCTCACTGGAGGGCGCACATCCCTCCTAGGTCGCTCAGGCAGGTGTGGAACTCGAGGTGGAGACTCATGTTGCTGTTGCTGCTCCACTTCAGCTGCTCCCCCTTCCTCAGTCACCCCAGACATCTCCTCCTCTGACACTGCAACCTCCACCTGTCTTGAAGGCTGCTGCACCTCATCTGCCTCCACAATGAGCGGTGTAGATGGAAGCTTCTGTTGCTGCTGCTTCCATTCCTTGTAGTACAGGGACTCAAGAAACTTCACATCCCTTGACACTGTCAGCTTCTGGGTGGTCAAGTCCCATAGCAGCCATCCCTTGTGATCCTTTGCAATCCCCAAGTGCACACCCCATCTTCCAGAAGCCTCCAACTTCCCTCTTTTCTCCTTAGGCACATGAAACACTACCATGCACCCAAATGCCCTCAGCATGTTCACAGCTGGAGCACTCCCATACCACTTGATATATGGGATCCACTCCTTATCTCCAACTGTAGCCAGCACCCTGTTCTTCACAAGGGCGACCTGCCTCAGTGCAGACACCCAAAACGGATCAGGTAGCCCTGCACGCCCAAGGAGAGTGCGTGCCCCCTCCTGCAGGGTCCTGTTGAACCTCTCAGCCACGCCATTCTGCTGCGGATTGTAGGGCACTGTCAGTTGATGCTGGATCCCCTTCCTCTTCAACTCCCCCTCAAAATCAGCTCCAATGAACTCCCCACCATTGTCACTGCGGATCACCTTCACCTTGTGTCCGCATTCCCTCTGAGCTCTAGGCATCCACTCCTTAAGGACAGCCGCTGCCACCTCCCCCTTGCTGTTCAAAGGGTAAACCCACACTGCCCGAGTGTGGTCATCCACAATTGTCAAGAAATAGCGGCTGCCTGAGAGGGAAGGGGCTCTTGTGGGCCCCACCACATCCATGTGCACAAGTGCAAGTGGGGTCTTGGCTGGTCCTGTTGCACTGTTGAAGGGGAACTTGGAGAACTTGGTCTCCAAGCATGTAGGGTAGCTCCCAATCTCCTTCACTTCCCCTTTCACCTCCAAGCCCTTCAGGCTCCCATTCTTCACCAACTTCTGCAGCATAGGGAAGTTCACATGACACAACCTCTCATGCCATGTCTCCCAATCGGCCTCTCCACTCCTTGATGAAGCCTTAGCCCATGCCGCACTCGCATCCACACCAGCAAGCACCTCACCATGTGTCTGCTGCTTCTGCACTTTCTTGACTGCTTCCAGGACCCCATCAGTTGGTGCAGTTGCATCTCCTCCTGCTGTTGCCTTTGCCGCTGCTGCCGTTGCTGCTGTTGGAGTCTTCCCATTCCAAGGGATGATGGGCAGCTGCCACAGGTCCTTGATGCAGCTGGTCTCCTCTTCCAGACTCCACAGCACCTTCTTCCCAAGCTTAGCACGGCAGCTGGTTGGTCCAAAGGTCACTTCGGCCTTACTCTTCTGCAGTCGCCGCACAGAGAGAAGGTTAGCAGACAAGCCTTTAACCAGCAGAACATTCCCAAGCCCCACAAGCTCCCCATTAGCTCCCTTAACCTTGGCATTCCCAACACCAATCACGGGGAGCAAAGCACCTGACGCTGCTGCCACATACTTGATCTTCCCAGGGGGTTTTACCTCATCAAGCAAATCTGCCCGTGGAGTCATGTGACTGGTGCAACCCGAATCAATCACCCAGTGCGTGAGAGGGTGCATCACAACCTTTCCCACAGATCCCACATCACCCTCATGCCCATGCACATCCTCAACCATGAGATACATCCCAGGATAGGCGTTACCTTGTGCACCTTCACCTTGTGCACCTGAGCCTTGCACAGCGCCACCTTGTGCGCGTTCACCACTTGGCGGCTTCATGCCTGGAGGTGACCATCCCTCCGGCCTGCTGAAGCACTTGAACCAAGGATGCCCGACCTTCTTGCAGTACCAGCAGGTGCCCTCCATTCTGGTACTCCCCCTGCCACTGGAGCTCCCATGCCCCTCATTATAGTCACCTCGGCCTCTACCTCTGCCAAAGCTTCTCCCACGGCCTCGGCCTTTCCAACCCCCTCTTCCTCTGCTGCGCCCTGCAGCTCCATACCCCTCAGCAGTCTTAGTGGCAGCACCGCCTCCCACATGGCGTCTGCGGAAGTCCTCCTGCAGAATCTGCTGCCTTAGCCACTCAGGTGTCCATTGATCTTGCTGAGAGTTGAGGGTGGGGATGAGGTTATCCCACGAGTTGTCCAACACCGAGATGATCTTGGTGCACTGCTGCAGCTGAGATACACTGCTGCCCGCTGCTGCCATCCTTGCATAGGTGTCCTTGATCTTGTCAAGGACCGGCTTCACATCGTCCCCTGGTCGCATGGAGATGGCAGCAAGTTCCTTCTCGAGCACGATCACCATCGGGAGAGTGTTGGGCTGAACCACATCACGTAGTAGTTTCCACGCCCTTGGACCCGAATCATCCGCTTCCACAAGATCCTTGATGTGCTCGAACATCTCCTTGTTGACCGATTGAAGAATGAGGTCGAAAAGCACCGTGCTTTTCTCAATCCACCGTTCACGTGCTTCGCCTTCTTCCGGCATCTTCTCTTCCCCAACAGCAATCTTCAGTAGCTTGTAGCGTTTGAAGGCACTTCTCATCCGTCCGCTCCATTCCTCATAGTTGGAGCCATCCAAAGCTTCAACTTTTGATGGCGGCGGCTCACTTGTCTTCTCAGCTACAGCTCCTCTTCCATTAGCATCTCCTCCTCTCTCATTCATCTTCTCCTTGAGAAATGACGAATTTCAGCCCCTCTTTGCTGTCCACACTCAGCTCCCTCGATATTTTCACAAGTGTCGGCGTCCACGAAATTTCGGCAGAGTTTCCCTTAGCGGAAGACACATCCAACCTTTAGAACACCACTTAGGCACACCCACAGGCCATGGTGGGTCTAGAAGGGTCTTCACACTTCTGTAGACTCCTCTCAACGTCCTTAATACAGCTCTGATACCACTTGTTAGGATTAAGGACGGAGTCTAGGTGAACTTAGGAACTAGAATTACTCAAAATATAAATCCGAAATTCTGGACAGAAAAGTCGTCTTCACAAGAAACAACGTCGACGAAAAACTAGCCGTTGGAATGTCGCGAAACTTGGATATGTTGTAGCTCTTAATCTCAGCTACCGTTCCCAATTTGAATCACGTTGATTGATGAAGTATTCGCGACGCTATGGCTTTCGACGCATTAGGGGGTAAGCTGTAGGAGGAGAACTTAACTCAATCTCAAAAGGTTCAATCAAAGTTCAAGAATCTCACAAGGAATTTGAAGGAGCAAGAGAAAGGTTGGGATAGGAAGAGAGGGATGAGAGGGAAGGTCCCAAGAGAGTCCCCAACCAAGGAAACCCCATAAGCACAAAGATTCCCTCCCTATAGGAACCTCAACTTTGACCTTTGTCCCTTCCCAACCAATCCATCCAAGTTGGCCACCCTTGCCAACCTAGCTTGGTTGTTCCCAACCTATTTGCAGCTGTTACAGTAGAGTGACAAGTTTCCCCAACCCCAAAGGTCCCAACTCCATATAAAGTCACCCCACAACTTCACTTAGTAACCGCCGCAATTGTAACGCAAGCTCATGAACTTTGAATCTTCATAGCTTTCGCGTTGTTGCTCCAATTGAAGAGATTCTTGTTGCGTCGGAAAGATCTTCTCAAGATCTATCATCACAAATACCTGCTCAAACAAAATAACACATAACACATTCCCAAACTCCAGAACACACACCACACAAATGCTTGCACATTCAAACCACACATGCAAGTTGAAAACATGGGATGGGAGGCAGACAGAATGTGATAGCATATGATGACATCACACAACAGTGAGGACACGCTGGTTCCTCAGGGATGCCTGTGCCGTGTATGGCATTTGGAGGATGGAAGCGGCAGTGGCGTGTTAGGCACGAGGTTGTTACGGGGTTGGCTAAGGGGTAGGTCCGTCTATACACTTGGAGAAATATGGGAATAGGGCAGCTAGGGTACCTGGAAACGCATGGAGTTCGAATCCCTCCACCCCTTTGGCCACCCATCAAACCGCTCCATACCTGCTTCATGGCCGTCTCGTACGACGCGTCGCCCCCGACCTCGCGGGTTAGCTGACGCACCACAGCGTGTTGGATGTGCTTCTTGACGATGCGCTCCCCCACATTCTTCCAGTTTGACCCGCGAGATGGCCTCTTCACTGTTGTTTTGTGTCCGTGCTCGTAGCAGTTCGATGAGTACTCCTGGGGGACGC
The DNA here is from genome assembly GCA_027943415.1 of Closterium sp. NIES-67. NCBI lineage: Eukaryota > Viridiplantae > Streptophyta > Zygnematophyceae > Desmidiales > Closteriaceae > Closterium > Closterium sp. NIES-67. The sequence continues at coordinate 149,665 of BQMB01000950.1, forward strand.
CGCGTGCCGTGATAGAGGAGGTGACGTGGCTGACGCCATGTATCTTCACGATGTGCCACTTCGACTTCTGGTTGTCAAATGCCACCTCTAGTAAAGCCACCATCCTACTAGGGAGCGTGCACGGATGGATAGTGTGAGACGTGCAGAGGGGAAAAGGTTGCACAAACGCTTCAAAAGAGGTGACTGACACGGGGTGCGAGGAAGAGAAACTCTAAAGGGTTTAGGGTGGGGGAAGGGAACCAGGTTCTGGACAGAGGTAGAGACGAGGTAGTGGAGAAATTCCCACCCAGGGTTGAAGTGAATTTCATGAGGGAATCATCCTGGCTGGCCGTCCAACCAGGGGATGTTATATGGTGAGCTAGCACGGGAAGGGCAGACCCTGGTTGTGTGGAAGACCAGGGAGGAAGTAGGGAATTAGGGAGTGAACGGACGCACCGGATGAACAGACCCTTATTGACCTGTAGACCAGGGGAGGATAGAGGGATCAAGGGAGCGAAGGTAGGGATTAGAGTGTTAAGGGTATACCTTATTCGAAAGAAGGAACAGTGGGGGAACGACGGGACCAGAGGATGTAAGGGAGGGACCGGAACGAGTAGGGCAGACCCTGGTTACATACGTTACCTGTGGTGGACGGCGGGTCTGGGGGGATGGGCAATGTACCAAGGGAATTAGGAGTAGAGAAAGGGTTTCAGGGGGGACCATGGGGGTGAAGGAATGGAGCAGAACGGAGAAGGCAGATCCCACCTGAATGAAGGACCACGAGATTAAGGAGGGAGCAGAACGGGATGGGCAGAGTAGAAGAGTAGGAAGGGAGCAGAACGGGATGGGCAGAGTAGAAGAGTAGGAAGGGAGCAGAACGGGATGGGCAGACCCCGCCTGAATAAATGACCAGGGGATGGAAGGAGGGAGCGGTGGATGGAAGGAGGGACCAGGGGATGGAAGGATGGAGCGGGGGATGGAAGGAGGGACCAGGGGATGTAAAAGCAGGGGACCATTGTAATAGGGAAGGATCAGATGACTAGTGCACGGGGTGGGGACGATATACAGTGGAACCAAATGTCCCAGTGCGTGAGCCGACTCACTCTGTGGCGGACTCGTCCATCTTCTTGAGGCTGGAGTCGGTGTGGTACTCCGCACGTATGAACTGCTTGTACCAACTCGTTATCGCCAGGACCGCCTTGTAGATGTCGTCGCGGCCCGGAAGATACAGAATCAGCGGGAGCACCTGCATCATAGCACGGTGCTCTGATGCTGCGAAACCCGCCGTCGTAGTGAAGTACATCCACGCCCCTGGGAGCCTGAGCAGGAATGACGGCGTCACAGCCTTCAGAGCGTTGAAACGCCTGCCATGAGTGTGAGAAAGCGGGTGGGCATGGATGAGTGGTCTGGGTGGAAGAGAGCCTCCATGGCCAAGCGTGTTTGGGGCAAGAGAGAGCAACCGGGCACTACGTACTCAAGCAAGATCTTCCGCTCCTTCCTCGTCAGCTTGGCAGCCAAGCACCGCATCGCATGGAGCCAGAAGCCCTGTTCAATCATGTGCATGATGTCTGGCGGAAGAGCAAGGTAGATGTTGCCCCACGAAGTGGTTGAGAACTCCCACTTCCAAAGCACACACTGCACAGCAGACACGATATGAATGCAAAGGCAGGAATGCATGGGCATGAATGCAACGACAGGAATGCAAATACAGGAATGCAGGGGCATGAATGCAAAGGCGGGAATGCAAAGACAGGAATGCAAAGGCAGGAATGCAAATGCAGGAAGGCAAAGACAGGAATGCAAAGGCAGGAATGCAAAGGCAGGAAGGCAAAGACAGGAAGGCAAAGATACAAATGCAAATGCAGGAATGCAAAGACAAGATTGCTTACACAGAAATGCAAGGGTTGGGATGCATGGGACTCGGTCAAAGGGCAGGAATGCAAGGGCATGAATGCAAAGACAGGAATGTTATGGCATGCGGGTACGGAGCTTACAGCAGCTTAGGAAACGCAGTGCATGGGCGACCTACAGGCACTTGGTGCGTGGACCACTTGGCCTTAAGAGCGGCCAGCTCCTTCTTCTTCTTGGCTCGTACTGCTCGCTGCATCTTCTTGTAGATGAGCTTCTGTCCCTTCACCGTGCGGTTGATAGTGTCCGGCTGGACCTTGTTCAGGTTGTCCCGATCCACAAGGCAGATGGAGCAGGGCCTGAAGGACTTGCACTGCATCGTGCAAGAAACCTTGCACCCCTCCGGGTGATCAGTCACATAGGCATAGAGCACCGGGTAGACCGTGTGCTCCCCCCCCGCATGATCCACCACCTGTATCCCCCCCCTGGAAACCGCAAAAGTAGCATGCAAGGATGAGAGCCGCACTGGGGATGCTGGGGGGTACAACATAGTCGTTGCATTGCTACACGACATCTCACCCGTCAAGCTGGGATGTCTCCATGAGCGGGTTTGCCACAATGTCCAGCGCATCTTGGAAGGCGGCACACTTCTGTTCGGGGAACAGGTCACCAGGAATGTTAGGCAGATTGCCTATCATCTCCGTGCCCCCCTCCGCCCACCTTGCCCACTCCGGCGTGTTTGCGAATGCCATCATCGCGGGGTGGGCTGTCTGTCGGCCATTGTTGGAGAGATTGGTTTGATCGCTGAAAAGAATTATTCCCAACGCCTCTCCACGGTCCTTGATGCGTTCCTGTAGAGCATGCATTCAATGCATGAGGGATTTGGGCTAGTAGATCACCTATGGGCTACTGACGGGTGATCTCGAACGTATGCCAGGATGTGGGTGACACGTACCTGGGCCTGCAGCATGAAATCAGTGTTCATTGCCGTGCTGTAACGCCGCACGTTGCCCACCTTCCACTGGGCAGGTTTTGTCTGAAAGCCCTGGATCGCGGACTGACGTGTGTACATCGCCTTAAGTACCTGTGGAGTTTATGGGAAGGTCGCAAAAAGGCGTGCAAGAAAGCTCGGTACGAGGGCAACGTGCATAGGACAGCATGAATTATTCGTGCACCAGGGGTCCTCACCGAGAGCACATTTCGGTGCCGAAACGTCAAGAACTCGACCTCGTGATCAACCGGGATCTCGGAGACAACCCACTCGTTCTCCTCCCCCACCTCGAATGAAGCCTCGAACCGCTCCAGGTCCCGGTGTGAGTTCCACCCCTCTAGCTGCGAAGGGTCTAAGTCTGGATCCCTAAGCAGCCGGATTGTTGCCGTGATGGCCCCGTTGCTGAATCCATGATTCCGTGACAAGATGCAAACCTCGGCCCTAGTGTCGAGCAACTCAGGCTGTTCTTCCGGATCCAACACTACCGAGTCACTATGAGCATCCTCCGCAGCCGGAGTCATATTAACATCTGGACCTGGTTCTGACAGGATGTAGGCGTCCTGCATCCCTGCCGTGGGCTGTGTGGGCAGCGGCGCGGACCCATAGTCGTGTACCTTATAGATGCCGTTTTTGTCACGCTTAACTCGTAGGCCAAAGAGAGACTTCCCTCGTGCGACGCGGTTTTGTAGTCGCCTGCATCTTTTACTTGTAACCTGATGGCTGCGCAGTGTCTGGTAACACACGAAGTAACGCTGGCAGAAACGGCACTTTTCAGCCGACATGGCAGGCGATGTCCTAACATCGCTAGAACATGCGAGGAGTAGCAGGCGGACGTGACCCAGATCTGGGAGCACAATTCGGGTTTGACCTCGGTAAGCCACGTGATCGGCGAAAGCTGTGTAGATCCATCGAGGGGTACGCCCCGCGGATTTCATGCCTCACATGCGGGGTGATCTGTCGTAATGCGTTGTTACTACAGTACAACTGTTCATGATATGTAATGGACCTATAAAATAACTGCTGGCCAATGCAGATTATACATTAAAAACGCAGCAGTCATTAATAAATCCTCTTCGCAACAGTGCGACCTTACTTTGTGACAGTGTCATTGCGACGAATTAAGTTGCGGCAGTTACATCTGACAACAGAGCCGCACTTTCAGCCACCTTTGAAAAATAGTTAGACCACCTAGTAAGGTCCTTGCGGTATTGCCTGCGCCAGTTCCTGGGGGTTCCCATCAGATTGATATGCCAAAGGTCTACGAAGCCCGTCTCCACGACGTAATGCATGAAGCGCATAGTGTAAACACCACAGTCGTCTGTACCCTCCTGCTTTGGCACCTGTACAGAGAAAACCACAAGTGGGAAGCCTCTTGAGTGACTGTGGGCTATACGCAACGGGCAAGACTCAGATGGCAACTGTGGCTTGAAAATGGGCACCCATGATAACGAGCTCTCATCATGCACTCACCTTGATGACACGGAGCGGAATCTCTGAGGCCCAAGCTTTGACATCTCGTCGTCGAAGGTGTGGAAAATGCGCAGCCACCTGTCGACGGAGGTATCTGGGCAGGGTGGGAGAAGCGACAGCACTTGAAGATCGAAACTGACAACTAGCCGAGCTGCGTATGTGGCTTTGCTTACTCTCGAAGAGGAGCATCTATGTTGGTGTGCATATCCTTTGAGTCTGCATGCCACATCTGGCAAGCGACAGGGATGGTTTCGACGGGCGTGCGCTCGAGCTGCAAGATGACCAAGCTCCAATGGTCACTGCCATGCCCACCAAGCCAGCCTTGTCACGCAGCAGAAATGGAAGTTTAGAATAGAAATTACACGAAGAAGCATTTCCCAGGCCACAAAATCCGTGTGCTGAGGCATACCGCGAACCAACTCGTCAGACAAGTACTTACCCCTTGTGTACCGGTACTAGTACATGTTTGTAATCGAAGATGTTGATGCCGTGGGTGTTGCTCTTGCTCGTTCCGTCCGCTAGCATGGTCGCTAGTCCCCAGAAGTACGTGGAAGTGTAAAGCCATGGCTGATCTTGCTCGGAGTACTCGTAGCTTAACATTCTGCAATGGGAAATGAACCGTTCAGTCCAGGTAGGTCCGAAATCTATCCCAGCATGCGGTGGGAGGTGGGAGAACGTGAACTCACGTGCCTAGCCAATCAATAACCTGCCCACAAATCCAGTTGGACCCGCGAAGAGTTACAAGATGCGAATGATCAAGGGTCAGCCATCCGTCGTACAACGGCAAGGGCATGCTGAATGCTCGGAAACGCGGCTTGTTAGGCTCGGAAGGAGCGGCCATGGATAGATGCTGTATGTCGTATCTCGTGCTGTGCGACGAAATGGAGTTTAGAAGGTACTAACCCTAAGTTGACACTGGAACAGGTCCTCGGCCAGGGCAGTGGCGATTTGGATGCGCAAACTTGAGGGAGCGTCTAGGTGCTGCCTTTTTTTAGGGCAGAGATTTCTAGAAACATAACGATAAAAGGGTACCCACGCGGATGTCCCAAACTGCGGATGTGCAAGGATGGTAGGAAATCGTATGGCCGCTAGGCGGTGGCTAGATCCCGCGGGCTACCTTACACACACATGAGTCGTAGTACGAACAACCCCCTGTGTACGATATTCATGCCATTAACTGTTACGGGTTCACAAGGGCAATCCACATAAAATTGATGTGCCCCAAAAACAAACGAATCCCCCCGAGGGGTCAGAGAATGGCATATACATTTCACCACGGCTGCACCTGACACGTCACGCCACGTGAAGATTCGCTGCCACGTCGGGCTTGAGGGCACGCAACGCAGCACCATGTTCACTCGGCTCACCCTCCCCCAGTACCCGGTATTTTGCATCTCGATTTCCGCGATGTCAGCTTGAACGGAATGCAATCTGTTCGTCCATATTTTGGTGAAATCTACCTTTTTTGGGTCAATCTGCTATACTAGTTGTCCCCGGATTGTATTTTGTGTACTCTTACGTGGAACCCCAAAAAACACTTGGGTTGAACCCTAGTACTCAAATATAAGAAGACATGATTTACTATAGCAAAGGGATACAAGGTCTATATGATGATACAGGAGAATAGGAGGTGTCAAATTGCTTCAGTATTTCATGGGGTACATCCCCTTGTTACGACTCGATAAGGTGTTATGATTTAGGAGTAGACAAGGTCGCTAATGCAATGAAAGCACGAGGTTATATAGGAGTAGACGTAATAGGGCGATAACCTCGGGACGTGGGTAGGTTCGGCGGTGTGGCGACACTGGCGGACGCGACTCGAGAAAGGGTTGGGTCGAAAATGTAGGCCAAACGTGACGAGTCGGAGTGTTCGGGTGTACGCGGTAGCAGGCGACTCAGTAAGGAATGGGAATTCCTTACGTAAGGCGACTCGGGTAACCATCGACCGCTTCTATTCTACTCGCCGTCGCAGCCACGGAAAATCTACCACGACCAAGGGATGTACCGACTACAGAAAGTGGGGGGATTTTGTCATACTCATCGTCTATGTCGATGACCTGCTCTACGTCAGCTCCACTACCGACGTCGTCATCTGGGTCGAACGGGAGCAGAAAAGCGACTTAACACTCACAATGTCAGACACCGTGACCCAGTACCTGGGTCTGAACATTGTCGAAGACGCTTCGGCGCTATACCTACACGCCAGAAAGTACGCAGGCGTTGTGCACTGAAATTTGGACTAATGCCGGTCGCAGTCGCGACTCCCTATCGCTACAGGAACGACAACAGCGACACCTCCGCAAAGCTCCCCGCGAAGCAAATTCAGGAATTTCAACAGAACCTTGGCTGCCTCCTGTTTGCAGCAGTAACCTGCCGACTGGATCTGTCGTACAGCGCTAGCCAACTGGCGACACACCTGAAGCAGCCGGACCAAGAACATCTCGAGGAGCTAAATCGGGCACTGCTATACTTCGTCGCTTCGCCGACGACCGGACTTCGTGAGGGTTGTCTTCGTCCATCTGCATGTCGACGGAGCAGTAGGGATGTGGTCATGCAGCTGCTGACGCGTCAGGGACATTCTGCCTCTCTAGGTCAACCTCATCTTCTTGTGAGGTGAATGCGCGTGCTCCAACGAATCTAGGTCAACATCATATTCCTAAAAACCCTTGTCATGTTTTCCCACACCGAGGCGTAGACTCCATGTTGCCCGTTGCAGAAAGCGTTCATCTCGTGCAGTGTCCACACGGTACTGTACCAAGCTGCTAAACACTCATAACATTTATGGTTTAACAACTTACGTCCATCGGAAGTAGATGGTATGCTTGATCATGTCTAGGTGGTATGCCTATTGCATATGACGTGCCTTCGAGACTCATGGGGGCTACCCCACTGTTGTTGTTGCTGTGTGCAGATTGAGCCGGTGCCGAGGGCTGCTCGTAGGTTGACATGAAGGAGAAGAACTTCTCCATCTGATTCGGGTCCATGCTTTTGGAGGAGTCCACTGGTTGCATGGCTCCTCATGTAGCTGCAAATGCCTATTTGTAACCCCTTTGCGGTGTCGGCAACATGTGTGAGTCGTCTGGGTTACTGTACTTAAAAAACCTTACTGTTCGAATTAATGAGGGTGTGGGACTCAAGTACCGTACTCTCCCGGATATAGAACCCTAGGGAGCTAATAAAAATTCATGAAAACTTTGGGGTGGGTGGAATTAAAGGCAAGAAAAATATAACACTATGGTTCTATGGAACGTCCATATGGGTTTTCCAATTGCAAAATGTTTCTGCTTATTACACCACTTTGTATTGAGTCAGATAGCGACAATCCGTGACCTCATCGCGTAACTGACGATGTGGTCCATATACAAGCCACGTCGTTGACTAAACCAGCTGAGTCACGGAAATGCTGGCAAATCAGCCAATGAAGGCGTGCCGCAAGCCTCATCCTAGCTGCTTCCATGCAGCGCTGTGCCATCACAGCGTTGCTTGACGACATCCAAGGGGAGATTCCATTCAGGGCCCACCCACGACCGTCCATTGCACAAAATCGTACGCTGGATGCTCGTGAAGGGGCTGTTCGTGATCGATAGGGACGAGGAGTCACGCACGTCCCTTCCTTCCCCTCCATCCCATTCTTGAAGTGGGTCTACCTGACCTTTTTGCCTCATTTCGCCATTCAGCAGCAGAATGCCTACAAGACAGCCCCTGACAGGGCTGTCTCATGCACCCCACTCGGTTTCTGTTAGAGGCTCCCGCCATGGCGTATGGCACAGGCATGTTGCGTGTGCTATCTCAGAGAGGCCCTTACGGTCAGCAGGCATTCTTCCACCATCCATCCCGACCGACAGTATCGTCGCCCTCTCGGAGCCCAAGTCGCACGTCTAGCGAGGGCGACAACACCGCCACAGACTCAGCTCATACGGAATTCGTTCAACACCTGTGGGATCTCGAACGCGTTGGATGGCTCCGGGGACAACTTGGCTCTCCGTCACCTCTGCGAGAAGCCGGGCGTGGAACTCTTGGACGACGTCCATGTTCAAGGGGGTGAGAGCGATTATGTCAACCCTCTGTATGACCGCACGATCGACGTCGACGAGGACTTAGCCGACGACGAGGAGCATGATGCCACGGCGGCAGCAGAAGCCGATGGCGACATGGATGAAGCGGCAGCAAGAGCGGCAGTAGCAGATGATGCCGACCTCTCTACAGCAGAGGCAGAGACAGAAGCAAAAGCACAACGAGCTGAAGACAGTGTGGAGTGGCCGGCTGAAGGCATTGCTGAAGAGGATGATAACAGCCACTGGTGGGCTGATCTGGCAGATGGGAGTGATGTTGAGGAGTGGCATGCTGGCGACGATGAAGATGATGATGAGGACGACTAGAGCACGTGGCAGAGGCAGTAGCAGCATGAGCTAGAGTAGTGGTAGCTTGTATTGTGGTCCCCTTATATAGCTCTAGGACATCCAAGCAGGCTTAGGTTGTTTAGCTAACCTCTAATTCCTGATTGTTTAGTGAAGATTCACTGGAATGTAGTGGCCCGTTTCGGGGGAGGGTGTTCAATTGATTTCAACCCCAAAAGTAGGGTGGTAACTGGATCCAGTCTAATTAAACACCCATACCCGTTCAAGCCACCCATGGGAGCTTAATTCCGGCAGGTACTGTATCCGGGAGAATACGGTATGTGCGAAACTTGCAATTATGTTTACCACTGGAATATGTTAAAATGAATGGAAATGTCATAAATCAAACCCCAATTTAATAAATGCAGCGAACACGGGTGTAAAAATGGTTCAACAGAAAGAGGCCATTAATTCAACTTTGTATTATTCTATCAGTACAAAGCCAACAACAGGTGAGAGTGTACGTGCAATCTGTCCTTGTAGGCTAAGTCTCGCCTGGTCTGGCCGAACCTACCACCCCTGTTATTTTGCGATGCCAGGCTGGCAGTCCACTTTTGTGAGAGTGGCCCGTCACCCAAAGTTTAGGATGTTGAACAAATGGTCGCCTCTGCTCGATAAACATCGACGGAGTTCAGTAACAATAGGGGGATGGGCATGTTGCAGCTGGAACGAAAGCACAGCGTGCTGGGTTATACGTGAACACGAGCATCGTAAATTGTAGCCTGCCCTAAAAAAAGCCTTTAGGCAGGCTCTCTGCATCGTATGGCTGGGCAGATGCGCACGCAGCAGGTTCGAGGTTTGGTGTGAGCCTTGTAACAATCCCGAGGAGGGATAGGTTGATTGACACAGCCAGGCAGAAGTCGACTGGTCGATGAATCTTGGCCGTGCAAACTGCTCCTCCCCGCATATCACGGCGTTATCGGATGGTTGACTGTATTGAAGTTCCTCTCCCAACCAAACCTCCCCCGTTGGTTCGTCCTGTTGCCTCACAGGCCGATCCATCATCTCCACCCCCTCGTTGGCTGCTCCACCCACTCCTGATTGTGTACCACATCCACTCCACTCTTTTGTAGCCCATTTCGTGCTATCCCTTCCATTAGCATTTCACCCAGTCTAGCTGTAGGGCTTGCACCTGCTCCAAAATGGCCAACGAAACCCTCAGGCGCGGAGAAAGAGAGCGCAGGAATAGCGTCAAGCTGAACGGCCCCTATGTTATTGAGGGAGATGAGGATGGTCCTGCGGAGCACCAGGGTCGCAAGGTGACGCCTAGCGAGACGAAGGAGGCCCTCCTTGAGTACCGGAAACGGCATCCATGTTCTGTCAGGGGCTGCAAGAAGGGAGATGGTAGCGATTATAGCAGTGACGACGAGAGCGACGATGGGGAGGATGGCGCACCATACGATGACGTTCCAGAGAAATTGCGGTCGCCAAAAAAACGAAAGCCACCCAAGAAGAAGAGCATTCATGAGCTCGACCCCGAGGCTGTTGAGAGGGGTGAGCTTTCTTCACCCCTGATCACGCTTGGTTGTATGTGGTTGCACATGGGGAGTACTTACTCATGGCCTAACCGCCATGTCGAGCGTTCCATTTGTTGGCAGGTGCGAAGCGGCGCGCGGTCTCGACGAACAAGAAGGCTAACGGCAAGGAGAAGAAAAAGGGACCGAAGCAATCTGTGGCAGAGGGAGAGGTAGATCGGAAGGAGGCGGCGAAGGACACGAGTTTGCGCGGGAAGCTCGGCACCGCGGAAGGGAAGATGGAGATGGCGGGGCAGAAAGATGGGTGTGGGTCACTTCCCGAGAAGAGTGCTTGCGGGAAGGATGAGGCGGGCGAGATGAAGACGGCTACAGAGGTGGAAAACAATAAGGAGTCGGGCGGGTGTGAGGTGGCATATGACGGGCGTGACACGCCTGCTGAAGGGGCGGACGGCCCGTGGGCAATGGTTCCCGCCAGAAAGGGAGTGGACGGAGGCACAGTGGAGATGCATGTGGATACTTCGGTACCTATGGCTGGTGGCGTGTCCCCCCCTCGGACCACGGAAGCAGGAAAAGGCAATGACATGCCTGCAGTGCAACCTTGGGGCTCCGCGGATGGCGCGGATCATGCGCCAGACGGTGGCGGCGAGGGCAAGAAGGCGGCTCATCAGCGCGGTGCTGTATTGAAGCCGAGGACGCCAACCCCTAAGAATCGCGGAGGCCTCCGCCCCAAGAAAGAGCACAAGGAGGAGGTATCTGACGACGATTCCGATGAGGAGAGCACGGAGTCCGGCAGCAGTTCCGGCAGCGAGGAGAACTATGATGACGAGGAGTGTGAGAGCGAGTCCGCAGACTGGGAGAGAAAATCCTGCGATGACAGCCATGGTAAACGTCATCAAGGGAGGCGCGGCGGCTCTCGACGTCGCAGGCGCGGTAAGACCAGCGGACGTGGCAACCACGGGTGGGAGAAGAAGCGGCAGCGAGGGGGGTTAGAGGACCGACGCCGCACCAACAGCTCCAAGGATCGGGCATCCAGGGGCAAGCAAAAGGGATGGAAGTCGAAGGATGATGACGACGCCTACGGGAATGAGCAAAGCGACTCAGAGAGTGAGTCCGCGGGGGAGCTCGAGCCCTGCCACAAGAAGCGTCAACGCGGCGGCGACCGGAGCAACGTGTACGCAAAGGCGGCCTCATCCAGTGATGAGGAGGAGGTGGTTGCCCAGTGGAAGCCTAACAAGAGCGGAAAGGATGCACTGGACAAGTACCCGAGGGGATCCAAGAAGGCGGACTCAGGTTACGGAGGGGAGGACAACGATGAGGAGGCGTCGGAGAAGAACCCACCCAGGGTTCGCGAAGCTGCGAACGAGCGTCGCCCGTGGCGTGGCGGGAACAATGCTCAGAGTGGCAGCGAGTTGCGTATCAGTGTGGCGGACACACGTGGGCGCGCGGCGGGTCATGCTGGATTGGAACGCCGGAAGCAGCAAAGTGATGATGGCCGTGCTGCTGGTGGGATGTGGGCATGCGCCACGGGGGAGTATGGGCCTGAGGGGAACCATCAGACACATCAGCATGCCACCACAGGTTCTCAGCGCAAACGCGCTGCGGCCGAGTATGAAGGCGCTGGCGGGCATGACGGGAAGCGTCGGCGGCCTGAGGGTGAGGACTCCAAGGGGGGGCGCTTCTCCTGGGAAGACATTGCGGATGCAGAAGAGATGCCGACCTACGTGACACCACAACTGCTGTGGCGGGCGTTGAGGGAGGCCATAGGGAAGATCCAGGAGTTTAAGGGAGAGCGGGATCGAGGCCTTCCGCGACTCGCTTCCGCATCCAGCGGCCCCGATACCGGCACGGATCTGGTGGGCGAGAGCACGGGGATGGCAGTGGTGCAACGGAAGAAGGGCATGCCCTCGCTGAAGAAGATTGGGGTGAGTCATCAATGAATCGCTCTTCCTTGCAAGGCAAGACTTGCATGTCGACTTGGTGTCCATTGCTTGTACGTGCCCCACTTACAACCGCTCGGCTGGCCTGACAGAATCTGGTGACAATTTCCTTTGCGTTGGATCTCGTCATCCTCAGGCCCGTGCGACCCTCTCCCTCCTGCCCTTGTCCACAGGTTCTCTCCATCCAGCGCATGGCCCCAAGTTCTCCTCCTCGTGAGCTTGCCCTGTATGTCCTTTCCCCCCTTACCCTCTCCCCCCTGCCCCCGCCCACAGGTTCTCTCCCTCCTGCCCTTACCGTGAGATATCTCCCTCATGGGAATGCCATGTATGCTCTTGGCCACCGACCCTCTCCCCCCTGCTGTTGCCCACAGGTTCTCTGTCTCACCCCCATTCTGCCCACAGGTTCTCCCCCTGATGTCGATGCCTTCATTGCCTTTGCCTGCCTACCCTGTCCATCCTGCCCTTGCCCACAGATCACTCACATGCCATTGGCCGGTGGTTGTCCACCTCATGACCTTGCCCTGTGTGCCCTTGCCCGCCCACCCTCTCCTTCCTGCCCTTACAGACAGGTTCTCTCCCTCTTGCCCTTCTCCACATGTTCTCTCCCTCCTGCCCTCTGTCCGCAGGTTTGCTCGCTCATGTCGTTACCCTGGATGCCCCTGCCAGCCTACCCTGTTCCTCGTGCCCCTATCCACACGTTCTCTCCATCCTTTCATTGACCTCGAGATCTCTCCCTCATGTCGCTGCCCTTGCCCGCCTACTCTCTCCCTCCTGCCCCTTCCCACAGGTTCTCTGCCTCTGGCAACAAGGAGTACTTCTCCCTCCATCCTTTGCATGTTTGTTCCCCTCCCTCCCACCCATACCCATAGCTTCTCTCATTCCTGGTGTGGCACACAAGTTCTCTCCACATCTCACCTGCTTTTTGGCATCTGCTTTGCTGCCATTTCCCCTCCGTCTCCCCATGCCTCTGGTTGTCTGTCCCCGCCCTCTCTCCCCCCCCATTCCCCCCCCCCCCCCCCGACGCCCATCCGTCCACAGATCCATTACGAAACCTCGCGCGACCGGATGTGCATCGATGCGCCTGATGCGGGCATTGACTTCTACACGACCTTCTACCTCCGCATGGTGGACCTTCACACGGTTTTGGTGATGGAGGGCTACGACGTGTCTTTCGTGGCTGTTCAGGAGGCAATGACCGACAACAACTACAACGATAAGTTCAAGCGTGTATGGACGCAGTGGAAGAACGAGCGGGGGTTCCTGATCAAGAGGCGGGTGTTGACGGAGCTAGGGGTGAAGGTCAAGTGGGCGAGGGGCTCCAAGATCCATGTGGACCTTGATGACAAGATGGCCCTCTGGCATGACTTCAAGCCTCGTAAGTACTCATGTAGCTGCGCGGTCACAGTTGTTTAGTAGGGCGCATGTCATTGAAGTTAATACTTCGTGTTCACTCCCCATATCCTCACACCATTTGAGCATCATGCACCTCCATCTGTGCTGCCGTTACCCCCAACAGGAAGGAGGTTTGGGCAGTTGGTGAGCACCTGGGGCTCGGCGAAGCCACCCCCAGGGGTGCACTCCGGGCAGCCTTTTGCCAACAAGATCTTCTTTCAGGCGGCGTTCGATGCGTTTCAGCAGTGGGCTGTGGCGGGGAAGCTCTGTCTGAAGGCGTATCACATTGCCTGGATTATCATGGTGGTAAGTGGCGGGGAGCGCGCCTTAAAGGACGCCGTGGCTTGGGCTCTACTATCCTCCCGATTGTGCTCGGCTCATGCAACCCCATTCCCGTCCCCCACCTCCCTGACCCTTTTACAAACCCCCTCGGCCACCCTCTTCCCCAGGTCGACTATGGGCTGACCCGCCGCAGGCACACCACGATGGGCCTCTCTAACTCACACCCCAAGAACAAGGCCTGGATAACGGACCTTCACAAGAGGGTGCGACAGGTGGTCATTGACCACTTCAGCAACTACCCCAAGGAGTACAGCAAGGACATGCGGGGGTGGAAATGGGGAGAGTATGGACTTTACGTCCATGAGAGTGGCTTCAAGGACGAGTGGCAGGAACCAGGGAGGGAGGGCAAGGGGAAGGCGCCCAAAGGTGGAGAGGGAGAGGCTAAGGATTAAGGGTCCTTTTGCAGGGGTGAGGCAGGTATGTGCAGGGGTGGCATCACCACACCGTTCAGGGCAGGGGACGGATACAACTGGGACGGAAGTGGAGCCAAGTATTGGCGTGGGCTCTGGAGGGAAGGGTCTGTCAGCATCATTCTGAAGGGGCAGCCATCCCACAATGGGAGGGGCTTATTGCAAGCGCCAGTACTGGCGTGTGCTGGGTTCATAACCATGGGGTGTTTGCAGATGCATGATGTGGCAGCGTCGTTTGAGGGGTGGGGTGCTGGCAGCGAAATGATGTGAAACAGGTGGGCTGGGCGGGTGGTGTGCGGGGCTTTCAGGACCAGCAGGTTGGGGTGGGGGCGCTCGAGGGCGGGTTCCTTTTGAGGGATGTGAGTGGCCTTGACATTTGGGTATCACACTATAGTGGGTATTGATAAAGCCGCTCACAGCAGCGGCAAGAACTGGAAGTTGTGGTTGGGAGCATTTGTGATATGAGGCACCGGCAGCAGCGCATGAGTGGGTTCGGCATCAGGCTGTGGTGGGGGGGGGGGAGTTAAAGGGTTGAGGCAACAGCGGGCGCGAGGAATGGATATGAGCATCAGCTTGGGGAGGGGGGGGATAGGGGACTGGGGGATGAGGCACAGGTGGCAGCAGCAAGGGAGGGGTCTCAGCAGCAGCCTGTGGTGGGGGGAGAGGGGATTCGGGGAATGAGGCACAGGTGGCAGCAGCAAGGCAGGGGTCTCAGCCGCAGCCTAGGGTGGGGGGAGGGATTCGGGGAATGAGGCACAGGTGGCAGCAGCAAGCGAGGGGTCTCAGCAGCAGCTTCGGGTGGGGGGAGAGGGGATTTGGGGAATGAGGCACAGGTGGCAGCAGCAAGGCAGGGGTCTCAGCAGCAGCCTTGGGGGGGAGGGGGGAGAGGGGATATGGAGAATGAGGCATAGGTGGCAGCAGCGAGGGAGGGGTCTCAGCAGCAGCCTGTGGTGTGGGGGGGGGGGGGGGAGGAGGGGTTGTGGGATGAACGAACCACAAGCAGCAGCAGGGCCAGACTCATACCTTGGTGGTTAGCTAGGTTTATCATAGCTGCAGCGGCAGCGGTGGGAGTAGGTGGGGGCTTGCAGCAGCAGTATGTGCTCTCTCAACGAGGAAGGAGGGGGTTGATGCCATCGTACGGGTCGTTTCCGATTTACTTCCAGGGTAGTGGTCCTTTTGTCCGGATGCGGTTGGTAGGGCGATCACAGCTTGGATGCGGGTAGAGGTCTAAACCCTGAGATTTTGTGTCACTGATGTGTTTTCTTGTGACACTGATGTGTTTCTTCTACTGGCCATCTATACCAATTAATGAGCCTAATATCTGTGGCAATGGAGTACTAGCGGATGTGGCAGTAACGGATATAGAATGTACCAAAAAAAGGACAACAACACGCCTCAAACACAATGAATAGATGTAAGCGTGACGCGAACAAACTTGTAATGGTCTTCGTGCACAGTACAAAAGTTCTCTTCCAGCATGACCGCATGGTGACGTGGAGGTGTTATCGCGTACGACCAAATAACATCAGCGCGGTGTCGGCAAACCATCTGCGTGGCGTTTGACAAACCATTTGAGTGGTGTTTGACAAACCATCTGCGAGGTCTTTCCAACTTACACCGCGAAGTGTTTGGACCCACCAATTTGGAAACCACCTGAAAGGTGTTCGCAACTACACTGCGCAAATGCTTTTCGGACACTGAATTTTTGCGATGCTGTATGCATGTATGGGCATAGCATGCATGGCTGTATGCATGTATGGGCATAGAATGCCTGGCTGTATGTGTGTATGGGCATAGCATGCCTAGCTGTATGCGTGTATGTGCATAACATGCCTGGCTGTATGCATGTATGGGCATAGCATACCAGGCTGTACGCGTGTATGGGCATGGCATGCCTGGCTGTGTGTGTGTATGGGCATGGTATGCCTGGCTGTATGTGTGTAAGGGGATGGCCTAGCTGCATGTATGTATGGGCATGGCATGCCTGGCTGTATGTGTGTATGGGCATAGCATACCTAGTTGTATGCATGTATGGGCATAGCATGCATGGCTGTATGCATGTATGGGCATAGCATGCTTGGGTGTATGTGTGTATGGGCATAGCATACCTAGTTGTATGCATGTATGGGCATAGCATCCATGGCTGTATGCATGTATGGGCATAGCGTGCAGGGCTGTATGTGTGTATGGGCATAGCATGCCTAGTTGTATGCGTGTATGTGCATAACGTGCCTAACTGTATGCATGTATGGGCACAGCATGCCAGGCTGTACGCGTGTATGGGCATGGCATGCCAGGCTGTGTGTGTGTATGGGCATGGAATGCTTGGCTGTATGTGTGTATGGGCATAGCATGCCTAGCTGTATGTGTGTATGGGCATGGTATGCCTGGCTGTATGTGTGTATGGGGATGGCATGCCTAGGTGTATGCGTGTATGGGGATAGCATGCCTGGCTGTATGTGTGTATGGCGAAGCATACCTAGTTGTATGCATGTATGGGCATAGCATGCATGGCTGTATGCATGTATGGGCATGGCAGTCATGGCTGTATGCATGTACAGGCATAGCATCCCTGGATGTATGTGTGTATGGGGATGGCATGCCTAGCTGTATGTGTGTATGGGGATAGCATGCCAAGCTGTATGTGTGTATGGGCATAGCATGCCTAGTTGTATGCATGTATGTGCATAACGTGCCTGGCTGTACGCATGTATGGGCATAGCATGCCAGGCTGTATGTGTGTATGGGCATAGCATGCCTGGCTGTATGTATGTATGGGCATAGCATGCCTAGTTGTATGCGTGTATGTGCATAACGTGCCTGGCTGTATGCATGTATCGGCATATCATGCCAGGCTGTATGTGTGTATGGGCATGGCCTGCCTGGCTGTGTGTGTGTATGGGCATGGCATGCCTGACTGTATGTGTATATGGGCATCGCATGCCTGGCTGTGTGTGTGTATGGACATGGTATGCCTGGCTGTATGTGTGTATGGGGATGGCATGCCTAGCTGTATGTGTGTTGTATGGGCATAGCATGGCTGGCTGCATGTGTGTATGGGCATAGCATACCTAGTTGTATGCATGTATGGGCATAGCATGCATGGCTGTATGCATGTACGGGCATAGCATCCCAAGTTGTATGTGTGTATGGGCATAGCATGCCTAGCTGTATGCGTGTATGTGCATAACGTACCTGGCTGTAAGCATGTAGGGGCATAGCATGCCAGGCTGTTTGTGTGTATGGGCATACCATGCCTGGCTGTATGTGTGTATGGGCATAGCATACCTAGTTGTATTGTATGCATGTATGGGCGTAGCATGCATGGCTGTATGCATGTATGGGCAAAGAATGCCTGGCTGTATGTGTGTATGGGCATAGCATGCCTAGTTGTATGCGTGTATGTGCATAACGTGCCTGGCTGTATGCATGTATGGGCATAGCATGCCAGGCTGTATGTGTGTATGGGCATAGCATGCCTGGCTGTGTGTGTGTATGGGCATGGCATGCCTGACTGTATGTGTACATGGGCATAGCATGCCTGGCTGTGTGTCTGTGTGGGCATGGTATGCCTGGCTGTATGTGTGTATGGGGATGGCATGCCTAGCTGTATGTGTGTATGGGCATAGCATGCCTGGCTCTGTGTGTGTATGGGAATGGCATGCCTGACTGTATGTGTATATGGGCATAGCATGCCTGTCTGTGTGTGTGTATGGGCATGGTATGCCTGGCTGTATGTGTGTATGGGGATGGCATGCCTAGGTGTATGTGTGTATGGGGATAGCATGCCTGGCTGTATGTGTGTATGGCGAAGCATACCTAGTTGTATGCATGCATGGGCATAGCATGCATGGCTGTATGCATGTATGGGCATAGTATGCATGGCTGTATGCATGTATGGGGATAGCATGCATGGATGTATGCATGTATGGGCATAGAATGCCTGGCTGTATGTGTGTATGGGCATAGCATGCCTGGCTGTATGCGTGTATTTGCATAACGTGCTTGGCTGTATGCATGTATGGGCATAGCATGCCTGGCTGTACGCGTGTATGGGCATGGCATGCCTGGCTGTGTGTGTGTATGGGCATGGTATGCCTGGCTGTATGTGTGTAAGGGGATGGCCTAGCTGCATGTATGTATGGGCATGGCATGCCTGGCTGTATGTGTGTATGGGCATAGCATACCTAGTTGTATGCATGTATGGGCATAGCATGCATGGCTGTATGCATGTATGGGCATAGCATGCTTGGCTGTATGTGTGTATGGGCATAGCATACCTAGTTGTATGCATGTATGGGCATAGCATGCATGGCTGTATGCATGTATGGGCATAGCATGCATGGATGTATGCATGTATGGGCATAGCATGCATGGCTGTATGCATGTATGGGCATAGAATGCCTGGCTGTATGTGTGTATGGGCATAGCATGCCTAGCTGTATGTGTGTATGGGCATAGCATACCTAGTTGTATGCATGTATGGGCATAGCATGCATGGCTGTATGCATGTATGGGCATAGCATGCTTGGGTGTATGTGTGTATGGGCATAGCATACCTAGTTGTATGCATGTATGGGCATAGCATCCATGGCTGTATGCATGTATGGGCATAGCGTGCAGGGCTGTATGTGTGTATGGGCATAGCATGCCTAGTTGTATGCGTGTATGTGCATAACGTGCCTAGCTGTATGCATGTATGGGCACAGCATGCCAGGCTGTACGCGTGTATGGGCATGGCATGCCAGGCTGTGTGTGTGTATGGGCATGGCATGCCTGGCTGTATGTGTGTATGGCGAAGCATACGTAGTTGTATGCATGTATGGGCATAGCATGCATGGCTGTATGCATGTATGGGCATAGCATGCATGGCTGTATGCATGTATGGGCATAGCATGCATGGATGTATGCATTTATGGGCATAGCATGCCTGGCTGTATGTGTGTACGGGCATAACGTGCCTGGCTGTACGCATGTAGGGGCATAGCATGCCTGGCTGTATGCATGTATGGGCATAGCATGCCTGGCTGTATGTGTGTATGGGCATAGCATACCTAGTTGTATTCTATGCATGTATGGGCGTAGCATGCATGGCTGTATGCATGTATGGGCATAGCATGCTTGGCTGTATGTGTGTATGGGCATGGCATGCTTGACTGTATGTGTATATGGGCATAGCATGCCTGGCTGTGTGGGTGTATGGGCATGGTAGGCCTGGCTTCATGTGTGTATTTGGATGGGATGCCTAGCTGTATGTGTGTATGGGCATAGCATGCCTAACTGTATGTGTGTATAGGCATAGCATACCTAGTTGTATGCATGTATGGGCATAGCATGCATGGCTGTATGCATGTATGGGCATAGCATGCCAGGCTGTTTGTGTGTATGGACATACCATGCCTGGCTGTATGTGTGTATGGGCATAGCATACCTAGTTGTATGCATGTATGGGCATGGCATGCATAGATGTATGCATGTATGGGCGTAGAATGCCTGGCTGTGTGTGTGTATGGGCATGGCATGCCTAGTTGTATGCGTGTATGTGCATAACGTGCCTGGCCGTATGCATGTATGGGGATAGCATGCCAGGCTGATTGTGTGTATGGGGATGGCATGCCTAGCTGTATGTGTGTATGGGCATAGCATGCCTGGCTGCATGTGTGTATGGGCATAGCATACCTAGTTGTATGCATGTATGGGCATAGCATGCATGGCTGTATGCATGTATGGGCATAGAATGCCTGGCTGTTTACTGTCTTATTTACTGTCTTAAGAAATCAATGTGGTCGGCGTGAGTTTTGCCTACTCTCGTTTTTTTATATTTCTGAGTTTCATCCCATGTTCCGCACCAAACCTGAAACCCCAAACGCAATATCCAACACCATAAGTGCATATAAACAAATTATGTGGTCCACTTTTGAACGTATGTTGTGTTTCTATGATTCACTGGTGTACTGTGCAGGTCGTACAGCAGGCGCTGTCTGTTGCAGCCGCAAGACAAAGAACATCTTCCAACACCAATTTCTATTGCTTGTTGGAACATCTTGCGGGGACAGATTTCCGATTGCACGGCGTTACCACTGTTCTCTAATTTGGATATTGGGAACTCCAACTATTAGGCTATTTGCGATGGTGCATGTGTTTGTTTGATTGTTGTTTGCATTTGAGGGGTGTGCATGGGTTTGATAAATACTGTCTGTTTCGGGGTGTGCCTGCTGCTCCTAGTCCCCATGTGCATAGTGCGTGTGGCAGCAAATGTGATAAGGCGTGGATTGTGTCTGCTTCGGATGTGCTGCTTATATGCAAGGTGTTGCAATTTGAGGTTGTCATCGTGCGTGGGGCAACTCTGTTGTCATCGCGCACCCCATCAATCTCTGTTGCAGCATTGACGCATACCGTATTCCCCCGGATATACGCGCAGGGGTGCGTTTAGGGATTATAGTCAAATTTTGGGGGGTGCGTTTATTCGAATTTTTTCAATATGGCCCAGTGCGTTTAAAATGGTTTTTTGAGAAGAAAAAAAACGGCATCGAAATGTGCATCTAACACCCGCCAACGTTTATTCAGATATTTGCAGCAGCGAATACAACAGAGATTCGCATGAATCTGGTCCGGAAACATCGAACCAGCCAGGCTTGTGTGGATGCAGCCAAACGGACCAACCACGAGCACAGCGGCGCGGACGCTGTCACATCTCATGTGTTGGTGATGCGGCGTTGGAGTTTTTGTGCGAATATGCTGTTTGGCGGTCCAATCGCAGCCACATGCTCGGCGGGCAGCATCCGCAAGGCGAGCTAGAAGTTCGAGAAGAATCTGCTGGTAGCTTCGTCATGCCACGACGGTGCCCTCTCAGCTCGGAAAGGAAGAGGAATCCTCTTCGTGCACCGTCATGGGCTGCACGATGAGGAATTCCCCGCTGAGGAATTGAGGAACACCCTGGTTGAAGCTTCATTATTTCAGTAGCTTTTCGAATGAGCGTCCTCATGCGTCCTCTCTCGCCAGGCCGCCGCCATGGCTGGCCTTCCACCCACAGCTATGTCTGTACTGTTCGGCAGCCCTGGTACACCAACACGCCTCTCTAGACAGGACATAGCTGCTGCCCGAGTTAGTAGATTTAGTGGTTTCCGTGCTGCACCCCCTGCTCCTCCCGCGCCGCCCGCTCCTCCCGCTCCTCCCGCTCCTCCCGCTCCCCCCGCTCCCCCGGCTCCTCCTGCACCGCCGGCACCTCCGGCCCCTCCAGCGCCCTCCGTTCCTGGAAGCTCGCGACCATGGTCTTTGCGGTTGCCCTTGACGGAGGTCGACGGAGTTCCTGTTCTGACGTTACTTCTACCCGGCAACCCGTTCCCGCCCCAGCCCGACCGATGCGACGTGGAGAGCATCTCGGACGAGGAGGAGGCTCTCGAATCCCCGCGCGCTCGCGACTGGGGGATTCCCAACGGTGACAACTGGCCGGAGCACGACCAGTGGAAGGAAACGGATGAGGAGGAGGCGGAGTACTGGCACCGTGATGGGCTGCCCGAGAAGCTGCCCATCCCAACATTCCCCGAAGGTCGGAGCCGCCCTCATCCAACGACAACAAATTTCGACAGCCGCCCTCCCTCCCCCAGATCTCGGATGACACAGCGCAAGCGAAGGGCGTACACTTCTCAGGAAAAGCTGTATTGGCTGGAGCGATGGCGTGCGCTCGATAGGAACCGACGAGCTGTGCAGCGCGAGTCGGGCATTTCGCGCCGTCGAATTCGAGAGTGGGAGCTCGCGGAGGACAAGCTGAAGGAAGCTGCTTCGTGCCGCAAGCGATTGCATGGCCATGGGCGCCGCAGCTGGTACCACGACATGGAGCTTGTCGTGTATGAGAAGTTCCTAAAAGACCGCGCGAAAGGGACGCCTGTACCCGTGAAGAAGCTGCAGAAGTGGTCGAGGGAGCTGATGAAGACCATGCACCCCGACGTGAAGTGGATGGCTTCACAGCGGTGGAGTGTTCGCTTCAGAAAACGATGGGGCCTCTCTGTTCGGGCCCGCACGAAGGTCGGCCAGAAAATGACCGAAGGTACAGTACATGCTTCCTCAAATGTTAATTGTGGAACTGTTGAAACTTGTTTCTCTGCTAATTTCATCATACTTTTCTTGCACGTGAACGCAGAGTGCAAGGAACAAGTGGAGTCCTTCTGGCAGTTCTGTCGTGATGCGAGGAGGGGCTACTCGATTGACGACCGCTGGATCATCAACGCAGACCAGACGCCTGTCTGGTTGGAGATGCCAGCAGAGCGGACCGTGGAGCAAGTCGGGGTGAACTCGGTGCCGATCAAGACCGCGGGCTATCACAAGGAGCGCGTTACAGTGATGCTCGCTTGCACGGCCACAGGCGAGAAGCTCAAGCCGTGGGTCTTTTTCAAGCGGGCGACCGTACCCAAGGGAAATTTCCCTCCCGGTAAGCCTTATTCGTGCACTTTGAGTTGTCTGTGTATGCCTCTCCTTGATTTTAAAGATTTTACTAACGGATTCTATTTTGTCAATGTAGATGTCGTGGTAGCCGCCCAACCAAATGGATGGATGGACTCCGCTGGTGTCATAGAGTGGCTTGAGAAGGCGGTCAAGCCGTTCATCAAGCCCAACTTCGGCCTCCGTGCCCGCTCTGCTCTCCTCATCCTGGATTCATACCGCGGTCATCTCACCCCTGAAGTGAAGGACTTCTACGGCAAGCTCCACGTGGTGCCCGGCATCATCCCTGCCGGCTGCACCTCCGTCATACAACCGCTCGACGTGGCCGTGAACCGCAGTTTCAAGGCACTGTTTCGCGCGTACTACCAGGAGTGGTTCGACCGCGTCGGCTGCACCATCTTCACCCCCAAAGGTTAGGTTGTTCACCCTTGCTGTGCGGATTATGCTCCATCTTCACACCAATATCTAATGGTGTGTTCTTTGTTTGCTTCAGGAAACCTGAAGAAGCCGCCACCAGAGGAGACCCTGAAATGGGTCTCCAAGGCGTGGAAGGCTGTCCCTGCCGCCCTTATCCAGAAGGCATTCAAAACTTGCGGAATCTCGAATGCCCTGGATGGCTCCGAAGACTACTTGTGCCTGAGGCACATGAGAGACCCCACCGTGGATGTCAACGATGAGACCGGGGCCGACGGATTCACGGGGGACAACTCGACCACAGCTGAGGAGGAGGAGGAGGATGATGAGGAGGACGAGGAGGACGAGGAGGACGAGGAGGACGACGACGACGAGGAGGGTTGAGATGGAGTGCACATGGACGATGCGACGACTGTAGGACATGGTAGACGACCCTAAACTTATAGAAATTGGAGGCTGTGAATCTGTTTAGGTAGTCGAGGTGTGGGCTGTAGAGCATGGTAGATGATGTAACTGTAGAAGTTAACTAATATAGATCTGACTTCTTATATCTAATTACAATGTTAAGTTGTCTTTAATGAACTATGTTCATGAAATTTAAGCTATTTTGGGGGGGTGCTTATAGGGATTAGACACCTGTGATTATACGGGTGCGTATAGATGGCACCTCCGATATGGCACCCCTCCGGATATACGCACCAGGGTGCGTATTAGCCGGCGGTGCGTATATCCGGGGGAATACGGTATATGCAAACGTTTCGTAGCTCTCACAATCCTATCGTACTTGCATGTTCACTCCATCACTGTATGTATCGACGAGATGTGGTGGCTGGCACGAGGTGTGTTTGGATTGCGTTTGCCCGAGCGTGCTGCTTATTGGCTAGTTGTTGCAATTAAAGATTGCCATCGTGTTCGGGGCAGTTCCGCTGTCATCGTGCACCCCATCAATCTCTACTGCAACACTATTAATGCATATATGCACTCGTTTCCTGTCATTTGCAATCCTACAGAATGTTTAATTATACATAATAATTTGTTGAAATGTGTCACGCTGTCTGATTGTTCCATCCGCCGTACTTATCGACGCGATGGAGCACTTTGGACATTTTGGATTCATATTTTGGAGTTGCATCGAACAGTTAACTAAATTCTTAAAATTGACTGTTCATATTAATGCTCCGAAATGTGAAACCGATTTTATAGGGTTGCTACGCAACCCAAAAAAAAAAAAAAAAAAAAAAAAAAAAAAAACTCTTCGCGCCGAAAATTTACTGTACGGATTCGCGGGTGCCGGAAATCATGTTCAGCTGAAAAGAGGTTTTGAAACACAACCCTGAATCTAGGCAGGCCTAACCTGGCGTTGCACCTTGCGGAACCGCGGTGAAACATTTCACGTCAGATTTGGCGACACTGTAGCTCGCGAGTCTGGGAAGAGGCTCGTAGGACTCTAATAGTACCACCCTGAGCTGCGTGTCTCATGCTAGTAGTTGCCCCTTGTCTAGACTAGGGGGTGTGTCAATATATATTTGTTTGTGTTTTAGGCTAGATGCGTGCATACTTATAGAGAGTACATAACAACCCTGTATCTCACATACTAGTCCATTCAATACTCCGCCATATAAAATCCCAACTCACAATGTTTCACGTGTCTACACACATATACGTTCTAACCTGCAGTGTAGAATTAAACGACACCTTCCTCCTGTGCCCTCTTTCAGCCTGTTTCATGTTTCTACACACATGTACGTTCTAACCTGCACTGTAGACTTAAACGACACCTTTCTTCTGTGCCCTCTTGCAGCCTGATCAGTCCCTCCACTACACACATCAGAGGTGGTCATGCTTGTGTGCCGCCGCAGAAGGCAGGGGACGGGCGCAGGCGGGGATTCCCTGCCCATGGTAGCGTCCGTAGGACTAAGGCAATCCGGTCTTAGGCTATTAGCGCTCGAGCAATTCTTAGAGCGGTAGGTCAGCTGGGATTGGGCAGCAGGTGACAAAGGAATCGAGTTCGCACTTCCCCACTGCTTGACCAACCGGCGACCAGCGCCGACGGCTTCACCAGCGCGCGGAGCGTGAAGCTTATTCGAGCCGATCGGCGGGCCTTGAAACCGCGCATTAAACCCTGTGGGAGTCGCTTGGCGTCGATCTTGATCGCCGTTGTCATCCGTCAAGTCGTCCTCTCGCACTCCTTCCAATCCCGTTCGCTTGATGCCTTGCTCCTCGCACGCATCCGCCACGAAAAAATGCGGCCGAGTCAAAATACTTCCGCAGTCTGCGTTAGCCGCGCGCGCCGCGTCGGCAATGCCGACGGATGCGCCGTTGTTTGAAGCAACAGCGGATGATGCCTCGGGAAAAATCCCCCCGGTAGGGAAAACATCTTGGGCGGAGATGCTGGTAAGCGAGCGAGCGCACCGATGAAGGCTCGGAGTCGCGTCAATTGTCGCATCTCTTTGCGCCGATGACGCAGACGGTGCGCCAATGGCGGAAAAGGTGTTCTTACACGCGCCCGACTCGACGCCGCGTTGGATCTCCCGCAGCATTTCACGGAAACTCCTCGAGGCCTCCTTGGTTCCCGGACCATGCATATCTCGCGCGCCGCCGCCGCCTTGACTCGGACGGCTCAGATTCGTCGGCTGTGATGCGAGACGCGAAGCAGCAGGGGAGAGAAACGTGCGCCACCCGAGTTTGGAAGAGCAAAGCTTCAGCGCTAAGCTTCTAGGAGAGATTTCTTCGTCGCCGCGGCGATTTTCGCCGTCGCAGCTGGCCGCATGCTGACCGCGCTCCTTCTCTGTCGGCTGGGCTGCGGTGAAATCTCCTGCTGAGCTCTCAGATGCGCGCTCCGCGCTCTCCCACGCGCGGTCCATCTCCGCCTCGCGCGCTTGCGCGGACTCCGCCTGCTGGCGGATGATCTCCGCGTGCGGGCTGCGCACGACCGTGGGGGAGCGCGGCTGCCACGATGTCGGTGACGTGGACACGGGCGCGTGGCATGCGTCAGTATACACGCGCGCACAGGAACCGGACGAACCGCCGAGCGAGGTGCGGCGGGATTTGGGCTGCGCGAGAGCAGGGGGGCGGCGAGACGCGGCAGTGGATGCATGCGATGATGGCGCATCGTGGGGAAGAGCGTGAACTTCGCCGCGGAGGAGAGAGGAGAAGGGTGTAAGTTCATGCGATGAAGCCGACCGTCGGTGATCGAAGCGAGGAACGCGCGCGAGGTCTACGGAAAGGCTGTGCATGTTCTTGCGACGACGATACAGCTGGGAATCCGACTCGAGGCAAACGACTGCAGTCATGCTGCTGAATTACTGAGAACAGAACTAACTCAGTGGCTAATGAATCATGTAAGGGCTTGGAAGGAAGTGAGACTGTTAGCAGATCGTGAAGTACAGACAGGGGATGACGGTTGAGAGAGGGTGAACCGTCGTTGAAGTAGGGAGTACCCTTGTTGCCCGAGTCAGTCACGTCTCGGTTCTCACAAAAGCTTCCCGCATCACTTCTGTTTCTAGCACGGGCAACCGCACCCCGTTTGTGGCGAGGACGAACCGCAAGGCAAGGTGTGGGTGAAGTTCCAAAGATGCGGCAGCTTGACCAAACAGATCCATTGAAGGACAACGCGGAATCCGCATCAACTGTTGCGCCTGCACGCTAAAGTGGAGGCGGAATGGGGACAAGAAGAATGACGGTTGCTCCACGGACAGAAAGCTCGCTGCTGCTATCCTATCCAATTCGATGTTACCCGAAATACACTTCTGTGCACTTGCGCCGTACCAAACCAAGCTCTGCGAGAGCATCCATTTCTGTTCACCCAGCCGCATGCAGCACAGCTGCCCGATGTAGTGCTGTAGAGTAACCGAATTGCCCGTTTAATTGCGTGTCCAAAAAGCCCAGCGACATCCTACGACATCCAACGACATCCCGGATGTCGAAGCACCGATTTAGAAACCTTCTGTAACCTTTTCTAAAACTAGCTCAAACGTACTGAAATTACCTCGGATGTCGGCGGATGTCCACGACATTTGTCGACATCCCACTTTAGACACCCCCTGAACACGGATGTTCCGTAGGCGTTGTTCTCAAGGGCCTCAACAGTTCTGTAAGGAAGCTTTTCGGGCAGTTTTGGGAAGCTGTTGTTTTTGCAGTTCAAAACTGCCGCTGTTCGCGACAACGCTACCCTTGTTGCCGAGCCAGTCACGTCTCGGTTCACTCACAAAAGCTTCCCGCAACACTTATGTTTCTAGCACGGGCAACCGCACCCCCGTTTCTAGAACATGGCCCACACTGTTTCCAGAGAAGACAACGGCAACAGTGGAACTTGCCATTCATGACAGCATGTCATATTTCGTCCGCAGGGTATTTCGGAAACTACAAATTCATAAAGTACAAAGTCAGCCCCCGAGTATTTTCAAATGTACAAATTCAGCCCCCCGTCGCAATCCGCGTATGCCAATGTGGTAATATTCCAACACACTTACAATCCCGTTCTTCCCGTGGCGAGGTGCGCGAATTGTCGGAGACGCTTTCAGTTCCAGCCGCCCAAAAACATGGGGTGACTGACTCGGGCAACAAGGGTACCCCACCCCACACAAAAGCCACTGCGTCACCAAGCGACGTGACGTGGCGTGACCGTCTACCTTCGATCTTCTCACTGAGCTCTTCCCAACCCATTCCACAAACAAACCAAAGACTTTTGTCCGTTTTTGCGGAACACGGCCGGGCTTTCCTTCGCATTTTCGTCCAAACGGCAGATCCGGGTATCTCTCTCGAGGGATCCGGATATAACGGATGTATAGGACAAGTTTCCCTTCGAGATCCGGATTTAGGCACTGGATTTTTTTCCTGATGACTAACGCTCTTACGCAATGTTTCTGGATTCTGTAACGGGAACCATGTAAGAGTACTCCACTCAGCTCTTATAATTCCACATCTGGAACTTCCTCGCTAGGGCTGATTTTCCTTGGGGAAAGGGGCTTGCAGAGGGGGGTTTGGTGACTGGGTGTGAGAAGTTGTAGTCCAGTATCCTTGTTCTGATCAAAATTTACCCGTCAGAATCAAGATTCATGAAAATCGAACACGTCGCAATCCGCTTCCTGTCGAAAATGCACCCGCTATTTTGTCGAGTTCCGGCAAACTACTCTTAAATCAGCCATAAAACACGGGGCTTCCACGTCGCTTCGTGCTCTCATTCTTCCACCTCAGTCACACCCATATGCATCACTTTACAAAGCACCCCGATACAGCGCACACTAACCTCTGTAGAGGACAGGACTGTTATGGGTGAACTTGCAGAGTAGCGCGGAATGAAATAGCGAAGTAGTGAATAACTGAATGACGATACAATGAGTGCCGACGGAATATTTTGGAACACCTGAGCTATATTAGCCGCGAGATGAGAAGGTTCAGGAAATGATCGAAGGGCTCAGAAAGATCGTCGAGAGGTTTAGAGAACTCCCGATGGTTCGGTCCGAAGGTCTGGTGTGGTGTCGAAGGTTCGGATCGAAAGGTCCGTAACCGAGCCGAGGGTTCACGCGTGTGCAAGTGTACGCGATAAGCATTACAGCTCGGTAAGGAGTGAAAAATCCTTACAAAGACAGTGGATACTCGGCAAAAAAGACAATTACATTCTGAATGGAACGGCTATGCTCATTGCCAAGTGCGATCAATTCCACTTAGCATTTACTAACTAGAAACAGCCTAACGACAGCAACAGCAGGTCCAAAAGAAAGTGACACTGAAAAGGCCGTTACCACAGGATTACAGAGATACAATGGTGATGATGAGATGAGAGAACAAGAGAAGGATGCTTTGCTTCAGCCATTTAGCTAGCTTTGGCCCGCAAATGCCCCAGCACCACTACCCTGCGACATTTCCTTGGCAAACAAGGCCTATGCGCTCTAAGTGTCTCTCCTGCTGGCCATGTATCAGCAAGCTTACTTCTTTTTCTCAGCAGCTGCAGCCTTGGTCTGTGAGGCAGAAAGCAACGCCAATGCAGAAAATGCAAGGCACACAGGGATTGGTATACAATCAAGGCACACTGAAGTGTGGCGAACTTGCAAGGAGATGCTTCTCCAAAGGTTGCGAGTTCAAAGACCGAGCAGAAGGGCAAGAAATCTCATGCAACCAGCAGTCAATGTCACTACAAATATCCACAGCGGAGCAGAAAGCGGGGTGGAAGATCGGAAAGCAGGGCGGAAAACAGAAAATTCGATCTGCTGCTGCACACACCTTCTTGACGCCGCGGACCTTCTTGGCTCTTGTCCTCCGCTCCTTCATCAGCTTGCGGCTCTCCTTGTTCCTCTTCTCCTCCAAACCGTTCTGCACCACTCAGCGGCGTGGCGGGTGCGGAAATGAGGGGGGAACACAAGTGTGAGAGGTCAGAAAAGGGCATGAGGGCAAAAAAACATCTCTAAAAACGGCCAGGCCTTGGCCGAAGCGTGGAGCAGGAGGAATGCTGGCGACGGGAGGGAGATTGGCGTGCTGTGAACACAAGAGCCGGGATACTTCAGCTAAACAAAGTCCCCAAGTGCTCTAGCATGAATGGCCCATTCGACGCCAACCCAACCCTGCATGCACAGCACTCAAGCAATAGCCGCAGGACGAGGGTCACGAGGGCAAACGGCAATCCCAGTGGCGAAAGGCAGGGTGGTCTTCAAAAGGCCCCGGGAAAATGGTAAGGAAGAGAGGAGAGGAATTGGACACAAGGCCATCACTTGGAATAGAGGAGAAGCTTGGATGCGCATCAACATGTTGCACTCACACTCTGCCTACACGCACAGACTTGCCACAGGGCTCCAGATTCTGGGCGGCCACGACGCCAAAGCCTGTGAACTGTCTTCCCCCCATCCCCTTCCCCAACTCCCTCTCCCTCCCCCCTTCTCCCTTCAGAAGTTAACCATACAGGGACTGCTCGTCGACATACTTTGATATGGCGGTAACTGGGCTCAAAATTCTTAACGGCCTCGAGATTGTCGTAGATGGGCCCGAAGCCAGTGAACTTGCCATACCCCTTCCCAATACCATACATACCCTCCTACAGGATTCGAACCCGCGACCTCTCGTCCACATACCCTGATGAGGCGGTACTTGGGCTCGAACTTCTTGGCGGCCTCGAGGTTGTCGTAGATGAGGCCGAAGCCCGTGGACTTGCCACCACCGAACTGCGTGCGGAAGCCGAACACGAAGATGCACGAGAGGTCGCTCTTCTCGTAGATGGCGCCCAGCTTCTCCTTCAGCTCCGACTGGCGGTGAGAGAGGGCGGAAGAGCGTGGGGGGGAAGGGAGGCAAGGGGGCGAAAGGGATGGGAAAGGGAACCGAGACACGATGATGCACGAGAGGTCGAGCTCTCGTAGATGGCGCCCAGCTTCTCCTTCAGCTCCGACTGGCGGCGGGAAAAGGGCGGGGGGGGGGGGGGGGGGGGGGGGGGAGGGGAGGGGGGCAGGAAGGGGGATGGAGAGAAAGTGAGGAGAGGAAAGGAGAGAGAGAAAGTGGCGCGAGCGGGAGTGAACGGCAAGAAAAAAGATGATAAGGAAAATGAAAATGGTGGAGGGAGGCAAGAAGAAGGGATGGGTTAGGGGACGGGTGGGAGGAAGAGAAGTGGCACTGTGCGCGAATACGAAAGGGGGTATAGCTTTTTTTGAGGCGCCTCAAAAATAGACTCCTCACGCCTGGAAAGGGGGCAGAGCTGGAAGTGACTTTTGAGTCGACTCAAAAGAATACGAAAGGGGGCAGAGCTGGAAGTAGGGCACCACGGCTGCGTCAAGGGACGTGCTGCGAGCAGCAGGTTAGAGTGGGGCTCGCAGCGGGAAACAGGGAAGTGCGAGCGGTGGGAGAGACGCAGTGACTTCTGAGTCGACTTAAAAGTGAGCAGAGGGAGAGACGCAGGAAAGGCAAGGAACGGGATGCACTCGTACCTTTGACACGTTGGCCTTTCCAGGGTGAAGCACGTCGATGATCTGCCACGTGGCACGAGCAAGGGGGGCCGGGAGGGGAGGGACAGCGGCGTGAGAAGGTTGGTTGCCGAATACAGGAAGAAGACGGGGGGGGAAGGAATGGGGAGGGGAAGGCCTAGACAAACGGGGGAGCGGAGGCGGAGAGGCGGAATGGTTAGCAGGGGAAGAGAACGGAAGGGGAGAAGAAGAGGGGAGCGAAGGGGGGAAAGGATAGGGTGGGTAGGAGGAGGGGGGGATGGAGGGGGAGGGGGGGGGAGAAGGGGGGAAAATGCTGAGAGAGGTGGGATGGGCGTAGAGGCGGTGGTCACAACGACCGAGAGAATCAACGCGAAGCCGACGACAGTGTCGATGGGGAAGTAAACTCAACTGAGACGAAACCCTAAATGATCGATTTAGGTCAAAAAATCGCGGCGGAGCTACCGCCTTCTCAGGTTTTTCTTAAAAAACTAACGCAAATGCGGCGGAGATAAACTGCCTCGTCGCCCCAACTACCATCCTCTCCTCACCGCTCCATACCCCGATGCACACTATGACGCGTTCCGGCGGCGATCTGGGACTCCGTGACCTAACACGGCACGGCATGCTCCATGGGGAGCTCTAAACACTGCCTCGCCAAGCCACCCGCCGCGTAGTTCCCCAATCTAAAAGGCGGTACTAAGATCGAAACGCCGCCTCCAGCCTCTAACGCGTACAGCGCACTACGCGTAACGAGTTGGATCTTCATCATTCTTCAACGGCCAACGCCAGCAAGTCACTGCCGTCTCCCGAAGACAAAAGAACTGCTACCGCTCCTGGTCTATTGATGAAGCGAACCCACGAATGTGACGTTGAGCAACCAGGTAACTGCTTCGTCAGATGCCGCGACAATTCCCGAAACGCTGGACCGCTAAGAGGCGACTCAGAACTATATTATCCGGGAGAAGAACGCTTTTGAGTGGACTCGAAAGCAGACTCGGAACTACATGATCCCGGGAGAAGAACGCTTTTAAGTCGGCTCAAAAGCAGACTCAGAACTACATGATCCCGGGAGGAGAACGGCTGAACACCAGGGCTTCAAGATCCCCGCGTTCGCTCGCCCGCGCTTCGCCATCGAAGCACGTGCGCTCATAAACGCAGAATCTAGTTTCGAGCCAGTTTTCAACAACTACTCGCAGGCCGCAATAAGCCTCGTTTATGGCTGCGATCGGGTAAGAACAGCGGCTCATAAATAGATTGGTACTAAGGCTCATAGATAGGTTGGTGCTAAGGCTCATAAATGCTGCACTCGCCCCCGCTACGCGCCGCCTAATCGCCCCATGGCTGGTGCAAGCCAGCTACCAAGATTACGCCGCAGAGGCAATCTTAACGATTAACGCGTAAATCCCGGGAGAGTGTACACAAACTGCTCCAACTATCAAGGGCCAGGAAGAGTGCTCACAAACTGCTTCCGCTGCAGAAGGCGGTTCGTCATGAACTTGCGCGTCCGCACGGTGCACGCCTTAGCTTCCGCCATGGTTGCGGCTCTTAAATTCTCGTTGGGTCTGGGGAAGGGAAAAGCTACGACTGGTACTTAAAATGCTGCAGCAGCGCCAGTTGCGCGTGCGGGAGTTGCGGAGACCCGAGAGGAAGAAAGAGGTCTGAAAGGATCTTAGAAAAAGCCGCAGAAGGTATGTGTAGGAGGGGACGGGGAGCCGGGGTAAGGGGGGGGGAGCAGGGGGAGAAGTGCGGGGGGGATGGGGGATGCGCGGAAATAAAGGGAAGGCGAGAAGAGAGCTGGGGGGAAATTACTGGTGGGTGGGGGAAGAAAATGGATTTGGTTGGGAGGGGTTTTGGTGACGAGCTTTTGGGCTTCGTGTTCGGCCTTGCAATTTGGTGCAAATAAATTCGGTAAAAGCGGGATCTCTTTGAGATATTCGCACGCACAAGCATGAATATGAACTTGGCAAGTGCATTATCTATGCGTGCATACCCCTCATGAGTGCACAAGTTTGCATTTCGTGTTATGCATCCGATACTCCATTTTTTTCCTGATTGATGCATGAGGTGGAAAATGCCTTACTATTATAGTACAGTGTGGCTACAAGCTACATAATTTTGTCATAATCAAGCACACTTAGCTATCATCTCTTTTATCTGTGCTACTTGCTCCACGGTAGGTGCGCCCACACCCCACTCATCATAAGAGGTCAAGCCCTCAGGCAGCGGAGCCACATCCCCAACCGCACGGCTTGACAAGATGTTCTTAAACACAGGGTCTTTGGTTTTCGAGCTAGTTCCGCCCAGCTTGACGTTGGCGAGGGAGATGCCGGTGCACGGCACAGTATCGCTGCACTGCATGTCCATCGCATACCTGCCAGGTGAAGGCCGTACAGAGAACAAAGCACCAGTCAGGTGAAGGTCGTACAGAGAACACAGAGAGATGAAGGCCATACAGGGATCAGGAGAGTGCCACCTATCCCAAAGAAGAAAGTTTGGCCAGCCCTAATGGCAAAGATGGGAGCCCTACGAAGAAAATGGGAGCAGGAGCGACTGAGGCATTGGTGGCTTATTTGGAAGTGGTGTCATAGGCGTCAGTACATGAGATGCTGACCAGGGCCACATCAGTGGAGGGGTGGGAGAATGCAAGCACTCACTTGGAGGCGGTGCCGTAGACGTCGGTGTAAGAGATGTTGACCAGGGCGATGTTGGTGGGCGACTGCTCGCAGGAGAAGTCCTGGTTGTCGTCACAGTAGAACTGCAGGGAGGGGGGGAGGGGGGAAGAGGGGAGGCAGGAAAGATATGAGGGGGGGTTGAGGGGTGATGAGGGAAAGTTAAGGGAAAGTGAGGAGAGGTTGAGGCTGAGAAATCAGAGGGCGCAAAAGGGCTGGAGAGGAGAAAAGGAGGAGGAGGAGGCATGCTCGGGAGGAAGGAGCGTCAAAATCCGGCCAGTGCAAGTCCCCTATTCCCTCACCTGGTCAAGCGTTATAGCCCTCTCTATGTTTGTCATGTACACGTTCTCGTACTGTACATTCCGCACCATTCCCAACCCGCCCTGCCACGTCTTGATCCTCAACCCGTTCGACAGATCTGACAGAATCAAATCTTTGAAGCTTATATCCGACACGCACGCCACCGCGCCGCCCGCTCCCAGACTCCCGATGCTGATCCCGTGCCCTGACGTGGCGATCAGGTTCCGGACCGTCACGTTCGCCACTGCCTGGCTGCCACGTGCCACGAGTGACACGTCATCGTCGCCACCGTGGAATGTGCAGTTCTCAATCAGCGCGTGCCGCACGCCCAGCAGCTTAAGACTGTCCGTGTTGGGCGACTCGTCAGGCGCATTGGTAGTTAATCTCCGCACCCACAGCCCGTCTATGCCGTAGGAGAAGACGTGGTACATGGGGGGGTTGCTGGGGGTTGGGGGAAGGGGGGAGGGAGAGGGGAGTGGTGGGAGGGAAGGGGAAATAGTCAGTGGACGAGGAGGGAGATCCGCACCCACAGCCTGTCTATGCCATACGAGAAGACGTGGTAGATGGTGGGGTCGCTGGGGGTTGGGGGGACGAGAGGAAGGGACCGAAGGGCGTGGTGGGAGGGAAGGAAATTGTGAGTGGACGAGACGGTAGATCCGCACTCTCAGCCCGGCTATGCCATACGAGAAGACAACGGGGAGGGGGAGGAGAAGACGTGATACATGGGTGGGTCGCTGGGGGTCGGGGGGAGGGTGAGGAGCGAATTGGAAGTGGATGAGAGGACACGGACGAAAAATCCGCACGCAAACGCTGCCTACTTCTTTCGCGCGGAGCTCATGCCCATAGCATGAGACACGTTGCATGATCAACGGGGGCAGGGAAGAGATGGGGGGGAAGAGGGGGGGGGGGGGGGAGGGGGGCGATGGCCGGAGGAGCAATGCGCGCCGAGTCCCACTGGTGCGGTGGAGGCCCTCACTGGAACTCTTTCACTCACCGCAGAGCCACTCCGTCCAGAATGACGTCATGGCAGCCAATCAGCGACAGCAGGAGCGGGCGGCTGTGCGCCTCCGTGTGGATACGAAGGGAGAACCGAACACCCGGGGGGAAGGACTGGTACCACAGGTAAGAACAGCGTAAACTACCACGGGTAAGAACGTCAACTCACCGCAAGGCAATTCCGTCCAGAACAACGTCTTGGCACTCGATCAGCGGACTGGTATCACAGGAAAGGATGTAAGTGCCAGCTTACCGCAGAGTAACCCGGTCGAGAATGACGTTCTCGCAGCTGATCAGCGACAGCAAGTGTGGTCGGTCGTGCGCCTCCGTGTGGCAGCGACATGCTATTCGTAAGACGCTGTGGCAACAACTCTCGTCTACTTACCGCAGAGCGATCTGGTCGAGTATGACGTCTTGGCACTCGATCAGTGACAGCAGGTGCGGTCGGTCGTGCGCCTCCGTGTGCCAGTACCCCTCGCCGTTCCCATCGAGGCTGCCACTACCGCGTATGGTCAGCCCCTTCACCCCCACGAATCGGAACATTCCGTTACTCGCCACGCCGATTTTATCCCCGTTAATGTACAGAGACGGTTCGGGATAACCCTCCGCGCTCTTGGGACCGTAGATCGTAGCGTCGTCGATTTGCAGCGTCAAACCAGCGCCGCACGATCCGTTGACTGTTATCGAACGGCCCAGATAATACTCGGCGGAGCTGCTGTCCCCCTCTCGGCTCCGCTCCGCCAATCTGCGCCTCCGCTCCGCCAAAGTTTTCCCCGCTAATCTGCGGTTCCGCTCCGCCAGCTCTCTTTCCGCCAGCCCGCGGTTTGCTTTCGCTAATCCGCGGTGGTTGAGCAGCCACTGCAGGTTATCGCTCACCACGTTTCCGCCGCTTCCGCTGCTTCCGCCGCCTCCGCTTCCCCCGTTTCCGCTTCCCCCTCCACTGTTCCCCCCTCCGCTGTTCCCCCCTGCGCTGCTGCCGCCTCCGCTGAGATCTTGCGGCCCGTCCAGATTAACGATCCCATTGCTGACGTCAACGTTAACGTTGACATCCGGCATGGTCACATTCGCTATTGGCAAATCGGGGATGTGGTCCGCGCTATTGTTGGGATCGTTATTCGTTGGCGACGAGTCGTTGGCCGATGGCGAATCAAGCTTGTTTGTCTGAGTGCTCTCGCTACCGCCTCTCGTACTGGCGATTCTGCTTGAATCCGTCGCAGCGCCGTCGGCGGAAGATTTGTCGGGGGAACTGCTTCCGGCGGAATATGTGTCCGCGGAAGGCGGAGCGACAAGCACGCGGACGCGCACACCCTTTGCCTCCGCGTACTTGCACGCTGCGCCGAAAGCGTGGCGGAAGGCGCTCCAGCTGTCCACGCGTCCGTCGGGCTGCGCGCCGTAGTCCGCCACGTGGAAGGTGGCGGCGGAGTCGTCGGGGGGAAGCGGTGCAACCCCCGCGTACTCAGACGGCCAGGAGGGGAGCGGGGGCAGGAATTCGGACGATGAAGCGCTCTCCGCTGTAAGACGAGGGGAGGAGAGGAGGAGGAGGGGAGGGGGCGGGAATGAGGACAGGCGAGGGAGAATGGGGGAGTGATGGCGCGACAAAAGGTGCATTGAGTAGTGGAAAGCGGGTGTGGAATGCTTGGCAATGGGCGGGGGAAAGGGTAGCGTGAGGGTGGTGAGAGGGTGGCGAGAGGGTGCGAATCGAGACGCTTTTGGTCAGAAAGCAGGCGGAAGAGTGACCAAACTGCAAAACCGCCTGGCTGCGGAAGGGCTAGCGCGTGTCTCGCCGAAGGGCCCTTCGATTACGAAAAGCTTTACGACTAATGCACATCGGTGCTTACCAAGAGAGAGCAGTGGAAGCGCCGCAAGGCAAAGGAGACGAATCGCACGTTGACCGACTAGAAGTCGTGCCGATGGGAGGGATGATGCGGGCCCTGCCATGACTGCTGTCTAGTCTAGTAGCTGTCGTACGAATAACTAGTTGCGCACCGTAAGAAAGCGTGGTAGCCGGTGTAATAACTGGTGGTTGTCGTACTATTTGGTGGTTGTCGAACTAAAGACGAATAAAACACCCCTGGCTAACGAGTCGTTAGGATCAACCGAGGTTACTATCCCATGCGACTGCCTGAGTTTTATGTGAAGTTATTTGCGAGGTTTCGCTGAGAGAGCATAAAAGCATCCGGCGTAAGTTTCCATGAAATGACGCCGACGAAGCAGCCGAGCAGCAATGCCCTGTCCTTTCAGAGCCGAGTAGCATGCAGCCAGTGAAGTTGGCGGCTTGGCAACTGGCACAAGCAGGTCCCCGCTAGTCTCTGAAGTACGAGTCTTGGTTTGGGTGGATGCATGCTGCCTCGTGAATTCTGTTTCAAATTTTGAGCAAGCTTGGGCACTGCTGTGTGTGCACAGAGCAGAGAGAGGTAGCATCTGCCTGCGCCGTGTCGCGTAATGTGGAGGAGTGCGATTCGGCGGGTGGGATCAACTGACTGCGCTTAGGGCAGTCAACAGGTTCTTCCTGTCACTTCGACTGAACCCGTCGCATGCGTCTCCAGGCCTTGCGTCGTCCTGTTCGGAAAGAAACGATTAGCCAATGCGAGCGCTTAGCGGCGCGTGGAGATGGCAGGCTCTGTCGCATTGAGGGCCTGGAGACGCCTGCCGTGATCTACGGCAGCCAATGGTAAAAACGCAAAATCTCCGGAGCGCTTTCGCTGGGTCAGGTGAACATCAGCGTAACACATTCCAACTACTACAACGAAATTAATACATCGTATAGCTCTGTATTGTAAAAGAAAACAGCTGGTACTATTAGAGAACTTTGCACTACCAAGAATTACCCTTGGTTGATGGAGCTGAGGACCACCTCCCTTTCCATAAGTAGCAATTTCTGGCAAAGAGCAAGGGATCACAAGCAGGGCAAATATAGGGCAAACGCTAGAAAGCAATTGATGTGAAGGGAGCCTCTAGAGACAGTGACAAAGAAGGCATATAGAAGTGACCGGCCCACCTGGAGCTGCTGTGGTGTGAAAAGTTGGTGCAGTGTGCCTTGGGCCACCAGTGCCGCCACATCTGTTGCTTCCATCACCTCCCCCGCTGCTGCCGGATCCACATGCACCGATGGCTCCAGCTGCTGCGCCATGAACACCCGCACCTGCTTGAAGTGGAGGTGACAATAAAGAAAGGTGGGTGTAGAAGGTCTTAGGTTGCTTTGGCTGGTTTGGGAGGGCCAGATGCATGCAAACATGCGCTAGCATCGCACAGATACAGCAACCTATATGCCTAGACGTGGAAACACATTCACACGCAGACCAGTAGACCCACCTCCTGGCATCGCATGGCAAGCGTGGGAAGGCAGCACATGCACACAAAAAAAACCACCCACCACACGCGCACACCCCCCCCCCCCTCCCCTCCTGCATACAACCACATACATATAGACCCACCTCTTGGCATCGCAGGGCAAGGGTGGGAAGGCAGCACACACGGCACAACCGGCGCATGAGCCACGGCGCATGCTCGGCACCCCTAGCCTCTGCAGCTGCTGCGGTGCCAAAGCTGTCCATGGTGGTTCGGGAGAGGCTTGGCCGGTGGGTGGGAGGGATGGTAAAGGCAGCACAGCGCACCACGTGCATGCGAGCTGCAGGGTCCATGTGAGGTAGCTCCGCTGGTAGAGAGACAGAGGGGGGGGAGGGAGCATGGGGGACAAGGGTTGTGGTGGAGGAAGAGAGAAGAGTGAGTGGGTGGGGCGGATGGTGAAGGCAGCACAGTGCACCATGCGCATGCGAGCTGCAGGGTCCATGTGAGGTAGCTTCTCTGGTAGAGGGAGAGAGTGAGCAAGGGATGGGGAGCGGGGAGGGGAGGGAGGAGAGAGGGAAATGAGTGAGTGATT
Source organism: Closterium sp. NIES-67 (assembly GCA_027943415.1). Classification (NCBI taxonomy): domain Eukaryota; kingdom Viridiplantae; phylum Streptophyta; class Zygnematophyceae; order Desmidiales; family Closteriaceae; genus Closterium; species Closterium sp. NIES-67. Next base: position 188,508 of record BQMB01000950.1, read on the forward strand.
GCATGAAAGCTGCACAGCGCACCATGTGCATGCGAGCTGCTGGGTCCACGTGAGGTAGCTCCGCTGGTTGGGAGAGGAAAACGGAAGACGGGAATAAGGGGGGGGCAGATTTGTGTGAAGGCATGCACGTGCATGCGAGCTGCCGGGTCCATGTGAGGAAGCTCCGCTGATAGAGGGAGAGAGAACCAAGGGGGAAGGGGGGCGAGAGGTGTGAATGAGAGGGGAGGGGTGGGAATATGTGGGAGGGCTTGGGGGAGGAGAGAGCGGCTAACCTTTGACAGCACAAGCAAGAGCAATGATCAAAACAGAAGGGCACTCCACACCCACACCCACTTCCTCACTCCCCCCTTACTACTGCTGGTATTTCTGTGAACTGGAAACAGTTCTCACCTTTGACAACACAGGCCATGATCCGGACAGCAGGGCTTTTTACGTCCACACTCACTCCCTCACTCGCCTCCCCCTCCCCTCCGCTCCCCATGCAGCGAAGGGCGAGAGTGAGAAGGCGCGAGTCAGAGGGGTGCACCGCCACGTCAATTTGTGGAAGGGAGAAGCGACAGGGGGGAGAGGTGGAGAAAGATGAAGAGTGAGAAGGAAATGACTGGGGGAGAGTCAGAAGGGTGCACTGCAACATCAATCTGTGGAAGGGACAAGGGAGAGGCGGAGGAGGAAAGGGCGGGGGGAAACAGAGGAGGCGGAGGAGGAGAAGAGGGAGGAGGAAAGGGAGGGTTGAGAGATAGTGTGGGGGGTCGGGACATATTGTACATCAATGTGGTAACATCCTCAATGCGGTATCATCCTCATAGCCTAAGACATGTAACGAGAGGTGCCAATTTTCTTGTGGTAAGGCCAACGACATGTTGCAGCACGGCTCACTATAACATGCACACAACTCGCCCTGACTTGCCGCGCCTGCCTCTAGCTCCCCCACACATCTCGTGAGGGCTGAGCGCTCATGTGTGTTTTGAGTCGACTCAAAATGCATCCCCCACACATCCCATGAGGGCTGAGCGCTCATGAAGGAACACAGAGAGGCGTCACCAGGCGCCAGCGCACAGAGCACAGAGCAAAGAGCATAGAGCAGCACAGCACATTGCTTCCCAGCACTAGCTCCAAGGGCACCGCATACAGCTTCCCAGCACTAGCTCCCAGGGCACCGCACACTGCTTCCCAGCACTAGCTCCCAGGGCACCGCACTCACCCTGACTTGCCGCGCCTCTGCCTCTTGCCCGTCCACACATGCCATGAGAGCCAAGTGCATGGCAGCACACAGAGAGCCGTCTCCAGGCACCAGAGCACCCGAGGGGGCCAGCACCGCCACACACGCCAGCATGAGGTGCTGGTGGTGCGGATAGTGCTCCTGCTGCTGCTGCTGCTGCTGCTGCTGCTGCTGCTGCTGCTGCTGCTGCTGCTGCTGCTGCTGCTGCTGCTGCTGCAGGAGATCAGCCTGCTGCTGCGATTGAGTGACCTGCAGACGCATGGTGGATGATGCCTCTCCTACCAGGGATGACATGGGATGATGGAGAGAGGGACAGGACACAAGGTACCATGAGGGCCGATTGCATGGCGGAGGCACACAGAGAGGCGTGGCCACGCACCAGAGCACAAGAGGGGGCCAGCACGGCCACACACGCCAGCATGGAGGAAAATGGCGGAGAGAGTGGAGCGTGGAAGAGCAGGGATCAAAAGAGGACGTATTGTGCAGCAGACATATCACATTGCTGTGTAGCAGCCATATCACATTGCTGTGCAGCAGCCACATCACATTGCTGTGTAGCAGCCACATCACGTTGCTGTGCAGCAGCCATATTACATTGCTGTGCAACAACCATATCACATTGCTGTGTAGCGGCCATATCACATTGCTGTGCAGCAGCCATATCACATTACTGTGCAGCAGCCATATCACATTGCTGTGCAGCAGCCATGTCACATTGATGTGCAGCAGCCAAATCACATTACTGTGCAGCAACTGCGCTGCACGGCGATGGAGATGGCGATGGCCAGACCAGCTAGAGAGAGGTGAAAAGAGGTGATAGAGACATACGCTGTACATGTTGCTGGGTTCGGAGACATACTGTGCAGCAGCTGCATGACGATGGAGAAAGCCCGACATGCCAGAGCCAGTAGGTCGCCCCGCTCCTTCCCCCTCTCCCCTAAGGGGGAGCTTACCAGGACTCAAGACACAGCGCGAACGTGTGTCGGTCAAACCACAAGCGAGAGAGTGGTGAGACATACTGTGCAACAGCTGCATGCCGATGGAGATAGCCCGACTTGCCAGAGCCAGCAGGTCGCCCCGCTCCTTCTCCTCCCTCTCTCCTTCCCGCTCCCCCTGCCCTGCACCTCCCACCTCCCCCTCTCCCTGCTGCCCCTCCTCCCTCCTCTCCCGCTCCTCCCTCCTCCCCCGCTCCTCCCTCCGCTCCGCTGCTGCTGCTGCCGCCGTGGCCCAGCCACGGTACGCCACGTCAGCATCAATGTAATCCACCTGGACCAATGGGAGGCATGGTGGGGGGAGGGAAATGGGGGACAGTGGTAATCCATGGGGAAAAGGCAAGACGATAGTTGAAGGAGCTGTTGAAGACAGCTTGCTCCTCTTGCCGGCCACAACCCGCCACAACCCGCCGCAACCCGCCACAACCCGCCGCAACCCGCCACAACCTGCCACAACCTGCCAAGACCGGCCACAACCTGCCACAACCAGCCACAACCTGCCACAACCTGTCACAACTTGCCACAACTAGCCACAACCCGCCACAACCAGCCACAACCAGCCACAATGCGTCACAACGCTCCACAATGCGCCACAACGCGTCACAACGCTCCACAATGCGCCACAACGCGCCACAAAACTGCCACAACCTGCCACAACCAGCCACAACCTGCCACAACCCGCAACAACCCGCCACAACGCGCCACAACGCGCCACAACGCGCCACAACCCGCCACAACCTGCCACAATCGGCCACAACCTGCCATAACCTGCCACACCCCGCCACAACCTGCCACAACCCGCCACAACCAGCCACAACGCGTCACAACGTGCCACAACCCCCCACAACCAGCCACAACCCCCCACAACCTGCAACAACCCGCCACAACCTGCCACAACCTGCCACAACCCGCCACAACCCGCCACAACCCGCCACAACCCGCCACAACCCGCCACAACCCGCCACAACCCGCCACAACCCGCCACAACCCGCCACAACAAGCCACAACCCGCCACAACCCGCCACAACCTGCCACAACCCGCCACAACCCCAACCATCCCGCCACAACCCGCCACAACCCGTCCACAGCCAGCCACAACCCGCTACAACCAGCCACAACCAGCCATAACCTGCCACAACCTGCCACCACCTGTCATAATCCGCCACAACCAGCCACAACCTACCACAACCTGCCACAACCTAACCTGCCACAACGTAACCTGCCACAACCTAACCTTCCACAACCTAACCTGCCACATCCTAACCTGCCACAACCTAACCTGCCACAACCAAACCTACCACAACCCTAACCTGCCACAACCCGCAACAACCTGCCACAACCCGCACAACGTGCCACAACGCGCCACAACCCGCCACAACCCGCCACAACCTGCCACAACCGGCCACAACCTGCGACAACCTGCGACAACCTGCCACACCCCGCCACAACCAGCCACAACCCGCCACAACCAGCAACAATGCGTCACAACGCGCCACAAAGCGCCACAACGCGCCACAACCTGCCACAACCCGCCACAACCTGCCACAACCCGCCACAACCTGCAACAACCCGCCACAACCCGCCACAACCAGCCACAACGCGCCACAACCCGCCACAACCCGCCACAACCAGCTACAACCCGCCACAACCAACCACAACCATCCACAACACGCCACAAACTGCCACCACTGTTTCCAGAACATGGCCCGCACTGTTTCCAGAGAAGACAACGGCAACAGTGGAACTTGCCAGCCATGACAGCATGTCATATTTCGTCCGTAGGGTATTTCGGAAACTACAAATTCATAAAGTACAAATTCAGCCCCCGGGTATTTTCAAATGTACAAATTCAGCCCCCCGTCGCAATCCGCGTATGCCAAAGTGGTAACATTCCAACACACTTACAATCCCATTCTTCCCGTGGCGAGGTGCGCGAATTGTCGGAGACGCTTTCAGTCCCAGCCGCCCAAAAACATGGGGTGACTGACTCGGGCAACAAGGGTACCCCACCCCACACAAAAGCCACTGCGTCACCAAGCGACGTGACGTGGCGTGACCGTCTTCCTTCGATTTTCTCTCTGATCTCTTCCCAACCCATTCCACAAACAAACCAAATACTTTTTGTCAGTGTATGCGGAACACGACCGGGCTTTCCTTAGCATTTTCGTCCAAACGGCAAATCCGGGTATCTCTCTCGAGGGATCCGGATATAACGGATGCATAGGACAAGTTTCCTCCTCTTGCTCCTCCTCTTGCTCCTCCTCTTGCTCCTCCTATTTTTCTCCGCCCCTCTCCTCCCTCTCAGCGTGCATCCCAGCCACTGTGTCCGCCAGCAGCGCAGCAACGGAGCGACCTGATTGGCTGGACGGGCTGCCGCTGCAGCTGCACCGCGCAGCACCACACTACAGCTGTACCGCGCTGCACCGCACAGCACCGCCCTGTACCGCACTGCACCATACTGCACCGATCCGCACTGCACTGCCCGCTGCTGCATCGCTCCTGATGGCGGACTCTGTGCTCCGCTTCGACGCAGAGGGTCAGCCGCTCGAGTTTGACACGTGGTTGGTCGACCTCCGCCGTCATCTCACTGATCAGCGGCAGGATGGCCACTCCCTGGCGGTCCCTGTCCTGACCCCCCTGCTGCCCTGCCCACTGACCCCTCGTCCACTGACCGTGAGTCCGCTGCAGCTCTCGCCCTTGCCCGCTCAGCCTGGTTGTCACGTGACGCCGTAGCGCAGCTTGCGATCAATCATGCCCTCCCCCTGTCTGAGCACCCTCACTTTCGGTCGGTTACAACTGCGCAAGAGTTCCTAGATGCTCTTGTCAAGCGCTATTCCACCTCGCCCGCTGCCTCTGTAGGTCGCCTGATCCTGCCCATGCTCTTTCCTGACCTTGCGTCTTTCCTCACTGTCGCTGACCTTCCCGCTCACCTGCGCACGTTAGACGCGATCTGGCGCTCTGCCTGCACTGAGAACCAGCTTAGAGCCTTTCAGCCGCCCCTGTGCTCTACCCTCTACCTGCTTGCCACCTGCCTCCTTGGCCGTCTTTCTACTGCTCGCGATCGCTTTCTTAGCATCCACCCCGGTGACCTCACCCTCACTGACTTTGTCAACACCCTGTCTCCCATAGAGACACGCCAGCGCTCTATCGCCCAGACCAGGGGTACTGTGCCGGTCCCTATCTTTCAGGGTTGTGCCCCCGCTCAGTGCACCTTCTCAGACGGTTCTGCTGCTGTGGCCGAGTCCGCAGCCGCAGTGCAGTTCCGTCCGGGGAAGGGTCACCGCCCCAAGGCTGGGCGTGGCTGTGGGGGTGGTGGCTCAGGTGGAGGTGGTGGTGGATTCGGGTCGCCCGGTGGTAGCGCGGACGAGGGGACCGTGCCTTGTGCAGCCGAGCAGCCGTCCCAGCAGCTGCAGGCGTCGCAGCCGGTCCAGCACCAGCCGCAGCAGCAGCCATCGCACCAGCCGCAGCAGGAGCACCAGCCGCAGCAGTTGCAGCAGCAGCAGCAGCAGCAGAGGCGGGCGGGTGGTCTTCCGCCAGGGTGGCCTGGCGCTGGTGGTGGCGGTGGACGCGGTGGTCGCCCGCGTGGTGTCCCTCCAATTGGCAGTTCGGGTGACGGGCCCTGTCAGAACCAGCTCCAGACCGATCCTCGCCGCGACTCCATTTGCGGTAAGATCAGTCACACCCCTGTCCGCTGTTTCCGTCTCCTGGATGACCTGTTTCGTCTTTGCTTCGGCCGGCACCCGACCTCCCCAACTGGTACAGCTTGCTTCGCCGTAGTGTTCCGATTTTTGACATGGACATGGATGAGCTTAGCTCTGCCTTGTATGTGCTGTATGCCGATGACTCTAGTGTGACTGGTTCTTACTACCCCTTGTTGCCTAGTGTAGGTGTGTCTAGTCTTGCCTTCCCTGCTGCGTCAGGCGTAGGATCCCCTGCCTTGTTTAGCCTTGGTTCTTCCCTCGCTGCTCCGACTCCGGCCACCACTGCTGCGCTCTCCTTCACCCTGGACTCTGGCGCTTCTCGGTGCTTCTTCCGCGACTCCACTACGCTGACGCCACTTACTGCTCCTGTCGCGGTTTCCCTAGCAGACCCCTCCTCTGGTCCGGTAGTCGCCCGTAGTTCCACCACCCTTCCCTGTCCGGCAGCTCCTTCGGGCTCTCTTACAGGCCTGCACATCCCCTCGTTCACCAGGAACCTAGTTGGTATCGGCTGCCTCCAGGACCTTGGCGTCACCACTACGTTCCCTGGTCGCGAGCGGTACGCTGTCTGTACCGAGGCTACCACAGGTGCTCCCCTCTCCACGTTCCCCCGGGACCCGGTGCCCGGCCTGTTCACACTGGACACCGTCCTCCCCCCCCGGTTGGAACGTCTCCTCAGGTAGCTGCGTCTCCTCGGGTTGCTGCGGCCTACTCGTGTCAGTCGCTTACTCACCCAACACTCCTGTGGCACCACCGTCTTGGTCACCCTGCGCTCTTGCGTCTGCGTCACGTGTCTCAGCACAGTCTTGTCCTCAGTCTCCCAGAGTCGTTCCCCGAGTTGCCCTCCTCCCCAGCGCCACCGTGCACGCCCTGTGTCGAGGGCCGGCTCCGCCGTGCCCCTCACTCCTCCTCGTTCCCCCTCACCGTCGCACCGCTACAGACCCTGCACATGGACGTCTGGGGCCCCGACCCCAAAGATGACTACTCTTCGGGCACTACTGCACGTAGCCGCACAGCGTGACTACGAGCTACACTCCTTCGACTTCTCCTCTGCGTTTCTTCAGGGCAGTCTACACGAGCAGGTCTACCTGCGCCGCCCTCAGGGCTTCACTTGTACCTTCCCTCCTGGGACCCAGTGGCTCCTGCGGCGCCCAGTCTACGGCCTGCGACAGGCACCCCGTGAGTGGCACGACACGCTGCGTGCTACCCTTGCAGACCTGCAGTTCTTTCCGTCCTCAGCAGACCCCTCGCTCTTCGTTCATTCTGGCGAGACTCCGTTCTACATCCTCGTTTACGTAGACGATCTGGTCTTTGCCACTGCAGACACTGACACACTGGCCTCCGTGAAGGCCGAGCTGCTGAGGAGACACACCTGCACTGGCCTAGGAGAGTTGCGCCGCTACCTTGGCTTGCAGATCTCCAGAGACAGAGCATCGCGCACCATCACCCTCACCCAGTCACACTTGGTGCGCCAGGTCCTTCAGAGGTTCGGTCTTCAGTTCTCCACCGCACAGCCCACATCTCTGCCAGTAGACCATAGGCTCTCAGCTCCAGTTCCTGAGGAGTTGGCAGAGCCCAGTAGTCCTTACGCAGAGCTGGTGGGTTGCCTCATGTACCTGATGACTTGCACTCGTCTAGATCTCGCATACCCTCTCAGCATCCTGGCTTGCTTTGTGGCCACAGGCAGACACCGACCTCAGCACTGGTCTGCTGCTAAGAGGGTTTTACGTTATCTTGTAACTACATGGGGCATGGGGTTAGTGCTGGGAGGACGCAGGCCAGTGGTCCTTACTGGACACACAGTCGCTTCATGGGCAGACGACGCCGAGACCCTCAGGTCCTCACAGGGCTAGTACTTTAGCCTTGGTTCAAGTGCTGTCTCATGGAGAGCTACTCGCTCCTCGTCTGTTGCTCAGTCCAGCTGTGAGGCCGAGATCTACGCCGGTGCCATGGCTGCACAGGAGCTCCGCTGGCTTACGTTCATGCTCACAGACTTAGGTGAGCAGCCTAGCTCTGCCCCAGTCGTGTATGCTGATAACAGGGCCATGATCCTCCTTTGTCAGGAGCCTCGACTTGAGGGCAGAGCGAAGCACATTCAGCTGCGGTACTTCCTCCTGCGCGAGCTACAGCAGTGTCGCCAGGCCCGCGTAGTACACTTGGCTTCCGGTGCCAACACAGCGGATATCTTTACGAATGTGCTTGCGCCTAAAGATCATCAGCGGCACTGTGTACAGCTAGGTTTTGTTCCTGTTGCATCTCACATGCTAGGGCCTTGACTATGTACTGTCCTTTATATATTTTACCCTGACTGGCCTTGTGACCTATCCCAGTGGTTGGACTAGTAGTGCCACCCTGGTCTTGCTCTTGTTGTACCTGTACTCTGTTTGACTGGTCTTTAGACCCTTGTCTCAGTGGACGGACTAGTAGTGCCGCCCTGAGCTTCTTGTTTTCTTGTTTGGCACTGCCCCTATATAGTATAGGGGGTGTGTCAAACGTATCAAAGTATGTTAGTATCGACAATATGGGTTTGTGCCTTAGAGGGTACAACACTCTAGGCTGTATACCCCTGTACTCTCTTCTTCTAATCACTTCTTCAATTCTGCTAGACTCATTGCAAGCTGTGCGACCACGTCACGCGACAACCAGACCGCACGGGCAAGGGCAGCAGCAGCGGCAACGGACTCACGGTCAGCTGACGTGGGGTCAGCAAGGAGGGCAGCAGGGGGGTCCGGGCAGGGGAGTGTACCGTCAATTTGGACGGCTAGGGAGTGGCCGTCCTGCCGCTGACCGTCAGGTGTCGTTGGAGGTCGACGAACCACGAGTCGAACTCAATCGGCTCCCCCTCCGCATCAAACCGCAGGACCGAGTCCGCCATCATGGCCGCTGCAGCAGCAGAAAGGCAGTACTGGACAATAGGGTGCGGTGATAAGCGGTGCAGAGCACTGCTGTGCGGTGCAGAGCGGTGCAGTGCGGTGTAGAGCTATGCAGGGCGGTGCAGCGCAGTGCAGAGGGCCGAGGACGGCGGCGAGGCAACTAGGAGACGGGGCCGCGGGCGGCAAGGCGACGGGACCGACTAGGCAAGGGGGCCAGCAAGGGGACGGGGCCGGTCGGGCGACGGGGCCTGCTAGGCGACGGGGTCGGCTAAGAGGTGGGGCCGGTAGGGAGACGGGGCCGGCTGGGTGACGAGGCCGGCTAGGAGACGGAGCCGGGTAGGAGGCGGGGCCAGCTGGGAGGCAGGGCCGCGAGGTGACGGGGCCGCTAGGGGACGGGACCATGGGGCGACGAGGCGGCTAGGACCTAGGGCGCGAGCGCCATGGAGGGAGGGGGGGGGGGAGGGGGCTACCTACTCAAGATACCATGTTTAAGTCGAAAGGATGACTAGAACAAGACATACAAGGGAGTAGAACCTAATGGGTTGTACTCCCTAAGGCACAACCCTATATACAGTGGCGGATTAAATTGCCCGGATGTTTAACACTTTGAAACGTATCGTTATGCAACACATGTTTCGAAAATAGTAACACCCGTTTTTTTCCATTCTGTTACTCGGTTTTTGAGTTCTGCTTCATCCGTTTCTTGCTTGGCGCGATTGTGACACTAACGGAAAGTGGGGTTGAAATTTACTACTCGACTGTCGATGTGGACATTTCCTACCGAGCGGAAGAGTAGATCTATTTTCCCCCGTCGCTCAGTGTGTACATCGTCACGCGCACCAGTTCCTAGCTTAGTTGTTAGTCCGGAAGCGAGCCTACGACCGCATCGCTATGAAGCCGTTAAATGAGAAGAAGCGCGCGAGGATCAGAAGCATGTTGCGTGCGGGGCATTCGACTAGGAAAATAGGGAAACTTCTTGGCATAGGCAAGAGCACCGTGCACGATTACGGTATGAAACTCGCTGAGGAGACTAGTCGCGAGGAGGTGCGACCTACGATGCCTTCGGCCGGCCGCCCCCGCTTAATCACAACCCGTCTCCAGCGCGGAGTTATACGTGCGATTACTAGCGGCGAGGCGAAAAGCTCTTCAGACGCGGCCAAGATGTTGTTGGAGAAGCACGATCTCGCCGTAGACTCGAAGACGGTCCGCAACTCTTTACGATCCGCGGGGCTGATCGCCGTGCATCAGCCCAAGAAACCCAGGCTCTCACCGAAAAACATCCGCGATCGTCTCGACTTCGCGCGGGCGCATGCCGACTGGACGCTGGAGGACTGGAAGCGGGTGATTTGGTCTGACGAGACGAAGATTAACCGCTACTGCTCCGACGGACGTGCGTACGCCTGGATTCGCGAGGGCACCAGCCTTCGGAGCCACCAAGTCCAACAGACAGTTAAGCATGGGGGCGGTTCTGTGATGGTGTGGGGTTGCATGACGTATGAGGGGGCGGGGTTCATGTGCAAGATAGATGGCAGGATGGATGGGCCGCTGTATCGCAGCATCTTGCAAGATGAGCTCAAACAGACCATCGATTTTTTCAAGCTTTCCCCCTCAGAGGTCATTTTCCAGCACGACAATGATCCCAAGCACAGGTGTCGTCTGGTCCAAGACTGGCTTGGGGAGCAGGAGTACGCGGTGCTGGAATGGCCGTCGTGCTCCCCGGACCTTAACCCAATTGAGCACCTGTGGGCATACTTGAAAAGGCAGCTGGGGAAGTACGAAAAGCCGCCAAGGGGAATGCTGGAGCTGTGGGAGAGGGTGCAGGAGGAATGGGACAAGATACCGCCGGAGGTGTGTGCAAACCTGATCGACAGCCTGCCGAGGAGGATCAAGGCAGTGATTCGGGCAAAGGGACGCTGGACTAGGTACTAGTTTTCCTAGAATCTAGTGTGATACCATTTTCCGGTACAAATTGTCCACATGTTCTCCCATGCTATGCTTAGGAGTTTAAGGACCATGTGTGGTACTACTTTGGTGTTTGAACACTGGAGTGACTGCTCTAACTGAACTTCTCAGCGTTAATGCACACCTTACATTAAGGCTTAATGTATACGCCTCTGCACTCATAAAAATGCCAAAAAAGGCAAAACATGTGGACAATTTAATCCGCCACTGTAGTCTACAACAACATGCAATATATGTTTGACAGATGTCTCATGCTTCTACACACATGTACGTTCTAACGTGCACCATAGAATTAAACGACACCTTCCTCCTGTGCCCTCTTGCAGCCCGATCAGTCCCTCCGCTACACACATCAGGGGTGGTCATGCTTGCGTGCCGCCGGAGAAGGCAGGGGACGGGCGGAGGCGGGGATTCCCTGCCCATGGTAGCGTCTGTAGGACTAAGGCAATCCGGTCTTAGGCTATTAGCGCTCGAGCAATTCTTAGAGCGGTAGGTCAGCTGGGATTGGGCAGCAGGTGACAAAGGAATCGAGTTCGCGCTTCCCCACTGCTTGACCAGCCGGCGACCAGCGCCGACGGCTTCACCAGCGCGCGGAGCGTGAAGCATATTCGAGCCGATCGGCGGGCCTTGAAACCGCGCATTAAACCCTGTGGGAGTCGCTTGGCGTCGATCTTGATCGCCGTTGTCATCCGTCAAGTCGTCCTCTCGCACTCCTTCCAATCCCGTTCGCTTGATGCCTTGCTCCTCGCACGCATCCGCCACGAAAAAATGCGGCCGAGTCAAAATACTTCCGCAGTCTGAGTTAGCCGCGCGCACCGCGTCGGCAATGCCGACGGATGCGCCGTTGTTTGAAGCAACAGCGGATGATGCCTCGGGAAAAATCTCCCCGATGGGGAAAACATCTTGGGCGGAGATGCTGGTAAGCGAGCGAGCGCACCGATGAAGGCTCGGAGGCGCGTCAATTGTCGCATCTCTTTGCGCCGATGACGCAGACGGTGCGCCGATGGCGGAAAAGGTATTCTCACACGCGCCCGACTCGACGCCGCGTTGGAGCTCCCGCAGCATTTCACGGAAACTTCTCGAGGCCTCCTTGGTTCCCGGACCATGCATATCTCGCGCGCCGCCGCCGCCTTGACTCGGACGGCTCAGATTCGTCGGCTGTGATGCGAGACGCGAAGCAGCAGGGGAGAGAAACGTGCGCCACCCGAATTTGGAAGAGCAAAGCTTCAGCGCTAAGCTTCTAGGAGAGATTTCTTCGTCGCCGCGGCGATTTTCGCCGTCGCAGCTGGCCGCATGCTGACCGCGCTCCTTCTCTGTCGGCTGGGCTGCGGTGAAATCTCCTGCTGAGCTCTCAGATGCGCGCTCCGCGCTCTCCCACGCGCGGTCCATCTCCGCCTCGCGCGCTTGCGCGGACTCCGCCTGCTGGCGGATGATCTCCGCGTGCGGGCTGCGCACGACCGTGGGGGAGCGCGGCTGCCACGATGTCGGTGACGTGGACACGGGCGCGTGGCATGCGTCAGTATACACGCGCGCACAGGAACCGGACGAACCGCCGAGCGAGGTGCGGCGGGATTTGGGCTGCGCGAGAGCAGGGGGCGGCGAGACGCGGCAGTGGATGCATGCGATGATGGCGCATCGTGGGGAAGAGCGTGAACTTCGCCGCGGAGGAGAGAGGAGAAGGGTGTAAGTTCATGCGATGAAGCCAACCGTCGGTGATCGAAGCGAGGAACGCGCGCGAGGTCTACGGAAAGGCTGTGCATGTTCTTGCGACGACGATACAGCTGGGAATCCGACTCGAGGCAAACGACTGCAGTCATGCTGCTGAATTACTGAGAACAGAACTAACTCAGTGGCTAATGAATCATGTAAGGGCTTGGTAGGAAGTGAGACTGTTAGCAGATCGTTAAGTACAGACAGGGGATGACGGTTGAGAGAGAGAGTGAACCGTCGTTGAAGTAGGGAGTACGTCCCAAAAATGTGAATCGGGGTTGGGTTGGACATTTGTGACAAAGGGTTTACGAAGTCCCCCAGGACGAGGTTGAGAGGAAATGGGAATGAAGCAGGGACGAAGGCTTCGTGGGAGCTAAGTCCACATTGGCAAAGGCTTTGTCCAGAGGCCCTATGTCCCAGCTTCATCGGGCCGTCCAAACCTAAACCTATCCGCTACCGTGGCGAATTATTAGCGTCCTGTAGGTTTCCGCTTCATTCCAGCCACATCCCAACAACCATACCAAAGAAGCACGGGTTACCTAGGCCAAGAGCAGCGTGCTGGGTCGGTTATGATTGGCCAAGGACAAATATCGTACCAGCCAATCAGAAAACGCGAGAGAGGGCAAATTTCTCGTCTGTAATTGGTCAATGAAAATTCGACGCGCTTAAGAAAAATATGGGCGAAAATGCGGTCGGCGAAAACTCGACGCGCTTCGGCGAAAAATCGACACGCTTCGCGAAAGGGAAAATCAGTTCGACAAACTGGGTAGCCGAGCTGTATAATTTGCGATTGTTTATTGCGACCGTAAAAGAGACGCAACACAGATGTCTTAGAAACGAGACACTTTGTATCGTACCAAAGAACGGTCGAGCCAGCAAAAATTGTGCAGCCAGCTTCTGACCAATCCCCAACCACCACATCACCCCCTTATCAACCCACACCCAGAATAGGTAGCCACAGAAACTCCTCACCTCACGTCTCAATTCCTACTCATATGACCCATCATGTGCTCAGCAACCTCTTCCTCATTTCTAGACTTTGCTCTCCCTCCCCCTAGTCTTCCTTCTCCATTTTCATACCACCCTGAGCTCATAGATCTAAGACTGCATTGAGTAGGAGCCGCGGCGTTTTCGTTCCTGCGTATCGGTAGTTATACCGTTCGTCGTTTTTATAGCGTTCCACAGTACAGCCCCTTTCTGCTGACTAATAACTTTGGTTTTTCTTACTTCGTTGCAGGTTCCTCATCAAGAAAATTCTTATGTCCAAAGGCAGCACCTCCGTATGGTGTACCAGCCGCGATCCTCGATCCGGGCACTATCACCATGGCGGCCTAAACGGTAAGTCTGAATGTATCCTGACTCCGTCGTTTCCCGTCCTATTTCTCTTATCAACTCACGCTCCGGTCCCGGTTTCCTGTTTGCTGGACAAGATTTTGATTGTACTACTACCGTATGCCGAAATCCGTAAGTTGAATTATGCTGTTAGAATTTCTACCTGTCTTGTCGCCTTGCATTCTCTGCCCTGTACTCAGCTGGCATGCAGGGCTCTGGAAAAGAGTGGACAGAACCCAGTCACGACCTTGATGAAGCAAATTTGAAGCCATGGTGGAAATAGCCGTTGAACGGAATCCGCTTCCATGTCACCGCTTTTATCCCGTTCTCGTGATCCCGTTCTGCCCGAAATCGAGCTACGGAAGTGCTGAATTTGTAGTTCAATTTTGTTGTATTTTAAATTTTGTGCAATCAAGCTGTTATATCTCCCATGGGTTTACAGAATTACTACATAGTGTACTAGATATAAAACAACATGAATTGTGGCGGGAATGCTTCAGGCTTGAAATACTATGTGTCTGCATAGCAAAAACATAGCAATGACGGAAGCACACAAAGCACATGCATAGCGCATGCTACGTCTAGCGCAACATCATAGCACGAAGATCAGCATGGACAATGTTTTCGCAATGCCCCTCGACACTCCTCGCACTAAGTAGGTGCTTTGTATGAGCTTTGCATTTCGGAACTATGTTTATGCTTCACTGATGAACACGTTTAGACATAGCCTTCACGAGCATAGTCGGTGCATAGCACTTCCGCGAACGTGCGAAGCAGGTGCATAGGTTTCCGGCCCCCAATTTTTGGGATGTACCCTTGTTGCCCGAGTCAGTCACGTCTCGGTTCTCACAAAAGCTTCCCGCATCACTTCTGTTTCTGGCACGGGCAACCGCACCCCGTTTGTGGCGAGGACGAACCGCAAGGCAAGGTGTGGGTAAAGTTCCAAAGATGCGGCAACTTGACCAAACGGATCCATTGAAGGACAACGCGGAATCCGCATCAACTGTTGCGCCTGCACACTAAAGTGGAGGCGGAATGGAGACAAGAAGAACGACTGTTGCTCCACGGACGGAAAGCTCGCTGCTGCTATCCTATCCAGTTCGATGTTACCCGAAATACACTTCTGTCCACTTGCACGTGCTCTGCGAGAGCATCCATTTCTGTTCACCCAGCCACATGGAGCACAGCTGCCCGATGTAGTACTGTAGAGTAACTGCCCGTTTAAGTGCGTGTCCAAAAAGCCAGGCGACTTCCTACGACATCCTGGATGTCGAAGCACCGATTTAGAAACCTTCTGTAACCTTTTTTAAAACTAGCTCAAACGTACTGAAATTAACTCGGATGTCGGCGGATGTCGACGACATTTGTCGACATCCCACTTTAGACACTCCCTGAACACGGGTGTTCTGTAGGCGTTGTTCTCAAGCGCCTCAACAGTTCTGTAAGGAAGCTTTTCGGGCAGTTTAGGGAAGCTGTTGTTTTTGCAGTTCAAAACTGCTGCTGTTCGCGAAAACGCCACCCTTGTTGCCGAGTCAGTCACGTCTCGGTTCACTCACAAAAGCTTCCCGCAACACTTATGTTTCTAGCACGGGCAACCGTACCTCTGTTTCTAGAACATGGCCCGCACTGTTTCCAGAGAAGACAACGGCAACAGTGGAACTTGCCAGCCATGACAGCATGTCATATTTCGTCCGTAGGGTATTTCGGAAACTACAAATTCATAAAGTACAAATTCAGCCCCCGGGTATTTTCAAATGTACAAATTCAGCCCCCCGTCGCAATCCGCGTATGCCAAAGTGGTAACATTCCAACACACTTACAATCCCATTCTTCCCGTGGCGAGGTGCGCGAATTGTCGGAGACGCTTTCAGTCCCAGCCGCCCAAAAACATGGGGTGACTGACTCGGGCAACAAGGGTACCCCACCCCACACAAAAGCCACTGCGTCACCAAGCGACGTGACGTGGCGTGACCGTCTTCCTTCGATTTTCTCTCTGATCTCTTCCCAACCCATTCCACAAACAAACCAAAGACTTTTTGTCCGTGTTTGCGGAACACGGCCGGGCTTTCCTTAGCATTTTCGTCCAAACGGCAGATCCGGGTATCTCTCTCGAGGGATCCGGATATAACGGATGCATAGGACAAGTCTCCTCCTCTTGCTCCTCCTGTTTTTCTCCCCCCCTCTCCTCCTTTTCAGCGTGCATCCCAGCCACTGTGTCCGCCAGCAGCGCAGCCACGGAGCGATCTGATTGGCTGGACGGGCTGCCGCTGCAGCTGCACCGCGCAGCACCGCACAGCACCGCCCTTTGCCTCCGCGTACTTGCACGCTGCGCCAAAAGCGTGGCGGAAGGCGCTCCAGCTGTCCACTCGTCCGTCGGGCTGCGCGCCGTTGTCCGTCACGTGAAAGGTGGCGGCGGAGTCGTCGGAGGGAAGCGGCGCAACCCCCGCGTACTCAGACGGCCAGGAGGGGAGCGGGGGCAGGAAGTCGGACGATGATGCGCTCTCCGCTGTAAGACGAGGGGAGGAGAGGAGGAGGAGGGGAGGGCATCCCAAAAATGTGAATCGGGGTTGGGTTGGACATTTGTGACTAAGGGTTTACGAAGTCCCCCTGGACGAGGTTGAGAGGAAATGGGAATGAAGCAGGGACGAAGGCTTCGTGGGAGCAAAGTCCACATTGGCAAAGGCTTTGTCCAGAGGCCCTATGTCCCCGCTTCATCGGGCCCTCCAAACCTAAACCTATCCGCTACCGTGGCGAATTATTAGCGTTATGTAGGTTTCCGCTTCATTCCAGCCACATCCCAACGACCATACCAAAGAAGCACGGGTTGCCTAGGCCAAGAGCAGCATGCTGGGTCGGTTGAGATTGGCCAAGGACAAATATCGTACCAGCCAATCAGAAAACACGAGAGAGGCCAAATTTCTCGTCTGTAATTGGTCAATGGAAACTCGACGCGCTTCAAAAAAATATGGGCGAAAATATGGTCGGCGAAAACTCGACGCGCTTCGGCGAAAACTCGACACGTTTCGCGAAAGGGAAAATCAGTTTGACAAACTGGGTAGGGGAGCTGTATAATTTGCGATTGTTTATGGTGACCGTAAAAGAGACGCAACACAGATTTCTTAGAAACGAGACACTTTGTATCGTACCAAAGAACGGTCGAGCCAGCAAAAATTGTGCAGCCAACTTCTGACCAATCCCCAACCACCACATCACCCCCTTATCAACCCACACCCAGAATATGTAGCCACGGAAACTCCTCACCTCACGTCTCAATTCCTTCTCATATGACCCATCATGTGCTCAGAACCCTCTTCCTCATTTCTAGACTTCGCTCTCCCACCCGCTAGCCTTCCTTCTCCATTTTCATACCACTCTGAACTCCTAGATCTAAGACTGCACTGAGTAGGAGCTGTGGCGTTTTCGTTCCTGCGTATCGGTAGTTTTTATAGCGTTCCACAGTACAGCCCCTTTCTGCTGACTAATAACTTTGGTTTTTCTTACTTCGTTGCAGGTTCCTCATCAAGAAAATTCTTATGTCAAAAGGCAGCACCTCCGTATGGTGTACCAGCCGCGATCCTCGATCCGGGCACTATCACCATGGCGGCCTAAACGGTAAGTCTGAATGTATCATGACTCCGTCGTTTCCCGTCCTATTTCTCTTATCAACTCACCCTCCGGTCCCGGTTTCCTGTTTGCTGGACAAGATTTTGATTGTACTACTACTGTATGCCGAAATCCGTAAGTTGAATTATGCTGTTAGAATTTCTACCTGTCTTGTCGCCTTGCATTCTCTGCCCTGTACTCAGCTGGCATGCAGGGCTCTGGAAAAGAGTGGACAGAACCCAGTCACGACCTTGATGAAGCAACTTTGAAGGCATGGTGGAAATAGCCGTTGAACGGGATCCGTTTCCATGTCACCGCTTTTATCCCGTTCTCATGATCTGTCACCTTCCCGAAATCGAGCAAGGGAAGTGCTGAATTTGTAGTTCAATTTTGTTGTATTTTTTATTTGCGAATCAAGATGTTTTATGAAAATGTAAATACAGAATTACTGCACCTAGTGTACTAGATATAAAACAACATGAATTGTGGCGGGAATGCTTCAGGCTTGAAATACTATGTGTCTGCATAGCATCTACATAGCAATGACGAAAGCACACAAAGCACATGCATAGCGCATGCTACGTCTAGCGCAACATCATAGCACGACGATCAGCATGGACAATATAAACGCAATGCACCTCGACATTCCTCGCACTAAGTAGGTGCTTTGTATGAGCTTTGCATTTCGGAACTATGTTTATGCTTCACTGATGAACACGTTTAGACATAGCCTTCACGAGCATAGTAGGTGCATAGCACTTCCGCGAACGTGCGAAGCAGGTGCATAGGTTTCCGGCCCCCAATTTTTGGGACGGGTGGCCGTAGTACTGGTGGTCGCAGCGAAGTTGAGTGGGCTGGCAGCGCGTCCCATGATTGTGAGACTCTCAGGGGAAACGAAATGCAGGTCGTTGGAACAGATGTGAATATAGAGTCGCGAGGGATGTTGCCGTGGTGAAGGAGAGGTGCACTAAATACGGATAGATGTTTGGGAGTCCCTAAGTGCTGCCGCAAGTTGGGGGAGCCCATCGACCCTGCTGGAATGCTCCAGTGAGAGCCCCCCCCCGACCCCCTCCTCCCTCCCAACACCCCCTACACCATCACAGGGCGCAATCCCCCTAGGGAGCCCACACTCTGGGGAACGCACACCCTGTGCGTACCCCGCAGAGCGCACACCCGCCAAGCGCACGCCCCTCAGAATTCACACCCCCCAGGAAATCCCCCCGTTAAGCTCGCCGATATTTTCCATCTTCACGGACGGACACAGGTTAGCTCGAGATATTTCGGAACTTCCGCGTGAATCACTGAGGGATTGTCCGCTGCCGCGACACGCACATGGGCGGCTGACGTGAAAGATCGGAAGAGCGGACAAACGAGGCCTATTTCGGGACGGGAATCGCAATCCGATACAAATGTTGACTCCCGATCGCGAGCTGCAAACGATGGAGCGGCGAATGCTCGTTCTTGGGCGGCACTGTACTGCTGCTTCACATGCAGCGCTGCTGTTGTGCACACGGCGTGACGTGGCGCGACCACTGCGACAGAGGCGTGGCAGGCAGCTAGTGAGAGAATGTCGTCATCGCGAACACGTGGGGGGAATGGTGGGAAAATCGAACGGTGGCAGTACAGTACAGTACATCGTCACCGCGACAGAGACGGTTAGTGACTGAGGGTGCTTCCATTGGGCCAAATAGACCGAAGCGTCGGACGACGGGACGGGAGACGAAGCGTGGGAATGGGAACTAGCGAAGGATAGGGTACTGTATCTCTATTGCAATACTGTACAGTACGTGCTGCCGCCCCTCCTCTGTTTCCATAGCAACATGTTGCGAAGCGTTCCCTAATGGCATGTCACCAGTGTTCCCTCGGAACCCTACTCAACCGTTTTATATGCTCGGCAAACCGCTTTGGAGACGTGAAGCGGTTTTTAAACACTGAAGGGGACTTTTGTTACACGCCCTGAATGCAAGTCAACCGCCGGCTTGTGCGGAGAACATATTCTCGTCGACTCCTCAGGTCAGGTGGACATCTCAGAGCGAGGGTCTCAAGAAGCGCGAAACCAAATCCAGAAGGTTTGGTTTTGGGTTGACGAAATTAGCGAAACAGTAACAGCGCCCAACCAGCACCCCTCACCACACCTCGCAATTTTCGATACCCCCAGAAACCAAAACCTTTGGATTTGGTTTTCTGCTTCTTGAGACCCTCGCTTTAAGCCCGCGAACTATGGTTTCTGCTGCCGCGCACAAGGATGCTGACGACGACTACCCTGCCTGCTGACTCCGCCATCCTCCTCCACAGGCTTCTGGAAGGAGTCTAGGTTCCGCCGCAAATCGTAAGGCATAGATGGACACAGGAGGTGAAAAGAGAGGAGGGGCCATGATGGTTGTGCTGTAACTTGTAAACAATCCGCCGCCACATGAGATTTGCGATCGTGTGATGCTGGGCTGGTTCAACCAGCCTCTGGTTGCCGGGGGGAGGAAGAAAGAAGTTCAGGCCTCCACTGTGCATACAAATGCACTTGTGTCAAGAGGTCGTTATACCATGTTTTTCACACACCCCAGGAATGGGGGGAAAAGATGCGGGAAGTCCACCCAGTTTTCGCTACTCCGATTCAAGATTCATAACATTTCGAATCTTGAATCTATTCTGTACTGCCCGACGTATTTGGTCCCACGCCCGCAACCCCACCAAGCCATCCATCGCCACACTTGGTGTCCTGTACTGTGCACATCGTTTTCGTACTCACTCAAAATGTTACATAGAACAGTAATCCGTCAAATGCATGTAGCCTAATTACCACAGAATATGACACGCTGAAAATGTATGGACATGGTGGGAGTATTGCTGCATCGAAGCCTGGGAAAGACAGAGAAACGCATCAGTTACTTTCTACTCGAATGAGGCCAACGGTTGAACACTGCTTTCTTCATGGGGCTACTGAAGGCTCGCACAGCTTATTTCATGTACACACATCACCCGTGGGTATGATGTTTGCTCTCGTGCTACCGTTACTCAAAGCTCACAGAAGGCTTTTTATGTACACATTGAGTTGTCATACACGCATCCATGGGAGAAAACCTAGAACCAACCCCAAAAGCTTTCCCCTGCCCTTCCGGGCGCCCACTCTCCGCCCCTTAGAAACGTCACAGCCCCTCGAAGCTGTTCTCCTGCCATGGAGATCAAGGGAAGCCTGAGATTTAGCTGAGGAGCCAGCATTGCGGACGGGCCTGCTCGAAGCAGCCCGCGACGGAACCACGCGTGGACTGAGCTCGCAGCTTGTCGCGAGTCCCGCCATGTCGTTTAATCTCCTGTTGTGCTCCGCGTACCGCTGCTGCGCTTCGACAACCTCGAGCGCCGCGTGGCGGATTCGCGACCGCGCGTCCTCCACCCATTCGGGGTCGCACGCGCGAGCCGCGTCTGCGCAGGAAAACTCATCCGACGTGGCACTGAAGTGAAGCGAATGGCGAGAATCGGTGCGCCAAAACCGAAACGAGCCGTCAACGTCGTCCTGTTCGTCGGCAAAGTTTGCGTCGTGTGAGGTGTAAGAGTGGAAGCTGGTAGCGGAGAAAAAAACTTCATCGCTGGTTCGAATGTCAGTCGCGGAGACGCATCTGCGAACGACCCACTTATCGCGTTCCATGATGGCTACAAAACGATATGACTCCTCCGCCTGAACATGTACTGCGCGGGAGGAATGTAGGACGGAATGGCCGGTTCACCTTGAAGATATACTATGCAGTTCTAAGCAAGATCTGCGAGACTCGTAGAGAAACTAGCAAGTCGAGAAACTGTGAATGTGGAATTCAGAACCACGAACAGCGACTAGCAAGGGAAGTGGTCTGGGACCAGCGTTTGCTGCAGGTTGGGACCAGGCTGCAATTGTGGCATGGGGGCAACATTGAAGACGAATGCAGTGTATTCAGCAGGGCTGACAAGAAGAGAAACGAGTGTGGGGAGAGGAGAGTGCAGATTTTGTGCCACACTGTACACAAAACAGTCCTCTGTACACAAGGGTAGGGAGGGGAATGGAGGAGAAATGGGGTGGGGGGGAGGTAAGGGGATGGAGAGGGGAGGGGGAGGTCAGGAATGTAGCGTGAGGCAAGGGGAGCTGTACGGGGCTGGAGGAGCCGCACGACTGCCAGCCATTTACAGTATTGGATGTACACCTAAACCGCGGTAATTTTGCACCCTGAAAATGGATAGCAAACGTTTGGCGTATCCTGAAGGTGTGAAATTACTGGGGCGCGAAACACCCCAGTATCTTCACAGGGGTCATCCGCCGAACCGAAAATGGTGCCACGTTGTCGCAACCCGAGCCTGAAAATGCTAACTCACTCAACCGAGGCTCCCTTGCTCGAAATGTCGCGCTGGGTTGGAGTTTCAATGCATCGCCCAAGTGTTCAAACCTAGTACAAAATGTGGAATGCGAAATTGAGAACACAAAACCAACAAAGCACCGAACAAGCTCAAAGTAAAACTTCACACAACAGAGGCCTCTAGTAAAGCTGTTTTTGTTTAATGCCATAGAACCTAAGCCCGCCAAGCATAATTTAACAATGATTAAGCTGACCCGCACGGACCCACTCCACGTGATCCCAGTTGATAGAGTCGTTCAAGCGCCCACGTCTTGACTGAAGGACAGCAGGAAATATGCACGGCGCAAACCTGCTATCTTGGGCGCATTCCTTAATGGCACGAATGTCGGCCCTCGTCGCAGCATCAACAAGGGGCGTCGGCTGGAGAAGGGGGGAGGGGGGGGGTCGTTAAGGTCGAAGGGTAGAGGAGCACCGATGCGGGTTGGCGCCCAGAAGCTACGGCCTACCCACTCAGTATCATTTTGGACGTTCGAGCACGTCGCCAGATGGTTGTCATACCGTACAAATTGCAGGGCGGTCATAGCTGGCTCATCCAAAGACAGGTTACAGATTAGTCGCTGGAACGCTACGACGTCGGGTCGAGATGGGTCACGGGGAGGCCCCTCATACACCCTACTCATGCCCCAAGATTCCAGCCATGAATGCGGCACGATTCCCGCTCGCCTCCAGCACCGCCGAATGATGTCTTGTTCCATCCCAAGCCAACAACCGTGCATCCAGAGGATGGCATTCCTCAAACCAGACCGAACATCTTTCGGGTCCTGATTAGTATCGGGACTGCCAAATTTCCGAATGAGCCATTCTATTATGAGTTTTCGGTATCGCAGCTTCACGGTCCATATAATGCCTTGATCCATCGGTTGCACATGAGAAGTGCAATTGGGTGGCAAGTAGATGATACGAATGGTGCTAAGCGTCACAATGTTGAAGCCGTATCGGCGTTCTCTGAGTGCGCCCTCGATGTTGATAACATTGTGGGCTGAGGCGTTGTCGACAAGGATAGCAATCCTTCGGTCAGCCAAGGTCATATCCACATTCTTCTCGGCAAGCCACTTCAAGAAAACCTGCAATACCAAGCAGATATATTATAAAAAAACTCTGATCAACATCAGAGCCTAAAAAAAATGACGTGATACCTCTGAAGTCATCCATCCCGGTTTGTTCGAACGGTGCCACACGAAATCGTGAACGGTGAAATCTTGGCCGGATGACGAAGAACGCAATGCAGTACCAATGACAATCAGCGCCATCAACTCAGACCCATCTGCGTTGCAACACAGTACAAGGGTAACGCGCTCCTTGTTCGCCTTACCACAAGCTTGCGGCTCGTCTGCGTAGGAACGTCGCGGCTGCTGGGCATAGTACCAGCCCGTTTCGTCACAGTTAAACACGTCGACGGGCTCATAGTAGAAGTCCTCCAAAAGTACCTGCAGAAACTCACGTCCATGGGTGCTTGATTCCTTGTTTGCATCTTTCGCCTCTCCTTTGAGAACATATGAAGCGAGGCCCATGCGTACCAATGCACGACACAGCCAACCACTGCTGTACCTGAAAGATTGCACAATCCCCATTTTGCGGCCGGTCTCACCCACCTTCATTTGCAACACGTTGAAGGAAATAGGGCGGTTTCCTTTAATGTGGCTCATAGCCCATTCCTTCAACCGTTCCTCCAGCTTGGGTTGCCCGCCAGACCGGAGACGCTTACGCAAGGCAGGCAGCGGAGTCTGAGCCAACCAACGATTGTAGTGCGGCCCAGCCTCTCGCCGAACTCGGACTGACACTATGCCGCAAGGCAGTTGTGGTTGTCCAACAGGCATTCCTGGCGGTGCAAGGAGAGGCATCGTTTCTCCTCTCGAGTCAAAGCTACATTTCCAGGTCTGGTCGGCATTGTGCATGCCGTTCTTCATTGGCTCGCATGCTTTCTGTGCATAACTTAGGACACTCTTAAGTAGCTGATTTCGTGTTGCCTTTGTGTTGTGATTGCATGTCGCGCGAGGAATTCCTCTTCGGGAATTTGTAAACACATTCAATATCGTGTCTCAATTTCAGAGTCTGGGATTCCTCTTTGATGTGCTGTTATTTTATTATGCGACCATCCCTCTATTTCGTGTGCTCATTGGGTGTATTTTGCTCGAGCCAATTAGGAAGGATTCTGCCGATTTCATTTGAGTTGGTCAACTCCGATGTGGCAGCTGTACAGTACTACTGGTGCTTCCAGAAGCGAGTTTCGTTTCTGCTCCCCCTAATGACGCGCTCCTGTGCACAAAGCCTCAAAATCGACAGGTCGTCACCGATTCCAAGCCTATTCAGGTGGCTCTTTCTCCCACTGGCTAGGGGCCGCCTGTTTCAATGCGCCCCTAACTGTTGAAGCTTTACCGCGCCACTACGCGACATAGGGTGTGAAAATACTAGGTTTATCGTTACCGCGGATTAGGTGTATGCAGGCGAGGGAAGAGCGGCTATTGGGCTGGAAGAGAAAGCACCACCTACCAGAGCCAATCGGATTGGACATGAGTGGGTGGTTGGACCGATCGGATTGGTCGGAAGTCGGGGCGGCTGGGGCTGGGGGCAGATTGTGGGTGGGCTCAGGAGATGGGTGGGAGGGAGGAGAGGAATGCGTGGGCGGGCAGCGGGCGGGACAAGGCAGTCGCCGCGGAACCCAGCAGGTGGGTGAAATAAAGGCGAAGAAGGAACGAGGAGGTTTCTAGCGCGGTGAACTGTTTTCGGCTTCGGCAAAAGCGACAAGGTAGACGCCACGCCTGACGTGGCGTGGGTTTTGAACACCAAAGCAGGGCTTATTTGCGACGGGTAATGCTTCCAGAATTTGACAAAATAACGGGTGCTTTTTTCACAGAAAGCGGTTTGCGACGTGCTCGATTTTCATGAACCCCGATTTTGACGGGTACATTTCGACCAGAACACGTGAAGTGACATTTTGTCAGAACATTTTGACAAACACGGATACTATAACTTCTCACACTACCGCACCAATTCCCCCGCCATCCCCTTCCCCCAGGGAAAATCACCCTTAGCGAGGAAGTTCCATAAGTAAATTTATAAGAGCTGAGTGGAGTACTCTTACTTGGTTCCCTTTGTAGAATCCAGTAACTTCTCGTAAGAGCGTTTGTCATCACAGAAAAAATCCCGGACTGAACCCTTACATGGACGGGTAACGTTTCACATACACCCGTTGCATCCGGTTCCCTCGAGAGAGATACCCAGATCTGCCGTGTAGACGAAAACCCGAGCCAAGAAAGCCCTGCACCAAACCAAGCCAAGAAAGCCTCAATTGGCCCAATGGTGAACCTCTCCCCGGATTTTGAAATTCTGCCCGCTGCCCAAATCCTTCTCCTGCTCCAATTTACTGTCAGATTGGGTTGGGGTTGACATTCTGCCAACGATTTCCACTTTGATGCCCCATCCCATAAATGATTTCTACTTTGAAGCCCCCATCCCTGAAACGATTTTCTAGTTTGATGCTCCAATCCCTGAAACGATTTCTGCTTTGATGCCCCAATCCCTGAAACTAACCTGCCATGAATGGAGCAAGGGTGACGCAATCCGAACCTGTGATTCGCCCTCGCTCGGACCGTCAGCATTTCTATCCGCCGTTTTAACTGCTGCGGTTTTATATAGCCTTGCGGACAACCAGAACCTGCGAAAACTATGTGTTGGAATCTCACATGGATTTGTACGCGGACTCTGTACAATGGCTTGTTGACGTACCGTACATGGACGTGCAATTTAAAGCGAGGATCTCAAGCAGAAAACCCAACCCAAAGGTTTTGGTTTCGGGTGGTCGTGAAAATTGCGAGGTGTAGTGAGGGGTGTGGGGGGGGGGTGTTACTGTTTCGCTCATTCCGCCAACCCGATTCCAAACCTTCTGGATTTGGTTTCGTGCTTCTTGATATCATCGCTTGAATCCCTTCAATGCCGACGTTATGTATATTTTCATCCCATATAACATTCTCTACCTGCGTTTTCCTATTCATTGCGAGTTGCCCAAATACTTCGAACTTACAAATGGAGGATGAATGTGAGGAGCTTATGGTAGAAAGACAGAAAGGAGGAGGATGAAGGGAAGCCAGGAGTAGCCCGGAGAGAGTACGAATGCGAGAGGGCCAAAGGCACCCACCATGAACCGACATTGCTGCACGTATGGGAGGGAAGAGAGTGGGGAGGGGGGACAGGGGCATAATGATTGTCTTATGGGTGATAATGGGTTATGCTTGTGAATAATGCGAATGCGAGTGGCCCAAGGCACCAACCATGAGTCGACGTTGCTGCAAGTATGGGAGGGAGGAGAGTGGAACACACTACCTGCACACCACATGAGAGCATGTAAAGTGAGGGCATGTAGAGCAAGAGCGTAAACTCGCCCATCGAACAATGGATATAGGACCAGCAACGGCCACAATTGCATGCAGAGGAACCACCTGCCAGGCCTTAACCGTTGACCACAGAAGGACCTCACAGTGGCCGCTTAACCGACTCAAACTCACCCAGAGATACAAAACGACGGGCAGAGGAGCAGCAGCAGCCACAAGCCCAAGCACCGCAACCACCTGCCAGGCCTTGATCGGGGATAAACACGCCATGTCTCACTGATGCCTCCTGTCTCCCCTGCCCTCCCTGCCCTCACACTCAAGTGCATCCCTCACAGGGGCCCCTTAACAGACTCAAACTCAACCAGAGATAGATGAGGATGGGCAAAGGAGCAGCAGCGGCCACAAGCACGATCACTGCTACCACCTGCCAGGCCTTAAACGGGGACCGTGCTGCAGCCCCTGCCCTCCACTCAAGAGCATCCCTCACAGTGGCCCCTTCACCGACTCAAACTAACCCGGAGATACACGAGGACGGGCAGAGGAGCAGCAGCCGCCACAAGCGCGTGCACAGGAATCACCTGCCAGGCCTTGAACGGGGATAAATGTGCCATGCCCCACTCCTGCTCCTGTGCCGAATCCTGTGTCAACTCCCCTCACATCTAAGAACTCACCCGGAGATACACGAGGAAGGGCAGCGGAGCAGCAGCAGCCACAAGCGCGAGCACAGCAACCACCTGCCAGGCCTTGAACGGGGATAAACACGTCATGCTCCACTGATGCCGCCTGTTCTCCCCCCTGCCCGCCCACCACCACCGGCTCAGTTCTCTTGGTCCTCTCGCACCAGCAGTGGCAGTGGCAACACGGTTAGTAGCAGCAGCTTTCTTATCAGAGGTAGCACTGTGGAATACACTGTTACTAGCAGTGTTAACAGCAGTGCCACTGCCATTGACAGTAACGGTTATGGGGGTAGACGGATGGAGAGAAGAGGCGGTAGCAGTAGCAGTAGCAGCAGGCCAAAACGGAACTGTTTCGGCCGATAAATTCCCACCGTTGGATCCTCTGCGCCGCAGCATCTTAGCCCTGTCTGGTCCTTCACCCCCACTGCTGGAGCTGCTGCTACAGCCGCTGCTGCTACAGCCGCTGCTGCTACAGCTGCGGCTCCTGCTGCTGCTGATGATGATCATGCTGTCAGTATCTGTAGCACCCCCTACAGCTGTGGCTACAGCAGCAGCTGCAGTAAGTGCGACAGTACCCCTCCCCTCCTCACCACCACCCGCTCCTTCCCATCCACCTATCCTCCCTGCTACTCCCCCCTTCCCCTCACCTCTCCCCCCCACCAGCGCCTCCCTTTCCTCCTCCTCCGCACCCCTCGCCCCGTCCCTTGCCAACATCGTTCCCTCTCTCCTTTCCCCCTCGCCCCTTTCCCCCTCCTTTGAAAGTGCCAGCTTCACCCAGCCACTGAGAGTGTGCGGGCCGCAGGGGGAGAGGAGGGCGGAGCGGAGGAAGAGGAGGAGGGGGAGGATGAGGAATGCAGGGAGGGTGACGAAGAGGAGAAAGGGCTCCACTGTCGTGACTATGTCTGGCACAGCAAGGCCAGATGTGAGAGGAGAGTTGGACAGAGCCAGGAAGGAGGAAGAGGAGGATGAAGAAGAGGAGGACGAAGAAGAGGAGGGGACGGAAGAGGAGGAGGAGAGGGAGGAGGGAGGGATGGGTTCGCAGAGGGAAACAGCCCAGCCGTAAATTGACAGAGAGCCGATGGGGCAAGAGGGGCCGAGGGGGCGAGCCCAGAACCAGGGGAAGAGGCAGAGGTAGAGGAGGAGGAGCAGGGCGAGCGGCCAGGAGTGGGTATGAGAAGCTGCGAGGTAGATGCGGAAGAGAAGACGCAGGAGGGCCAGGAGAGAGTAGGCGAGGGCTTTAGAGAGGGTGAGAAGAGAGGAGGTGATGGGGTGGAAGGGGGACGAGGGGGAAGGGTAAGAGGGGGAAGAGGGAGAAGGGGAGTCATCGGGGGGTGTGGAAGGAAAGGACTGCTTGGAGGAAACCAGGCTGGTTGAAGGAGCGTGGGGGGAGGTGGCGTGAGGGGAGTGCGAGGCGTGAGAGGAGTGGTAGGCGTAAGAGGCTTGAGAATCATGAGAGGCTTGGGAAGAGGGAGCGGGGATGAGATAAGAGAGGGCCCTGGAGCCCAGGAGCACGAGGGCGAGGAAGAGTAAAGGCGACGCAACGGCGAACGTCCAGAGGTCCTCCCAGTCAGTGGTCATTATGGTGTGCTCCACCCACGTGTGGGGGAAGGGCACGGGGCGGCTGAATGGGGCGAAAGGCTGACGAGGGGAGGTGTAAACTGATACACTGCTTGCAGCAGCAGCAGCAGCAGCAGCAGCAGCAGCAGCAGCAGCGCCATCAGCAGCAGGCGCAGGAGGGTCAGGTGGAGGGGTCTGGTATGAAACCCTGACAGCAAGCCAGAGGCGGGACGAGGGGTTGAAGGGCGGGCGAGAGTACCTAGATGCGTCCCACGGCGCCCAGAAGAGCGGCGACGGACGGGAGCTGCTCCTGTTACTATCCCCCTGTTCCCCCTCCTTTCCATCCTGGTCCACCCCCTCCCTCGTTAGAGTCACCTCCTCCAAAATCTCCATACTGGTGTGCCTGTTTCCTTCGTCTGCACTCCTCAGCTCCATGCGCAAGCCTTGGACGCTGCTTCCCCTGCCTGGCACCCGGAAACCTGAACCCGGATCATGCTCGAGATAGACAATGGCTGAGACGCTCAGGATGGGCGGGAGAGAGAAGACCAGCGCTCGCATCGCACCCCCCCCCACCCACGCTGCCACCTGCTCCATGTGCTCTCCCTGCCCCTGTTCCTCTTCCCCCTGGCCGGCTTGCGGTAGGAAGTGTGCGTTGGGGGGGCATGTGACGAGCACCACTGGTTGCCGTGCCAGCAGCATGGCACCTGGTGAGGCGGAAAGCGTGGGGCAGCAGAGTGGAGGACAGTGGGGCGGCAGAGTGGAGGACAGTGGGGCGGCAGAGTGGAGGACAGTGGGGCGGCAGAGTGCAGAGGGGAGAAAGGGGTGTAGAAGCCATGAATCTGTGCAGTGTGCGCTGGGGGGGCATGTGACGAGCACCACTGGTTGCCGTGCCAGCAGCATGAGACCACGGGGCAGCAGAGAAAGAGGGGTCAAAGAAGGGCCTGGAAATTCGGGGCCAACTCCTTACCTGCGGTGACTGACTGGGGCAGCAGCAGCGTCCGGGGGAACCGTGCGGCTCAGCAGCTGCAGGTCTGTGAACTGGAGGCCTGAGAGGGGGTCATGGGTTATAATAGCACGGTGCTTACCTGGGGTGACTGGAGCAGATGTGTCTGGGGGAACCGTGGGGGTCAGCAGCTGCAGGTCTGTGAACTGGAGGCCTGAGAGGGGGTCATGGGCCATGATGCGAACCACTCTGTTGTCCCTCCAGTCACCCACCTCCCACTCCCACAACCCCACTGCACCGCTCTCCACTCCTGCTCCGCCGCTTGCTGCTTCTTCCCCCCCTGACCCACCCTCACCCTGCCTCACTTGCTCAACGACCTTCCGACCCCCTTCCAACCCCCCTGCTAGACGCTCCTCAGGCCCCTCGGAATAAGATCGCCCGCCATCCCCACCATCCCCGCCATCCCCACCATCCCCACCATCCCCGCCATCCCCACCATCCCCGCCATCCCCACCATCCCTGCCATCCCCACCATCCCCTCCTAGCCCCGGCTGCTCCTCCTCCTCTCCCAACTGCCGATTTCTGAGGCGCCTAAAAAAGGGCGCCTCTAAGGCAGAAGGTGCAGAAGGCCCATCACCCGCACCTGCCCCCGGCTGCTGTCCCTCCTCTCCCAACTGCCGCCCCCTCCTCACCCCCCTCTTCCCCCCACCACTCGCAGCGTGCCACCTGTACAGGTGCCGCCCAAACTTCCAGTGCAGGTGCCCGTTCACAAGCGCCAATCCCAACCCATCATTCCCACGCCTGCCATCCCTACCCTCGCTACTGCATGTCCCCCCATACGCGCTATAAGCTGCTGCATGGCCAAGAAGCACGTCGTGAAAGCGGCGAGGGGTGGGGGAGGGGGGGGCGAGGGTGGCTCACGAGTGCTGAAGGCGAGGGGGTAGTGAGTGAACACAACGGCCGGGCGGGGGGTGCAGCCCTGCGCTGACGTGTTTGGTGAGGACGAGGTGGCTGACGTGGATGACAAGGCTGACGTGGCGGCCTCCCATTGGCTGAGAGCCGCATCGAGCGCGTCCAGGTCAGAAGTGGTGGGATGAGCAAAGAAGTTCGAGGGTCCCCGTAGCCCCACTCGGGGCGCCATGTCCACTCCTAGCAGGAGAATAGGAGGGGATGGGGATGCTGGGACACACAAGGGAAAGAGAGTGGGGGAGTGGGGGAGTGGGGGAGTGGGGGAGGGAATAAAGGCAAGGCAGTGGGATGAGCAAAGAAGTTGGAAGGACGTCTCAGCCCTACTCGGGGTGTCAAGTATATCCCTAGGAAGAGAATAGGAGGGGATGGGGATGCTGGGGCGTAGGAGAAAGGGGAAGAGGAGAATGAGAAGAGGCAATGGGGTGAGCAAACAAGTTGAAGGGGCCCCTTTGGCCCACTCGGGGTGCCATGTTCACTCCAAGCAGGAGAATAGGACGGGATGGGGATGCTGGGGCATGGGAGAATGGAGACGAGGAGAATGAGACGAGGCAATGGGGTGAACAAACAAGTTGGAGGGGGCTCTCAGCCCCACTCGGGGCGCCATGTCCACTCCTAGCAGGAGAATGGGAGGGAAGGGGGATGCTGGGGCACACAGTGAAAAGAGAGGAAGTGCGGCGGAGTGTGAGATCTACTCGGGGCGCCATGTCCACTCCTAGCAGAAGAATGGGACGGGATGAGGATGCTGGGACACACAGTGAAAGAGAGTGCCCCCCAGAGGGGAAGATGGTGGAAATGGCATGATGGTGGGATGGGTAAGAAGTGGGAAGGTCCCGTCAGCCCTACTCGTGGTGCCACGTGCAGGGCAGTGCAAGCACTGTGCTGCCGACACAGGGCCCCTTCGAGGTGACGTTTGATTCGACTCAAAAGTCACCTCTGCAATGCAAGTGCAAGTACTGTGCCGCCCAAACAGGTCGCCCTGGCCGCCCCTTATAGGAACACTGAACGAGTCGTGGTTGCCCCTCAGATCAAGCACCTGGGGAATTGGGCGCAGGAGGGGACTGGAGAGGGGCGGGGAGCGAGGAGGGGAGCTACAAGGGGTTGTGGGGGGAGGAGAGATGCATGTGGCGCACCAAAAACTCCATCTCTTACCTTCTCCTGTGTCTGAATCGAAGGGCCTTATGACCAGTCCTTGCACTCCCCCTCTCCCGCACTGCGCGCTGATGCTGTGCCGCCAAAAAAAATCGCCCTGGCCGCCCCTTATAGGCACACTGAACGAGTCGTGGTTCCCCCTCAGGTCAAGCACCCGGGGGAATGAGGCGCAGGAGGGGAGTGGGGAGGGGAGTGGGGAGGGGAAGGTGGAGGAGAGGTGTTGGTCTTGCGGTGTTATAGAGAGGGGGGGTGTGGGGGAGGAGGGTGGGTGGGCGGCGTTGATGGTGCTGCTGATGGCCTGCATTGCTTGGGAGTATGTGCGCCATTCTGACTCGTTCTGTGCCGTTGTCGTGTGCTGGCGGTTCTTTGCCTCTGAAGGGGGCAGGGTGGAAGGGAGAGGAGAGAGGGTAACCAACATTGATGGTGCTGCTGATGGTGCTGCTGCTGGTGTGCATTGCTCGGGAGTGTGTGTGCCATTCTGACTGGCTTCTGTGCACCTGCTGTGTGCACCTGCTGTGTGCACCTGCCGTGTGCACCTGCTGTGTGCACCTGCTGTGTGCACCTGCTGTGTGCTCCTGCTGTGTGCACCTGCTGTGTGCTCCTGCTGTGTGCTCCTGCCGTGTGCACCTGCCGTGCGCACCTGCTGTGTGCTCCTGCCGTGTGCACCTGCCGTGCGCACCTGCCGTGCGCACCTGCTGTGTGCTCCTGCTGTGTGCACCTGCCGTGTGCACCTGCCGTGCGCACCTGCTGTGGGCTGGCGGTTCATCTCTTCTGAAGGCTATCAAAAGAGCATCGGTAGTGATGCGCCTAGTCCTGTCATCCCATCAACACCAACCTGTGAAATCCCCAGTCACTACTAGCGCAGCAGTTGCTATAACGAGTACAGATGGCACAAGGTTCGTCAGAAGGTCGCTATGAGAGCAGAGGGAGCGATGATGCTAGGCCTGTAACCCCATCACCACGCACCTGTAAGATCGCCAGACACTATTAACGCAGCAGGCGCTATAATGCGGACAGCCGGTACGAGGTGCACTAGAAGATCATTGGCACGTGACGGCACATGCGCGCTGACGTGGACGTCTGACAGCTGCATCCACCACACCACTCCGCGACGAGCCTCGCCGCCCACCTCCTCCCACCTGAAGCCGCCCGCTTGCCGTCCATCTCCGTCAGAAAGTTGCCAGCCATCCTGTTGCAAAACCTTCCGTCCAGCGCTTTCCAGTGACTTCTTGCCGTTTCCTCTTTCCAAGTCTCCTCCTAGCAGGTCCGCTCTTAGCGAGTCCTCTCTTAGAAGCGAGCCCTCCCTTAGCGAGTCCTCTCTTAGGGAGTCCTCTCTTAGCGAGTCTCCTCTTGGAGATCGCCGAGAGTCTTCTCCCAGTGATTGCGCGGATACGAGAGAGACCCACAGGCAGAACAGAATCAACGCTGCAGCTTCCATCGTGTTGACTCTATAAATCGTCATCGTCTAACGTTGAGGCGTCTCAGAACAAAACTATCTTTTGAGACGTCTCAAAACTAGAGGTCGGCATGAGAGAGATCGACAGGCAGAAAGGAATCAACGCTGCAGGAGAAAGGAATCCACGATATTCCGCGCTTGACTATCAACGTCATCATGAATTTCACCCTGATGGTCAGAGTCTGCTAGCATGGGGGTGGACTAAGCGCCTCAAGAATAATCACTGGCATCATCTGCCAGCAAGAGCGTAGCTCGGGATACCCGTGCACGCATCCATGCGAATAGCGCAACACACCCAGGGCATGATCGCCGTTACGAAGTGGCTGGAATACACGGGTCCTGATTCATGTAGCTTGAAGCTTGAAGCTTCAGCGGAAGGAAGTGGCCAGTCCAGTTGGCAGTGATGCCAGCCACAGTATCAGGAGCTTTCAATTCAAACGCTGCAGATCGGACCCGAAGGAAGGAAACAAATTTCCCAGCTCCAGAAAGTCAACTGATGTGAGGGTGTCAGGGTGTCAGGTCAGGTGCCCGCGGAAATATCAAGGTGCTCCGCTGGAAGCAACTACCCTAAAACTCCTTATAGTAACCACGCAGAGAGCATGTACTACACCCTCATATGTTTTATATGTAGCCGATGCGAAATATTCCCTTTTGCCATACGTGCATACCCTACGTATGCATAACAGAACGTCATTCTATACAGCTAGTAAGTCTGTATTAAGCTTGCAAATCCCATGTGCACCTAGGTTATGAATTAATAATAGTACACTCGCACTTGATGATTGGCTACCCATCGTATGGCGGTTGGTTATCTTGATGGTTGGAATCAACAACCAATGTCACGTTTTCTGAAGTGGTCATCGTTCCCCGAATGTTTCAGACCGGGCTGCCCGATGTGTGATCCGTGTGTATCGTGGCCTTTGTTTACTGCTCAGAAGGTTCTTGACCATGTCAACAACCCGAGGAACCGATGCAGCAAAGACGACCGTAAGGAGTAAATGTGTAAATCGATTTTGCCCCTGCATCAGAGAAGCACACGGACAGAAACATAAGTCAACAAAAGCTCTCCCGTTTCTTATAACATGGAAATCGGAAGAGGAGAGAGGAAAAGGAGGAAGATGGGGGGAGGGAGGCTACCATAAATCAGGAACAAGGAAAACACAGGGCTTACCTGAACACGATTAACAATCTGCCGAATCTCCTCGACATCTGCAACCTGTGCTGCTGTCAGTTCCTTGAGACTCTCCCCCCCACTCTCACCCCCGCTGCTCTCCACCTCTGTCCCACTCCCCCTGCTCCCACCCATCTCCTTGCCAACAGCACTAGCGCCATCTTGACTTCCCACCACCACCACTGAATCCCTCCTGCCCACACTCTCCCAAGCTCCCTCGTCCTTCCGCCTTGACACCCCATGGACAGAGGCAGCAGTGGCGGCGGGTGGAGTGTGTGTGGCAGTGGTGGCAGCAAGAGAGCCGCTGTCACCAGTGGAAGAGGCAGAGGGGACGGGGCAAGGGCGGATGCCGAGTGAGGCTGAAGACATGTGGCCGTGGAAGGAGTTGGCTTCGATTGAGGACGGATCTCCCTGCACGAAAGGGGGAAATGGCGTGGGGCGGGGGAAGGGGAACAAAGGGGAACGGGAAGGGGGAAGGGGGAAGCTTGAGCGGTGTGAGGCAGTGTTGGCAGCAAGAAAGCCGCTGTCGCTGGGGGGGAAAAGACGAGTGGACGGGGCAGGGGCGGATGCCGAGTGAGGTGGAAGACATGTGGGGGTGGAAAGAGGTTGCTTGAACTTGTGACGAGTCGCCCTACAGAAAGGGCAGGGGGAGGAAGGGGCAAGCGAGGAACGAGGGGAACAGGGAGGGGGGTGACTGGAGACAGCACCGGGAGCAGTGAGAGGCGTGGTCACCACAAGTTACTTCCAGAAAATAGACTCTTTTACCTCTACATAAAAGGAGACAGCGAGGAAAGTGACAGGGAGGGATAGGGAGGGGAATGAAGAAAGAAGAAGGAAGGAAGCATCAAGCGCAGTAAGTGCTAGGAGATTCATGAAGCTCATCCACATATCAGCAGCAACAGTCCGAGATGAGTTGCTCCACAGGGCGAGATGAAATGCTCCTAAGGGTGAGATGAAATGATAGGGTGAGATGAAATGATAGGGTGAGATGAAATGCTCTTCAGGGTGAGATAAAAACTCCTCAGGGTGAGATGAAATGTTCCTCAGGGTGAGATGAAAACTCCCCAGGGTGAGATGAAATGCTCCTCAGGGTGAGATGAAATGCTCCTCAGGGTGAGATGAAATGCTCCTCAGGGTGAGATGAAATGCTCCTCAGGGTGAGATGAAATGCTCCTCAGGGTGAGATGAAAACTCCTCAGGGTGAGATGAAATGCTCCTCAGGGTGAGATGAAAACTCCTCAGGGTGAGATGAAATGCTCCTCAGGGTGAGATGAAATGCTCTTCAGGGTGAGATAAAAACTCCTCAGGGTGAGATGAAATGTTCCTCAGGGTGAGATGAAAACTCCCCAGGGTGAGATGAAATGCTCCTCAGGGTGAGATGAAATGCTCCTCAGGGTGAGATGAAAACTCCTCAGGGTGAGATGAAATGCTCCTCAGGGTGAGATGAAAACTCCTCAGGGTGAGATGAAATGCTCCTCAGGGTGAGATGAAATGCTCTTCAGGGTGAGATAAAAACTCCTCAGGGTGAGATGAAATGTTCCTCAGGGTGAGATGAAAACTCCCCAGGGTGAGATGAAATGCTTTTCAGGGTGAGATGAAATGCTCCTCAGGGTGAGATGAAATGCTCCTCAGGGTGAGATGAAATGCTCCTCAGGGTGAGATGAAATGCTCCTCAGGGTGAGATGAAAACTCCTCAGGGTGAGATGAAATGCTCCTCAGGGTGAGATGAAAACTCCTCAGGGTGAGATGAAATGCTCCTCAGGGTGAGATGAAATGCTCTTCAGGGTGAGATAAAAACTCCTCAGGGTGAGATGAAATGTTCCTCAGGGTGAGATGAAAACTCCTCAGGGTGAGATGAAATGCTCCTCAGGGTGAGATGAAATGCTCCTCAGGGTGAGATGAAAACTCCTCAGGGTGAGATGAAATGCTCCTCAGGGTGAGATGAAATGCTCCTCAGGGTGAGATGAAATGCTCCTCAAGGTGAATACGGAACTCTACAGGTGGAAAAGAGCCCCACGATTCTTTCTGGTGGATTCTGAGTCGACTCACAACACACGGGGTCGAACAAAATACTCCACGGCATTTTCATGTGCCGTTTGGGTTGACTAGAAAACACACAAGGTTGAAGAAAACGGTTTAAACAAAGAGCTCCACTGTATTTTCTCACCAGCAATGCTGTTAGCTTAGCCTCCAGCATCCTTATTTGCAGTGCCTTCTCAGCAGCTTCTTTCTCTGCCTGCGCTGCTCTCCTCTCTGCCTCCACTGCTCTGTGCTCTGCTGCCTGAGAGAGGGGAGGGGAGGCAGGGGGGAATCAAGAGGGGGGGGAAGAGAGGGGGGATCCAGGGAGAGAGGAGTGGAAACGAGGTTGCGGCTTCTCCTCTCTTCATCCACTGCTCTGTGCTCTGCTGCCTGGGAGAGGGCAGGGGAGGTAGGGGGGATCGGGGAAGAACGGGGGGAGGGGAGAGAGGAGCGGGGATTCAGGGAGAGAGGAGTGGAAAAAAGGTTGGTCCTTTGAGTCGACTCTAGAATCTCCTCTCTGCCCCACTGCTCTGTGCTCTGCAGCCTGCAAGAGGGGAGGGGAGTAGGGTGATCAGGGGAGGGGGGGGATCCGGAAGAATGGGGGATTCTGGAAGAGACGGGGCAATCTGGGGGAGACGGGGGAATCAGGGCAAAATGGAGTAGGGATGGGGGAAGAAAGAGAGGAGTGGAAACAAGGTTGGACCTTTGACCTTTGGATCGACTCTAGAATCTCCTTTCGTCCTCCAATGCTCTGTGTTGTGCAGCCTAGGAGAGGGGAGCGGAAAAGGGGATAATTGGGGAAGTGGAGACGGGAGGAGGTGCAACATGTGAGCAGTACCAATTGGTGTTTTTAAAGTACCCAGTACAGCCAAAGTAAGTCATAGCCGCCTTCATTTGCCCCTAAACATCCCGACCAGCCTCGTCAGCAGCAGATGATCCCCAAGCCAGACCAACCCGACTGCTTCTAACAGTCGCTCCACGTCTGCTGGCTCAGGGCCACCTGCCCTCACCACCGATTCATGGTGGTATGATATGTATGATATGTGATGTGACCAGTTGTATGCGACTTCGTTTCAGCACCGCCAGCTATACGGCAGGAAGGCTAAGCGTTCGATGGGTTCGTTTCAGTGGAAATTCTCACAGACACGGCTGGCCGCAACATACCTCAACGGCTTCTGACAGCCGCTCCACGTCCTGCTTGCTCAGAGACGCCAGCCCCTTGTTCCTGCCAGTCGGTTGGAACATACCATCACAGACGCGTCTATTTTTTAGGCGCCTCAAAAATAGACTCCCCTTGTTCCTGCTGGCCGGTTGGAACATACCATACCATCACAGACGCGTGGCATGCAACCCGTACCTCAACTGCCTCCGACAGCCGCTCCACGTCCTGCTGGCTCAGAGACGCCTGCCCCATTTCCAGCAGCTCCTGCATCAAGTCCTCCGCCTCCTCCTGCTGGGAGAGAGAATAAAAGCGGGACCAGGGAGTAACAGGGTAATGAGCAGCAGCGAGAGAAAGGGGAAGCTCGTAGGGTCTACTCAACCCATCTCCAGCAGCTCCTGCATCAAGTCCTCCGCCTCCTCCTGCTAAGAGAAACGCAAAAGCGGGACCAGGGAGTGGCACTGTGGCAAGGCAATGAGCAGTAGTGAGAGAAAGGGGCGGCTCCTTGAGTTGTTGCATCCACTCGAAGCATCTCCAGCAGCCCCTGCATCAAGTCCTCCGCCTCTCCTCCTGCTGTGAGGGATGGGTATGGGGAGCGGCAATGAGTGGTGGTGACAGGACGAACGGGGTCACAGCCAGCGATGCATGATGACAAGGGATGGTGGTGCGGGATGGTGGTGTGCTACTGGTGCGCCCGTAAAATTATACCAGGTTGCACGACACTGTACAGTTCCACACACTGCTGCACCACATTTGAACCACACTGCGTTGCAACAAACTTCATACCACTGCACTGAACCACCATGCACCAGCTCGTACCATGCTGTTAGCGTCTCTCCACACAGTGCTCTCTGGAATCTCATCAATGCTCTTACTGCAACCACCCCAAACGAGGACGCACAGGGAGGAGAAGACAGAAAGGGAAGTAAAGAGAGGAGAAAAGTCGTACTTATCACGCTCCTAGCATGCTCCCAGCCCTTCTCCTGCCTCATCCCCTCCTTTGGTAGAGGTTACACGCGCACATATAATGTGGCATCCAGTTGTTAGGCTCTGCTGTTTCTCTCTCTGCATCATCAGCCTAGTGCTGAACGCCACCCCACTCGCATCCATCCATTCAACACCGCGTGGTTCGAAATTACTCACACCCCCACTCGCACCCATCCATTCAACCCCTATACCTGGAGCACCAAACGGAAGCTTTTAACCTGGAAGAAAAAAAAATATACCTAACCGAAAACTAGAACAACATAAAAAAACCCATAAATACTTGTTATACTACCTGTTACTTGTCAATCTTCCTGCTCACCTGTCAAGTGCTCCTATATATTCCAGCTCACCTATTCTCCACCCGTTAATCCCCTCCTCCCTGAATCTCTACCAGCTAATCCCCTTCCCACCCCTTTCCTTTCAACCCCCACCTGTTGACTTCCCTGCCCGCATCCACCTCCTCCATCTGCTGCTTGAGCCCCTCCTCCTCCGCCTCCCACTTGCTACTGGTGGCTGGAAGGAATGGGACGGGGGGAAGGGCGCACACATGGAGGGAAGAAAACATAGGCTGCATGCATGGCATGGGAGAGCAGGGGAAGAAAGAAGACCTCCAATTGCTGCTCGAGCCCCTCCTCCGTCGCCTCCCGCTTGCCACTTGTGGCTGGTACGGATGGGATGGTGGGAAGAGTGAAACAACGTGTGTGGCTGGGAAACGGAGATGAGATGAGCAAAGCGTAAGTGCGGGGTTGGGGGAGGAAGGGAAGGGAGGAGCCCCAACGTCCCTCCCTGGTCCGATTGGCCAATTATTCCCATCTGGTCCGATTGGCCAATTATTCCCATCTGGTCCGATTGGCCAATTATTCCCATCTGGTCCGATTGGCCAATTATTCCCATCTGGTCCGATTGGCCAATTATTCCCATCTGGTCCGATTGGCCAATTATTCCCATCTGGTCCGTCCTGTCTGCTACGGGCGACTTCAGAGCGCAGCACCTCAGGGCTGTAAGTCGCTATGTAGGTCCACGTCCTCCACGGCACCACAAAGCACCAGAGGGGTCAGCCTGCATATGCCCACCGGGTCCGTCCAGTGCGCCACGGGAGAGCTCACAGCGCGGCACCTCGTAGTTGTAAATCACAGGACCCAAGTCTTGGAGTCCTGTATGCCGTTATCTCGTACCTACCTGGTCCACGGCACCAAAGAGCACCAGAGAGGACCCAAGTCAAGGTGCAAGTCACCGAAGAGCACCAGAGAGGACCCAAGTCAAGGTGCAAGTCACCGAAGAGCACCAGAGAGGACCCAAGTCAAGGTGCAAGTCACCGAAGAGCACCAGAGAGGACCCAAGTCAAGGTGCAAGTCACCGAAGAGCACCAGAGAGGACCCAAGTCAAGGTGCAAGTCACCGAGGAGCACCAGAGAGGACCCAAGTCAAGGTGCAAGTCACCGAGGAGCACCAGAGAGGACCCAAGTCAAGGTGCAAGTCACCGAGGAGCACCAGAGAGGACCCAAGTCAAGGTGCAAGTCACCGAGGAGCACCAGAGAGGACCCAAGTCAAGGTGCAAGTCACCGAAGAGCACCAGAGAGGACCCAAGTTAAGGTGCAAGTCACCAAAGAGCACCAGAGAGGACCCAAGTCAAGGTGCAAGTCACCGAAGAGCACCAGAGAGGACTCAAGTCAAGGTGCAAGTCACCGAGGAGCACCAGAGAGGACCCAAGTCAAGGTGCAAGTCACCGAAGAGCACCAGAGAGGACTCAAGTCAAGGTGCAAGTCACCGAGGAGCACCAGAGAGGACCCAAGTCAAGGTGCAAGTCACCGAGGAGCACCAGAGAGGCGTGGCTGCATATCCCCACCTGGTCCGTCCTGTGCGTTGCGGAAGAGCTCAAAGCGCAGCACCTCGGACTTGGCCAGCTCGTCCCGCAGGCGAGCCACCTCCATCTGGGGGGTGGGGGTTGGTAGTGCAGGGACGGAGGGATGCGGACGATCAAGAGAAGGCGTGTGCTGCAGAGAGCAGCACCTCGGACTTGGCCAGCTCGTCCCGCAGATGAGCCACCTTTATCTGGGGGGGAGGGATGGAGGGCAGCAATTGGGGACAGACATTAAGGGCACGGCTCACTCAGCGGGGCTGGAGGAGGGACTGAGCGGTGGGGGAGAGAGAGCAGGATTGCAGTGTAGCAATTGAAAGGCAAGAGGGGCTCGGACGGAAGGGCAGAGCTTGCAGGGCAAGGATCGAGAAGTGGGGATCAGAAGGGGAGGGGGTTGATCCAGGCGTTAAGAAAGGAAGCAGAATATGTTTGAACAGTAGAAAATAGGACAGCAGAGGCACGCTTATTTGCGCTGAGAGATTGAGGCAAGGCTTCAATGAAAATCCAGGACTCAAAAGAAGCAGGCCGAGACGCAGAAAATCTAGAAAGTAAGGAGATACGAAAGAATAAGTTTCTGGCGTCTCAGAACACCTCACCTGTATCTTAATCGTGCCTGACTCGTCCAGGTCTTCCAGCCTCTCCTCCAGCAATGCCTGCACCATGGCTGGATTCATTTCAGCTGCCCGCTGCGCTGCCCGCCGCTTCCATTCCTCTGCCCGGATTCCAGGGGAGGGGATCACAAGGATTATGAAGAGGAGATAACTTGAGAAGAAAACGCAGCAATAGAGGCAGTGCGACACAGCCAACAGTCACGATGACTCGACGTGGCATGGACAAACCCCAATACCAGACATTGGCAACATGTGGCACGGCTGAACCTCAGCCCACACCACACCTGGCAGCCTCGATTTTTGCCCCACACACCACATCTGGCAGCCTCGATTTTTGCCCCAAACACCACGTCTGGCAGCCTCGATTATAGCCTCGCTCACCGCATCTGGCAGCCATGGATCTGAGCTCCAGCTCCAACGCTGCTGCATGCGCCTTGGCCTCCTCTAGTTGCTTGTCCTGGCAAGGGGGGTATGTGGAGGAGAGGCACGTCATGAATATGCAAAACGGCAACAAGGGATTTCCGGGGAGATTTGATAGCGTTGCCTGCACCTAGCACTGGAGCATGGTTCACCTACCGCTGGCGTTCGGTTCTTCAGCTGCTCCTGCAGCAGCAAATCTTCCAGAGCATCCCTCTCCTCGCACACCTGCATGCGTGATTCAATTTAGGGGAAAAACGACCAACAGGGCATTCCGGAACATCGTTTCTGGCAAGAAGCCCATGGAGCATGCAGCATGAGCAGGCGCAGGCCCTCGCAGACGCAAAGTCATGTTTCTGAGAATTCTCAAAACTTTATTACAGTTCATGGCGCAAGCACCATGAGAAGGATCCGGCCCTCGCAAAGGCAACAGCGGCACGAGAGCAGGCCTGGGCGGATAAGTGTATGGCTGAGACTCTGAGCAATATCTAGGGCACATGCAACTAGTTTGGAGTGAGAAAATCCATGACCAAAATATATTGGTGGAATCGCGTACCTGCTGGTAGCTCGTTCGAAGCTCCTCCATCTCTCGCTCCAGGTCCGCGATTCCCTTGGCCCTGCTGGAGCTCTGTGGGGTGACGTTGATAAGAGGAGGTGACAGTAACGAAGGAGGAGAGAGACACCAACAGGCATCAGATGACGCGGATACAGGCTGGACCGGGGTAGAAAAGTACCCACGAGAGTCACTTGTTGATCGCTGGTTACGCTGTGAGGTACTCATTACAGAGGGATCGGCGGTCGTTTTTGTGACCCGAACCAAGTGATGGCCATAAATACGTCGACAATTGAATAATCTGCTGACTGGCAAGCATACTGACGTTTGCCAGATCACTGAAACGGCTGGTTGACATGCGTTGACGACGCCAGTCTGACTCATCCGCCGGCGATACCAGACGGACTCGCTGACGGCACCATACTGACTGACGACGACGTCAGACAAACTCGCTGACGGTGCCAGACGGACTCGCTAACGGCGCCAACCTCTGACTGGTGACGGATTTGAGACTGACCAATGACGGCACCAGGCTGACCGACTATTTGACGGCACCAGAACGACAGATTCGCTCACGACATCGGACCCACTGACCCGTCAACGTTACCGAACTTCTCACCTTACTTATTGTTGCTATCGCTGTCGTCATTGTTGCTGATTCGGCTTAGTGGTTACCCGTGAGCCGATTAGTGACCGAGCTTACATTGGGAGGTGCTGAATTCTTCCCCAGCGTGCTGGTCCACTGAGTAGTCGGCGTGCACGACGGCGACGCATTGACAGACTCCGACGCTGACTGATACGCTAACGACACCAGAGTGCCTGAATCGCGGAAACAGCGGGTTCTTTACTTGACGTTTGGCGTAAGCCTTTTTTTGCCCGACCTTACATTGGTCGGTGCTGGTGTCTTTCCCAGAGTGCCAGCCCACTGGGCAGTCGGTGTGCATGACGGCGAAGCATTGATAGACTCGCGCCAGATTGACGCTGATTAAGAATCCGACGAGCCAGATTGACTGACTCGCGGCAACACCAGGCTCATCACCTGAAGCTCGTCTTGTACCATTTTGTGACCGAGCTTACATTGGGAGGTGCTGGTTTCTTCCCCAAAGTGCCGGTCCATTGGGTAGTCGGCGTGCATGACGGCGACGCATTGATGGAATCCGACGCTGACTGATATCCCGACGACATGAGACTCGCCATTGTAGACGCGAACTCGCTACTGCTCTTTATTTTCCGTTTTCCTGACCCTCCATTAACATCCCCGCTAACCGCCACGAGGTTGTCTGGAGCTTCCGACGCGGCCAGGCTCCTGGCAGAGGTAACTGTCTCAGCGGCGTTTTGGACCGTCCGATCGTTTCCTGAACGGACGAGATCCGTCCGGGTATCGCCGCTGTCTGCTCTCCCGACAGAGCTAGAGACGGACTTACTAGCAGGGTCTGAGGCTAGCGAAGTGGAAGGGAGTTTATTCGACGCTAGTTCTTCCAGGATTCGGTCTATGGCGTCAGATGGTGGAGAGTTCATGCTAGAGGTCACGCACGAAGCAGCTACCGACCAGACTAGTACTGACGTGAGGCTGGTGTAATGCCTGTAAGACTACAACCACTCTGCACAGAAATCTGAGTCCCTCGTCCAAAATTTGGCCTAGGATCTCCTCACGTTGTCAGAAAGCGAACACCGCAAGAACTTCAGTCCTACGCAGAATGTGACTTCCACTCTCCACCACCACATCAAGAGGGGGATTCTGCTTTTGTCAATGGCTCCTGCAAGCTTTGGAGCAGAAACGAGGCTGTAACTATGCGAAGGGAGTATTTCGGCACACTTGACCATGGAGCCTCTTTGGGCAAGAACTCGTGCGAAGAAAGTAGGTTTCGCAAGGCACTTCTTCCCCCAATCAGCAACCGCATATTTGAGCGAAAATTAACAGGATCCCCTTCGCGAAAAACCCAGCATGATGGGCATGATGCATGGAACTCCGGAGATCCCCGCCCCAGAGATGTGGTGCTGTCACTGATCACATCCATCCATCTCACAACGGCTCCTTTGCGCGGGAAACTGGATTGAACAATGAAGAGCCGAATCAGGGAAGTGTTCGCACGTGCCTTCAATATCGATTACCTGTGTTACAAAAATCGTGTCTCAAGTCAAGTTACTACGCATATTCTCCTAGCCAAAACCCCCTAAATGCAGTTCAACCATGCTCAATATTTCCCAAGAGCATACATATATCACACATACCTAGATAGAACTTTTTACACAAAGAGTGCGAGCATATTGGTCAACTTCATCTTGTGTGCCTCCTTGGAACCCTCATAGTAGGTTTTGGGATGGTGAAGCTGCGAGCAACCGTTTTGGACAGCCACCGAGCGCTCTTAGCAACCATCCTTCTCCCCCACCTCACACTAGCATCATCATTAGTGTATTGTTCATGCGCCCCTTCGTTTCTCAGAAACATGCTGTTGCTCCTCTCTGCATTGTAGAACTCTATCGCTGGGACATCTGGCCAGTCGCTGATGGTATTCCAGCTGCTTGCCCTGCTGCTTGCTCTGCTACTCGCTCTGCTGCTTGCTCTGCTGCAAGTTCTGCTGCTAGGTCTGCTCCATGAACAAACACTACTGTCACGGCTAGGCACCGACAAATCAGCAGCGCCTCCAGTCTCGTCAGGCTGGGAAGGCCTTCGGAGCGGCATTCCATGCACCGCCATGTTACTCAGCCGCCTGTCGTGCTCCTGAAAGCGCTGCTGCGCTTCAACCAGCTCAAGAGCGGCATGGCGGATGCGCGACCGCGCGTCTTCCACCCACTCGGGATCACACGCACGAGCAGCGTCCGAGCATCCGCACGTTCTGCGATTTGTGCCGCCATCTCTTGCTTGAACCGTTCGCCAGCTAGCAGTTGTTTTTGGCGGGAAAATGCACCAGCAGGAGGTTTTTGCCGCCCCAGAGCTACTAGTGGTGAACGATTCCGAGATCATATCATGATGGTCGTCGCCATGGCTCCAGGCATTGTGGTGAGAGGGAGGAGGCGATTGAGGGGAACGTGAGGGCCACTTACTAGAGAGGAATGCGGTGCGTTCAAGTTGGGTTGCAGCAGCCTGCTGTCCAGCACCCCCCTGCGCAGCAACCCCCTGCGGAGCACCCCCGGCTGCCCCGTCAGTCGAGGACCATGACGCGACAGCTTG
Organism: Closterium sp. NIES-67; assembly: GCA_027943415.1. Classification (NCBI taxonomy): domain Eukaryota; kingdom Viridiplantae; phylum Streptophyta; class Zygnematophyceae; order Desmidiales; family Closteriaceae; genus Closterium; species Closterium sp. NIES-67. The sequence goes on from BQMB01000950.1 coordinate 233,295, forward strand.
AAGTTGCTGAATGCTGCTAGGAGTGACGTCATTGTGGTGAGACGGCTTGTCGCAGCCTCCCGGCTGCCCCATTTCGCGAAATTTCGCAGATCTGGCGGGTATGATGGCGATTTTGCAAAATTCGACCTTGCGAGAAATTGGCGAGATGGTCGGGGGTGCGTTGTGGTCGTCCCGGGCCCCTGGCGGGTAAAAGTCTCTGGCCTTTGGAGCTCAGCAAAAACGCCTGCTACTGAAGAGAGTGGGTTATTGCAGTAGGGTAGGAAGAGGAACGGATGGTGAACGAAACCAAGGCAAGCAGTGCGGCTCTTACGGTCGGATTTCGCTCCAGGTGACCTGACTTCGAAAGTTCTTCGCACAGGCAGAAGTTAGGCGGTGCGTAACAGCCTCTGAGTAACCGAGACTCAAAGTCTCTGCGTACAAGTAGAACTATTCTGCGTACTAGTAGTCTCTACGTACTAGCCACGCAACATAACGTGAACCGCCTGTGCAGCTGCGAACAAGAATTGTGCTTCCTCGGGAAAGCCGAATCTCGACAGCACGTGTGGCCAATCAGGAGAGTGGAACGACGGAGAGAGTAAATTTCGCGGCAGTGTGGTGGAGTAGAGTGGAGAGGGGAGAGCAGTCACCAGACCCGACAGGCCGTCGATCTTCAGGCCCTGGTGATCGACGACTTGGGAGGGCAGTCATCAGGGCGTCGATCTTCGGTCGTCGTCAGCCCGTGATTCTACTGTATTACTACAGCCCGTGATGCTCTACGTATAGTGACTAAACTAGACTTTTGACGCGTGATTCTACGATCCTGGTAAGATACGGCCCCCCAGAAGGAGAAACCCCTCGCCCACGGTGTCCGTGACAAGCCTACTAGACCTCGAGCTGCCGCTGCCTCGAGGGTCCCGAGGCAGTAAGTACCGTAAGTGAGGTTTTCCGTCGCCAGTGGCGACGAGTCAACCTTGACACGAGGAAAGGCCCTTCTTTGGGCAGACACACCCGCATCTGAAAGTCGCCAGTGTCCTGTCCGCTCCTCTCCGCCACACACTGCGAACCTGCGCGGTCACCCACACACTTGGCCTCCTTTTGGTCCACTGGCGACTGAACCATGGCGCGCATATGACATGTATCCGACAGTCGCATCGTGCGTTTCGGACTGGGCTGTAAAAGAGCTTCCTGGCCATTCAGATCGGCGGTCTGACGTGGCACTGCCACTCGTGTCGCGCCATCTTATCCAGTCGCCGATGCCCTCATTCCCAGCCTCCCCATCCCCAACCATCGTTTCTCACTCTCCGAACAAGACTATAGCTCGTTACGGTCGGTGTCCCTCGTCTCGACTCGTGATCTCGTCTCGCTCCGGTACGGTACGGTACAGTTCGGTACAACATGCTTCTGATGATCGGATCCGCAGTTTAACTCATGTGGACGGAGCAAGTGGCCACTGCTCGCTCTCTCTCTCCCCTGTCGCGGCGCCTTCTTCACCTCGCAAATGTGCCAAGCCCCTTATCTACTGGCACAGATCCGCACGGCGCACAGCTGGCAGGGGCAGGTGTGATGAGGCGTATTCCGAGGGGACGGTCGAATAAAGCATCGCCGCTGCTCGCTCCTTCCTTAAAGCCAACAAAAAAAAACAAAAACAAAAAAAACAAACAAACCTGCTCGCTCCTACTGTAATGCTTCTGGCGCTCCTGCTGACGCTTTACTGTACTATTCGAGTGGAGGGCCAGCGAATCGCCATAGACTCGTTTCTCTCAAGGTCTGGTCTCTTCTGTTCCTACGTTCGGCTGCTCGTCACTTCGTCCAGAAGGGCGTCAGCAGCGGCGAGTCAACCTAAGGCGGTAGGTGAAGCAACGGGGAATGGGGAGCATCAGGTCGCTATAAATAGACGCCGTTACTAACCGCCTTGGTTACCCACACAGCCTGCCTCCTAACCTATGTCAGGCCTCCATGCATGCACGCCATAGCCTGAGGTTTGCCAGATCTGGCATCCAATATATCTCTTCCTCGCATCTTTCGTGTCCCATGCGCACTGTGCTGTGGCTCTCTAAATTGAACGAGGGTGCTTCCAAAGTGACAGCTTTTTCGATTCTAGTTTCGGTGCAGCTCGGCTTGGTGAATCTTGAACTGGTTATGTGCGTTACCAAACAGCTCAAGTACGGTACGAAATTCAAATTGAACACTTTGGAAGCGCCCTGATGGCGAGCACATAGTACATGCCTACGCCCAGTCTAGTCTGCCTTGGGCTTGGCTGGGCTGGGACGGGCGTTGGCGACGAATTTGGTTCTACAGTCTCTGTGAAGACAGGTTACCATTCACTTACCACTGTTATGAATGGGTGTTATGAGTGGGAATGAAACAGCCACTCAATAATGAGAATAGAACCTCGGAAAAACAATGTGTCCACAAGTGACGAGCAAAGTGGCTAAAATAGGGCACGGACGTGCTAGGACGAGCTAGGGCGAGGACCTCGGGACGTGAATGATTTGGTTGGGTGTCGAGGGTGTCGGAACGCGACTCGGGGAGGTTTGGGCCGACAATAATGGCCGAACCTGCGAGTTCGAGGTCTTCGGGTGTACGCGCTGTAGTTCAGCGCAGTAAGGAATGTTAATTCCTTACAATGGGACTGCCGAGTAACGCGGAGGGCAATGGCGAAACTGTGAACGAGTGAATCAATAAAATGAAAGACAAAACAATATATAGAAAGCCTAGGGTGATACTGGTTGTAGGATCGGAAGGTTCGGTAAAAGTGTCGAAGGGCCTCGATGTGTCCTAGCGAGGTCCAGAAAGGCCCAGGAGGCTCGAACTGAAAGGTTTGGAACCATATCGCTAGTTCGGGACTGTTCGAGTCGTACGCCTTGTCGCAAGCCTCATTAAGGAATTACTAATTCCTTACACTCTCCCCTCTCCTAGATAAGCACACAAATAAACAAAACAATACACACCCTAACTGAATCTCGTAGTAGTGAAGCCACCACTGCTGAGAATCTCGAGCTTCTTCAAAGAAACTCCATCCAACGGTCGAAACGATTGCGGTCGATCGTAGCCGTCGAGTCTTGGTCGAGTTACCCAGATAACCAAACGGGCAGTAGGGATACTACCGCACCACAGCTTCCTTGTCTCCAGCGAGTCCTTCGCCGAGAATTACAAACCCCGTCGTCGTGTACTGTATCCGCACAGTAACACTACGTTATCTTCTGCATAGCGCCAAGATTGTCCGTACACAGGGTGCACACCTAAGGCCCAGCTCAATACGTGGCCCAATCAGAAACCATCGCCCATTAGCGTTGGCACACGGGCAATGGCCCACTCAACGTGGGCCGTGAACAGAGCCAGCAGTGCAGCGTCATCATGACAGCGGTGACGAACATGCGGCACAAGACGAAAGATGTGCGCCGCAACCGTTTTCGCCACAAACTTCCAGCCCCGCTCAGAATAGCGCTCCGGCGAAGCTCAGCGAGCCTTTCGTTGAGCTCGCAAAGGTGCGCACGCGTTGCTGGGTTTGTTTGTGGCTTGATCATCGCCGCATGAAACCGAACGCTGACTTGGCAGCGAAATGGAGTCGCGATGTCCTGATGCTAGGGGTCGTTCTCAACATCCAACAACCAACCAAGGAACAAACTCGAAAACAAATTCCCACAATCCACGCAGCAGTTATTTTTGCGACACGAACCTTCAATTCGTAATGTCATAAATCTTTAGAACACGCCCCTAACACTTGGAACTGAAATGCGACTCCACACCCTCCCTACATTTCACTGAGTATAAAAGGGAGCGAATTCCATCAGCACAAGGACGAATGCACAATCAGTCCAGTAACCATAGTCGATGTCGCCTCAGGCGGTTGATGTAAACGCGCCTCCAATCTTCGCAAACTCCTGCGAAATTCCCGAAAGGCCAACTCGAATCTATCCGTCGATTCAGTCGGTCAAACAGCATCTATCCGTCGATGCTCATGCAGCGGATGCCAATTGTCGAGGGAAAATCCAAAAAACAACTGCTGCGCAGCTGCTCTTTCCCCCCTCCATGAAAAGAAAATATTCTGTCGTCGATGCCGAAAATACCCTGCTTCAAGTTTCTTCAGACCGACAAAAATGAAGTGTCTTCAAACTCTGCTCGTCGGGACCAGTCTCAGCGTGACCCTATAACGCAGGGCAGCTGCGCCATGTAGACTCTAGCTCCATCTGACGCCGTAGATAATAATTCTGCTCCGCAGAATGCCGCCGATCTGCTTCGTGTTGTAAATCACGAAACCCCCCCTGACCAGTTCGTCGTGCAGACGTTCACTCATCGCGCGGCTACGGCAGGTACCCCAGAAAAACTCGCGTATAGTGCTCAGCTACGAAAAGCGCATTCTCTGCAGTTTCACCGACTAACCATGCTGGTGTTTAAACCATTGCACAGCTCGGTAGGTACCCGTAACCCCAACTACCGCTCAAGCCAAAAACTTGAAGAATTCCCACCCGGAAAATACCCGACGTTTAGCGACGCGCCGACGTTCACCCATCATTGCGCCCGTCCAGGTAAATCCCCGAATGAGTCATCGCAATCGAATCTTTGATTATAGCCCCGCAACTCAGGGATAATCCTTGAAGACTCCCGCGTGACTCCAAATTTTCCGTAACGCTAACACGTTTTTCCCACTGCAATAGTAACCCTTGTCGTCCTGAAGCTCCGTTTGATGAATACACTCCAGACCAGGGGTGAATCCGCCGTGTGCTCGTACTCAGGTAAGCGCAAACACTATCGTAGTTGGGCGAATTAATCAGTCTAATTTGCGGGAAACCGCTTTGCAACTTACGTGAGGGATTCTCCTTCCCCTCCCTAAAAAAATCGTCTCTCAAGAAATCTGCTCCACACTGCTGCAATTTTCTTTAACTGCTGCTTCCAAAATAAAACCCCCGTAGGCCGCTGCTCACCCAGCGCCCACGTTCGTCGTTCTCCAAACAGTACCACCCACGTTCGTTCGAAAAACTCGCAACTCCGTCGATTGCAGCGACAAATATTAGCTGTTCGTATCGGACTCGAGCTCCGCGTACCGTTTGATCGCTCTCGCAAAAAACCTTCGCTTTTTTCGTTAACCTGCTTCATGCGCCTCCCACTGTCGTTTGCATCCGATTTTCACAAATCGTTCGCTTGTCGTGTAGCGCCAAAAATATTTCTTGATCCACCAGCACAGCGTGATCCGGTGGCTCACCACCCTTATTCGGCCAGAACCGTCAGAGAAGTCTTAAACCCGAACCGGTACCTGGTGGTGGTGTTGAAAATCAGGCGACCCAGCCAAGTCAGTCGGGGGATCCGTCAGCCGCTGACTCCGTAAAATTTCCCGGCTGTTCCCAGTCGTTCTCCTTCTCTGCTTCAGCTCTTCGTCGTTGACTTTTAGCGGGTGACCCGGTGATGACACTTAAACTTGACCCGAGCATAGTTGCTGGTCGTCCTCCGTAGATCGTGGGGTGTAATTTATGACCACGAAAATGGCTTCCTCTACAGGAATCCAGACTCGCCGAGCTCAAAACTCTAGGGCAGACGAATCACACCTCCAGGCGGGCAGGTCACGCGAAACAATTTCGAGGTCAGTACTCCTCAAAACTCTTCCGTGCCTGAGCCCCACGTGTGCTGCCGTGCGATCCTTGGTCGTGCCAAAAAATCCAATGCCACGTTGCTGAACAGTATCCGAAGTCCCGTCTTCACCTGCGTGTCGCCTGCCGGAAACGACGAGCCCTTTGACATCAGCTACACTTCACCATGCAGCCACGTCTGCTACACGTGCTCCTGACGAAATACGCTTCGCCTGGGGATATTCGCGAGCTTGTCGTCTCGTGACGAGCTCCTCGCTCCATTCGGACACCAATCCGTATCGTCGTTGCTGCTTGCCGAAATTTCCGAAACTGCAACCGAAGCCCCTTTAACGATATGCCAAATGAACAACATACCGGAAGCACTCTTCAAAATCTTCGCCATGTCAGGACGAACACAACCGCCCTCGAGGGGATGGCTGTCCCCCTTCCATAAAAAAAAGTCATGCCCTCGGAAGCCCAGCGGGTAAAGGAAGTGGCTTTGAATACCAAGTGTTATGAATGGGACTGCCGAGTAGCGCGGAGGGCAATGGCGAATCTGTGAACGAGTGAATCAATAAAATAAAAAGACAACATAATATATAGAAAGCCTAGGGTGATCCATAATAACCAGCCTTTCCCCACTAGCCTTGCTTCTTGAACTAGTACTAATAAAGCTCTCGTTAATATCTGATTCCTTTCTCGGGTTTCTGGCGTCTCAATTTTCTGTTTGATAAAACTCCTGCGCTGGAACCTCTGGCCAGTCGCAGCTCTTGCTGCTCGCCCTGCTACTGCTCCTGCTACTCACTCTGCTACTGGGTCTGCTGCTCCCTCTGCTACTAGGTCTGCTGCTCCCTCTGCTGCTAGGCTTGCTTGAACAAACGCTACCGGCGCGACTAGATCCCGACGAAGCGTCTCCAGCTTCGTCAGAGTAAGGTAGGCTTCTGAGCTGCGATTCGTGTTGTCAAGATAGCTTAGGTTAGGAGCTAGGCATATGAAAGTAGTGAGAGGTTTATGTTGAGAAACTAGGTAGCTAGAGAAGCCATAGAATGGCGTGAGGTTTTAGGCTAGGAAAAGTATCGAGAGAGAAGAGAATGAGATTAGAAGAGAGAGGGATACAAGGAGGGAGTTGTACCCTCTACAGTAGGTTCTAGTAGCACCTACCAAGCCTACAATTATATATAAGATATAATTTAACAATTTAGGCTAGGAGAATATATCAAGAGAGAGAAGAGAGATGGACAAGAAGAGAGAGGGATACAAGGGGATTGTACCCTCTACAGTAGGATCCAAGATATGCAGTACACCTACCTAAACTATATACATATATATCATATATATGTTGACACACCCCCTAGGCTTGGTAGGCGAGACGCAGAGAATAGACAAGGGCAGTACTACTAGCATGTCCACTGGTTTTAGTAGTAATGCAAGTCAAAAGAAAACACACCACGCACACAGCACACTAAGCCACACAACCCCTAAGCCTAGCACCCCCATACTCAGCAACAGCGACGGCTTCTCCAGCATGGTCAACCCTTCGGCGTGCAAGGCGGCGACGTTGGCAGCGAGGCCAGCGGCTGCAACGGCGGCAGCGGCGAGGCCAACGTCACCATCTGTGGTGGCGGCGGCTTCGACGACAGCGCCAGCGGCGGCGGAGCTTGCAGCACTCGGCGGCGTGGCCTGACTCCGCGACGGTGGGGAAGGCCCGCGCGAGTCAGCCGTCAGCTGCGGCGAGGAAGAGGGGAAGCAAGGGATGGGGGCGGGGCTTCTGCAGTGGAGCCAGGGAGCGTGTCGCCCCGTGTGGCGCGCTGGTTGCATGCAGGAATGCTGGCTAGCGCTAAGACCGGGCGCTGGCTGTTGCCGTCCGTGCGCTGGCGCCTCGACGCCGCCACGGCAGGACGACGACGTCGTCACGACAGCACGACATGGCCGTGGCGGCGGCGTGGAAAGGACAGGAGGGAGGAGCGAATGTTGAGGAAGCATGATGAGCAGGCCCGAGCAAAAGGACCTGCTCTGATACCATGTCAAGATAGCTTAGGTTAGGAGCTAGGCATAGGAAAGTAGCGAGAGGTTTAGGCTAGGTGAAAATATCGAGAGAGAAGAGAGATGGACTAGAAGAGAGAGGGATACAAGAAGGGGGTTGTACCCTCTATAGTAGGATCCAAGATATGCAGTATACCTACCTAGCCTATACACATATATGTATATATTATATATATATATATATATATATATATATATATATATATATATATGTTGGAAAGCTCTCTCTTTCCTCTATGCTCTAAACATACTGTCAGCTCTCTAGAATATTGCTCATTCCTGGGACGTCATTTTCTAACAGTGGTATCCGAGCTAGGCAAGTCCTTTTGTCCTTCTCGCCCTTGTTCCCCGCACCATGTCTACCGACGCTAGTTCTAGCTTTAGCGGTGCGGACGTTCCCGATGTTGAAACGCCAAATGTTGCTCTGACGGTTGTCGATTTGAGTGCGGTACCTGCATTTACCGGCTCGAACTACCGTGCGTGGAGTTTCAAGTTTAAGGTGTGGATGATGGATCGTGAGGGGCCTCTTCGACGGCTCCGAATCTGCCCCCTCCCCGCAAGATGCAAGCTTCGCCGCATGGAAACGCCGAGACATGAAGGCATTCTCGGCTCTCATGACAAAATTGGCAATCAATCAAGTGGCGGTCGTGCGCCCTTGCATTGACATGACGTCCGCGACTAAGGAGGCATGGGCTCGTCTCGAGGCGATTCATTTGACGAAATTGCTTCATGGAAAGTTGCAAGCTTGGCGCGCTTTCTTCGCTGTTCATTTGAAGGAAGGCGAGAGTCTTCAACAATTCGTGGGTTGTATTCAAGAACTTGGCGAGGCACTTGACGAGCTTGATGCGGCCGTCGCCAATGACGATTGGATCATGACCCTTCTAAGTGGCCTACCAGAGGAATGGTCTACATTGATCACGATGTTGGAGTCCACTCAAGCAACTTGGACGAAGGAAGATGTGGTGGCGAGGCTTCTCATTGAAGAGGGGCGTCGGAAGCTTCTCCACCTCATACCCTCTTCGGCGGTGTACTTTGGCGATGCACAATCCCGCCAATTCCGGTCCAAGCCCCTCCTTAAGACGCCATGTTTCCCTTCGACGGCGGGAAATGCTCGGCTTGGTGGAGCACGGCCCAGTCATTCCGGCACCACTCCGGGACCCCGCCCCCAACTCGACAATTGTCTCACGTGCTACTATTGTCACAAGCATGGTCATACATGGAGGGAGTGCCGTGCTCGACCCTCTACATGGACTCCACCATCTACCTTCCGTTCGCCCTCCTCGCATGCTTTCATGGCCGTCGGACAATGCGAGATCCCTCTCGCCTTCATGTGCTCTCATGACACGCTCGACTCGACGGCATGGTACCTTGATATGGGAGCTACGGAGCATTTGACGCCCCACGCGAACCTTCTCTCTTCTCTTGTGGCGGCCGTTGAAGCTGAGCGCGTTCGTTTCGACAACAAATCTGTTTTTCCCGTAGCCATAGTCGGCAATCTCGTGCTCACGCTTGATGGCGGACCGGTGTGCATCTCCCATGTTCTTCATGTTCCCGGTGTGGCAGCAAATCTTCTCTCGGTTTCTCAACTTGCCAAACGTGGTGTCAACTTCACGATCGCCGACGACGTCATGACACTTACCATGCATGATGGTCGTTCCGTCGGCATCGCTCACCTCACCGGCAATCTCTACAAGCTCCGCACCCTCTCCCACGAGGCCGTGGTCCATGGATTGCTCGCTTCCTGACCATGCTCAATGGAAACATGGCATCACTGGTTGGGTCATCGCCATGTTGATACCCTCCGCACGATGGCTTCAAAGCGGCTTGCTGAGGGGTTCGCCATCACTCCTACTCCCGATCCGGTTACGAAGCTTGAGTGTGTCGCATGCGTTGAGGGGAAAATGACTCGGGCTCCTTTCCCTCCGCGTTCTATGCCTCTTGCCTCCACTCCCTTGGCCCTTGTCCACACGGATCTTTGTGGTCTTATGCGGACGCCATCCAAGGGCGGCGCACGGTACTTTCTCACCCTTCTTGACGACGCCACTCGCATGTGTTGGGTGTACCCTATTCGCACTAAAGTTGAAGCACCCGAGGTTCTCAAGAATTGGATTCTTGGGATCGAGACAAAGCATCTCAAGGTCAGGCGTCTTCGCTCCGATGGCAGCGGTGAATACACCCAAAATCCTCTCAACCTTTGGCTCACTCACCGTGGGATCAAGCATGACTATAGTACATCATATTCGCCTCAACAAAATGGTATGGTCGAGCGCTTGAACCGTACTCTTCTTGATATGGACCGCTCATTTCTTATGCATGCTCACGCGTCTCATGTATGGTGGGGTGAGGCTCTTGCCCTTGCCGCATGGGTGCACAACCGGTGCCCTACCAAGCGTCTCACTTCTAACACACCCTATGAAGCTTGGCATCGCTCTAAGCCTGACGAGAGTGATCGTCCCTCGTCCGTACATTTGGGTGTCTTTTTTACTATCGCACCCCCGACCATCTTCGTGACAAACTTGATGCTTGAGCCCAACCCGCTATGTTCCTTGGTCTCTCCGCCTCTCACAAGGCATGGGATGTTTGGGACTTTACCCGTGACGTGAAGACCGCGTTCCTATATGGCAAATTGGAAGAAGATGTCTACATGCACCAACCCCTCGGATTCAATGACGAGAGTGATCGTGTGTTCAAGCTTAAGCGCACATTCTATGGACTTCAGCAAAGTCCAAGAGCTTGGTACCAACGCATTGATGCTCACCTTCTTGAGCACAACTTCAAGAGGAGTGAATGTGATCATTCACTCTATCACTTTGCAAAGGAAGAACACCACCTCTTCCCCCTTCTCCATGTCGATGACTTGCACTTGTTTTTGGATTGTAATGCCCTTGTAAAAGAGTGCAAGGAGACACTCGCGACAGACTTTGAGATGAGGGATCTCAGACCGGTTGCATTCTATCTCGGAATGCATATCGTACAAGATCGAGGGCAGCAATCTCTCAATCTCAATCAAAGAAAGTACCTCGAAGAAGTTGTCAATCAACATGGGATGGCGGATAGTGCTCCTACGCCCACGCCTCTCGAAGTCAACTTTCGCCCTCTCGGCACAAGTGAAGATCTTCCTATAGATCCTATTGTTAGGAAGAAATATAATTCCTTGGTAGGGTCTTGCATGTATGCGGCCGTGAGCTCTCGCTCGGACCTTGCTTATACGGTTGGTGTGCTCGGGCGTGCGGTGAGTAACCCACAACCCGAGCACATTCGCGCCTCAAGGCGCTTGCTTTGGTATCTCAAAGGCACAACCAACCGTGGTCTCACCAATGAGGCGGGACCGGTAAAGCTTGAAGGCTTCACCAATGCGGATTGGGCCGGGTATCCTACAACAAGGCATAGCACTTTGGGCTATGTGTTCACACTCATGGGTGCCGCGGTTACATGGAGGAGCAAGAAGCAAAACATGGTTGCTTTGAGCTCTACCGAAGCCGAATACGTGGCCCTCACTCAATGAGGGACCGAAGTCGTGTGGCTTCATCGTCTTCTCGAGGAACGTGGGCACAAGCAAGATGGACCGACGCCAATCCATGTCGACAACCAATCGGCGACTGGCTTGGTGAAGAATGCGGTGCTTCATGGGCGTACTAAGCACATTCAAATTTGCCATCACTGCATTCGTCAACTTGTGGAAGAACAGGATGTGGAGTTGCGTTTCGTACGCACCACAAACCAAGCGGATGATTTCTTGACCAAGCCTCTTCATCGTGCTATGTTCCATGCTTGTTGTGCTCGTGTAGGCCTTAGTCCCTAGAGGCATGGGTGCAAGGGGGAGTGTTGGTAGGTATGGGGGAATGCCCCCATGCCTAGGGTTGACTCGAAAAGAGCAACCTAGGAAAATGAGACCTCGCTACGGTTCCTGTAACTCTATTTGCTCAGAATACCATGTTGAGATTAACCACGTGTTTAGGGTGGTCAGGATCTATAGTTGGTGGAACCAGAGTAAAATTCAGCGAAAGACTTTACACATTCTATTGAAAATGTTTGGAATGACAAGGATAATAATAATCAGCCATACAGGCATATTTATAATATAAGAAGAACCTATTCGGAATGTATCGCGACTATTCACGTGACATGACTAGTGACTGTTCGTCTGACTAAGAGTGGCGTGACCCTTCAAGTGACTATACGCGCGAACCTACTGTTCACCCATTGACTTGCTACTACTGACGTCATCACGCACGTCCTTCCATATCAGGTATCTCTCAGAGTAGCAAAAGTAAACTAAGCAAGGGCATACAGGATGCTATATGAGTTGTGGGTTGTACTCCCTAACAGCACGTACCTGTCTAGCCTATAAATAGACATACATTACAAATGTATAAGTTGACACACCCCCTAGGCTGGACAAGGGGCAGTGCCTAGAAAGAGACACGCAACTTAGGAGGGCAGAGCTAGTCTGCTAACCTATGCCTCAGAGCAGGAACGTCAACCAGCGGAGCTCATATGCCGCCATGGCACCAGCGCAGATCTCAGCCTCACAGCTAGACTGTGCAACAGACAACGAGCAGGTGGACCTCCACGAAATAGCGCCTGCGCCAAGGCTGAAGCAGTAGCCCTGGGAGGACCTGAGCGTAGCGTCGTCCGCCACGAAGCGTTTGTGTGCCCTATGAGAACCACTAGCCTACGTCCTCCTAGCACTAACCCCATGCCCGATGTACTTGCTAGATAATGCAAAACCCTCTTAGCGGCCGACTAGTGCTAGGGTCGGTGTCTGCCTGTCGCCACAAAGCGAGCCAGGATACTAAGAGAGTATGCGAGATCCGGACGAGTGCAAGTCATCAGGTACATGAGGCAGCCCACCAGCTCTGCGTACGGACCACTAGGCTCAACATACTCGTCAAGGACTAGAGCCGAGAGCCTGTGATCTACTGGTTTGAGCGAACGAAGAGCGGAGGGTTAGTAGAGGACGGGAAGAACAGCAGGTCTGCAAAAGTAGCACGCAGCGTATTGTGCCACTCACAGGGCGCCTGTTGCAGATTGTAAATCGGGCATCGGAGGAGCCACTCAGTCCAAGGAGGGAAAGTGCAAGAGAAGCGTGGCAGACGGCATAAATAGACGTGCTCATGCAGACTGCCCTGAAGAAACGCTGTGGAGAAGTCGAGGGAGAACAGCTCGTAGTCGCGCTGTGCTGTTACGTGAAGCAGCACCTGAGGAGTGGTAATCTTCAGGTTCGGGGTGAAGGTCTGAATAGCAACGTGGCACGTCTTGAACATTGACAGCTCTCTAGGAGGGCGCTTCACCTTGAAGAGCCACCGGCCATCGACTACGTTCACCCCAGGTGGCGGATTCGCGTCGACGTAAGTCTCGGTGGATCTCCAAGATGCCATCTCCGGGTCCATGGCAGCTATCCACTGAGAGGCCCAGGGTCCCAAGGTCGCCTCAGCGTAGGTGCGAGGGGCTGGGATGTCAAGAGCGTCAGGATCACCCTCAGTGGCTAGCAGCATGGAGCAGAGATGGGGAGCGGCCTCGGACAGGAAAGCTAGCCCCCAAATGGACGGACGGGCAGGGTCAGAGACCAGAGCTGTAGCGTAGTCAAGGCGTTGGGAAGAGGCTAAGTCAGCGATGGCAGCGACAAGCGCGTCAAGACTAGAGACAGGAACGGATGGGTCGGCAACAAGAGAGGCAAGGATACGAGGAACAAGAGGGCGAGCAATACGAAGGAGGTCACAGAAAAGAGGCGGAGAGACGATAAAAGATGACTGAGGAGGCGACGGGAGAAGTGGGGCAGGCTGAGCACGAGATGCGTAACAACGGAGCAACATAGGGTGAGAACGCTTAACAGGAGAGACCAGGCGAGCACGAAAAGGATGCCGAGACCAGAAGTGGGAGGGAGGCGTCGGGTCAGGAGACATAAGAGGAGACACAGGGGGAGAACGTGGGGGGAGACGAACCGGGGATGAGTCCACCAGAGGAAACAGAGGGCCGTAGACCGGTGGAGGAGGAAGCGACAGAAGAGGGACGGGTGGGCAGTCAAGGGAGGGAAGACCGAGGAGGCAAAGGGCAGACACCGGGTGGCGACTGCTGTTGCTGCTGCTCCGCGCCCACACAAGAGCCTCCAGCCGCACCACGGCTACCCCCAGGACTCTCCACGATAGCACCCCCAGAACGAGAACCCTCTACAGAACCCGTGGCACCCCTAGGACCGCCAGGACTAGCCACAACAGTACCCCCAGAACCAGCACCCCCAGAATCAGCACCCTCCTCAGCGCTCGCACCCCAAGCACTCCTAGACCTCGTGGGCCCCTGCGGCTGCGGCGGCTGCTGCTGCTGCGGCAGCAGTGACGGCGGCTGCTGCTGCGGCGGCTGCGGCGACTGCTGCTGCAGCAATGGAGGAGACACTGGGACAGACGGCACAGGCAATGCAGAAACAGGCGGTGGACCCTGAGCAGCAGGGCCCCCAAAGTCAGCAGAATCCTCTGCTGGGACAATCGAGGGAAGGGGAGTGACTTGAGACACACTAGATGGGGCAGGACGGGGAGCGGGAGCTACTCGAGTAGTGGGGATAAGAAACAGGGGTGAGGCGACTGGGAGACCTCGGTGAGGGAAGCGGGTGTAGAAGGGGACAGACTCGTCGAATGTGACGTCACGCGAGTGAAAGAAACAATGAGCACTTCTAGTACAGTCCAAGTATAATATCAGGAATGCATAAATGGTACGGAGTATCTCAGAATAACGCAAGAAAAACTTGAACATGGCATACATGCTGGTTTTGTGCTATGGATATGTACTCTCTATGAGCATGCACCTATCTAGCCGATAAGAATATATAAATATATTGACACACCCCCTAGGCTAGACAAGGGGCAGTGCCTGACAAGAGACACGCAACTCAGGGTGACACTATTAGTCCAACCTCTAAGGCAAGGGTTCGAAGACCAGTTAGAAGAGTTCAAATTAGACAAGAGCAAACCAAGGCGGCACTACTAGTCCGGCCACAGGAACAGAAGCCACAAGGCTAGTAAGAAGAATATACATGAGTAATACACAATCAAGGTTCTAGCAAGTGAGGAGCTACTGGAACTAGACTCAGCTATACACAGTGCTGCTGATAATCGCTAGACCTGAACAAACAAAGACAAGGTCGTCTGGGGCGAAGTTGCCGATGAAGCCTGACGGACGGCGCAGGTAGACCTGCCCGTGCAGACTGTCCTAGTGAAATGCTGTAGAGAAGTCGAGGGAGTGCAGCTCGTAATCACGCGGTGTTGCTACGTGTAGCAACACCCGAAGAGTGGTCATCTTCGGGGTCGGGGCGAAGGTCTGAAAGAAGTCAACACCCTCGCACTGACTAAAGCCTCTAGCAACATAGCGTGCCTTGAACACTAGCGGCTCTTCAAGAGGGCGCTTCCTTTTAAAGAGCCACCGGCTATCGACTGCGTTCACATTAGGTGGGGGAAATGCGTCGGCGTAGGTGCCGATGGACCTCCAAGATGCAATCTCCGCGTCCATGGCAGCTATCCACTAAGAGGCCCAGGGTCCCGAGGTCGCCTCGGCGTAAGTGCAAGGGGCCGGGATGTCAAGGGCGTCTGGGTCAACCTGAGGGACTAGCAGCATGGAGCGAGATGGAGAGCGGCCGGGACAGGAACGCTAGCTCGTACTGTCTGTCCTCTAGGACGTCAATGCCAAGGGCAGGTGCACTCCCGACAAACGGAGGACGGGCAGGGTTAGAGACCAGAGCTGTGGCACAGTAAAGGCGGCAGGTAGAGGCAAAGTCAGCGACGGCAGCAACAAGAGTGTTAAGATAGGAGACAAGAACAGATGGTTCGGTAACAAGAGAGGCGAGAACGCGAGGAACAAGAAAAGTAGCGGCACGAAAAAAGTCAGAGAAAGGAGGCGGAGAGACAACAAGCGACGACTGAGGAGGCAACGGTAGAAGAGGAGCACGAGATGCGTGAGAGTGGAGCAACATAGGGTGAGAACGCTGGACATGAGAAACAAGATGATCATGAGAGGCATAGTGGGACCACTAGCGGGAAGGGGGGTCGGGCTAGGAGACAAGGGAGGAGACACAGGAGGAGAGCGAGGGGGGAAACGAGCCGGGGACATGTCGAGTGGAGGAAACGGCGGGGGAGGCAGCGGCGGGGGAGGACAAACGGGCGGTTGGGGGAGGGAGGACCCCGGAGGCGAAGGGCGGACACCGGCGGCGTCTGCTGCTGCTCCTCCACGGTGACGCCAAAACCTCCAGCCACACCACGGCTACCTCCGGGACGCTCCACGATTGCACCCCCAGAACGAGAACCCTCTCCAGCACTGGTGCCACCTCTAGATCCGCCGGGATAAGCCAAGATAGTACCCCCTGGGCTAACACCCCCAGAACCAGGTCCCCCAGAACGAGAACCCTCTCTACCACAAGTGCCACCCTCAGGACTGCCAAGACAAGCCACGATAGTACCCCCACGACTAGCACCCTCCTCAACGCCCGCACCCACAAAGCTCGCGGACCCCTGCGGCAGCTGCGGCTGCGGCGGCGGTGACTGCGTTTGTTGCTGCGGCTGTGACGGCAGCAACGGCAGCTGCTACTACGGTGGCGATGGTGGCAGCTGCTGCGGCGGCGGAGGAGGAGACACCGGGGCGGAGACAGGTGGCGAAACCGGAGCCGCAGGGCCCCCAGAGTCAGCCGACTCTTCTACTGGGAAAGCCGACGGGAGGGAAGTGACGTGAGAAGTATGGGGAGGGAGAGGAGTAGGGGCTACCGAGGGAGTGGGGACCAGAAATAGGGGTGGGGTGATTGGGAGACCTCGGTGGGGAAGGAGAGAGACTCGTCAAAAGTGACGTCACGAGAGTGAAAGAAATGGTGAGATCGTGGGTGGTAGAAGTGCCAGTCAGACGCGTCTAGGTGGAAGCTAGGGAAGACACAAGGGACAGTGTGGGCAGTGAGCTTGTCCGTGGCAGAGACACGAACGTGAGCGAGGCAGCCCCAACAAGGAACGCAGACGTGTCACCAGGGGACCCGGTCCAGAGAAGGGTCGGTAAAACCTGCGGCCGCTGGGAGTGTGCCCATAGGTTAAGCTAGTGAGCGGCGTAGCGAACAACGAACGGCCACAGAAAATGGGGTTAACCGGCATGGATCATGGAGGTCCAAGTCACCTCCATGACCAAACCGATGCGTCGCTCAACGATCGCATTCTGCTATGGGAAGTCTAGTAGGGTATACAACTGGGTGATGCCCTCCGCACGACAAAACTGGCCAAGCCGGCCGCAGGTGAACTCGCCGCTTCGGTCGGAGTGAAGACACAACACAGGGAGGCCGCGATGGACTCGCGCAGCTACAATCCACGAGATAAGGACATCAGGCACGTCGGCCTTCCGCTCGAGGGGAAACACCGTGGTGTAGCGAGTATAATCATCGACAAGCACTAGAAAGTAGCGGTCTCGACGCGGCCCGGGGACGGGGACTGGGCCCCAGACGTCCAGGTGCAAGGTCTGGAGTGGCGCAGTGATAGGGGGATGCGAGGAGGAGTGGGGAGCATGGCGCAGCCGGCCCTCGACGCTGGGTGTGCATGGCGGAGCAGGGAGCGACGAAGGGAGACCTGAGACAAGACCGTGCTGGGACATGTGACGCAGACGCGGGAGTGTGGGGTGACCTAATCGGTGGTGCCATAGCAGCGATGGGTGGGTGAGCGACCGACACGAGCAAGCCACAGCAACCTAGGAGGGTGCGGCCACCTGGGGAGACGCCCCCACTGGGGGGACACGGTGTCAAGCATAAACAGGCCAGACACCGGGTCCGGGGGGGACGTGGTGCGAGGGGCACCAGTTGCGGCCTCGGTACAGACCATGTATCGCTCGTGTCTGGGGAACGTAGTGGTGTCGCTGAGGTCGCTCAGACAGCCGACACCAACTAGGTTCCTGGAGAACGAGGGGATGTGCAAATCTGTAAGAGAGCCAGAGGGAACCACCGGACAGGGAAGGGTGGTGGAGCTATGCTCAACTACTGAACCTGAGGAGGGGTCAGCAAGCGCCTCAGCTGCATGGGCGGCAAGCGACGTGAGTGCAGTGTGGTTGCAAAAGAAGCAGGCGGACATAACATAGTCTAGCATGAGAGAGAGCGCAGCGGTAGCGTCAGCCGGCAGAGGGGCTAGCATGGAGAGCGGCGATGGAGTCGGCCGGCGGGAGCGCCGGCGAAGAGGAGGGAACCAGGGCCGGCGGTTCGGGGCGGCACAGCGACTCGGCTACTCGGCGGCTCGGTTGCTCTGCGTCGTGGCGACTTGGCGGCTCGGCTACTCGACGGCTCGGCGGCTCGGCTACTCGACGGCTCGGAGGCTCAGCGGCATGGCGGAACGGTAGCTCGCCAGCTTGGCGTCGCATCGCGGAGCTAGGGCCAGCGGCGGACGAGGCCAACATGGACCGGGGCCGGTGTGAGGTGGGGCCGGTGTAGACGGGGGCCGGTGTGGACTGGTAGGGCCGGCGCGCAATGGCAGGGGCCTGTACGGTCTAGCAGGGCTGGCGTGGACTAGCGGGGCCGGCGCGAACTAGCAGGGCTGGCGCGATGTGGCGGGGCCTGCACGGACTAGCGAGGCCGACACGCACTATCGGGGCCGACGCGGACTATCGGGGCCGACGCGGAGAAACGGGGCCGCGCGGAGTGACGGGGTTGGCGCGAAGGGCTGGGCCGGCGCGGACTAGCAGGGCCGAGTAGGGGAGCTTACCGACGACGTGGATGGCCAGAGACTAGCCATCCTAGCGTTGTCCCCTCAGCGAGTGGTGGAGGTCCGCGAGCCACGCCTCAAAGTCAATCGCCCGACCCTCAGCGTCCAGGCGGAGCGCAGCGTCCACCATCTCCACGGCTGCAGCAGCTGACCGCCGCTAGAGCAGGAGGAGGAGAGTGGAATAGCGCGCAATGATGGCATCTAAGTGTCAAACATGTATGCATACGTTATTATAGGCTAGATAGGTGAATACTCTTAGAAAGTATAACACTAGCACAAAACTACCCTGTACCCTCGATTCTAGTCAACGTATTACTCCTAGCCCGCCGCTGCCCCGCTCACCGCCGCTGGCCACCCCTAGCTGCTAGCCGCTCGTCGATAGCTGCCCATCACTAGCCGCGGTCGCTAGCCGCCCACCGCTGGCCCCCGTCGCTAGCTACCCGCCATGGCCCCACGCTCGCCGATGGCACCACGCTCGCCCACTGGCCCACGCTCCCTGCTGGCCCCTCGCTTGCCTGCTAGCCCCACACCAGCCGCTGGCCCTAGCGGGCGCCGCGCGAGCACTCACCGCTAGCCCCACGCTCGCCCGCTGGCCCTTCGCTCACCAGTGACCCTTGCGCCCACCTCGCGAGCCCTCACCGCTGGCCCCACGCTGGCCCACTGGCCCCACGCTCGCCCCTTGGCCCAACGCTCGCGGCTGGCTCCTAGCTCGCCGCTGGCCCTTCGCTCGCCACTCGCTGCCCCCCCACTCGCCGGCCCTAGCTTGCTCGCTGGCCCTAGCTCGCCGGCCCTAGCTCGCTCGCTGGCCCTCGGTCGCTCACTGGCCCTAGCTCGCCGGCCCTAGCTTGTTCGCCGGCCCTAACTCGCCGGCCCTCACCCGCCGGCCCTAGCTCGCCGGGCCCCTCTCGCCAAACCCAGCTTGCCGGTGCTTGCTCGCCGGCCCGCGCTCGCTAGCCGGCCCCAGTTCGCGCCGGCCCCAGCTACCGCCGGCCCCAGCTCCTACCGCCCCTGAGCGCCACCGCCGCGCCGCCAGACTCTGCTTGGCAAGCCGTACCATCCCAGCTCGCCATGTCCCGGTACCGCCATGCCACTGTGCTGCCGTACCCTTGTGTCGCCGTGCCGCCGTGCCGCCTTGCCGTCGTGCCGCCTTGCCACCGTGCCGCTGTGCCACTGTGTCGCCGTACCGCTGTGCTGCCACAGCCGTGGTGATGGCGGACATTGTGCTCCGCCTTGACATGGAGGGTCGGCCGGTTAACTTTGAGGCATGGCTCGTTGACCTTCGCCGTCAGCTGACGGATCAGCACCAGGACGGCTATTCTCTAGCCGTCCATGTTGACGGTAAGCCCCCCTACCCTGACGCGCCTGCTGCCCTCTCTGACGCCCCCACGTCTGTTGAGCGTGAGGCCTTTGCTGCTGCTGAGCTTGCACGCGCTGTCTGGGTGTCGCGCGACGCCGTAGCGCAGCTTGCTATAAGTCACGCCCCCCCCTTGTCTGAGCATCCCCACTTTGCGGCTGTAGCGAATGTGAAGGAATACTTAGATGCGGTCATTACGCGCTATTCCACTCCCTCCTGCGCCTCTGCTGGCCGTCTGATCCTCCCCACGCTATTCCCTGATCTTGCGTCCTTCCCCACTGTCGCTGAACTTGCCACTCATCTACGCGCCCATTAGACTAGCTACCGCGCTGCTAGCACTGAGGCCCACCTCGTTGCATTCCCTCCTTGCCTTTGCACTACCCTTTACCTCATTGCCACGCACCTTCTTGGCCGCCTCGCCACTGCCCACGACCACTACCTTAGTCAACACCCAGGTGACCTCACCCTTACTGCCTTTGTCACCACCCTGTCCGCGATAGAGACCCGCCAGCGCACTATCGCTTAGTCTAGCACTACTATGGCGGTCCCTTTCTCCCAGGGCTATGCTTCCTCCCAGTGCACGTACTCTGATGTTTCTGCAGCTATTGCTGAGACAGCCCCTGCTGCTAAGACCGCTGCCGCGGCGGCCTCTGCGCAGCCTCGTCAGAGTAAGGGCTGCTGCCCCAAGGGGGGGCGTGGCGGAGGGAGGGGTGGTGGCGGTGGCGGTGGTGGTAGAGGTGGTGCAAGTGCCTGCGGTACCGTTGAGGGGACCGGGGCTGATCCCCCGCAGCAACAGCAGCAGCAGCAGCCGCAGCAGTAGCAGTCGCAGCAGCAGTAACACTCAAAGCAGCAGCAGCATCACTAGTGGGGTCGCCTCCCGCCGGGGTGGCCCGGCGGCTCCGGTGGTGGTGGCCGTGGTTGCGGCCCTCGCAGCTCAGCGTTGGGTGGCAGCTTCAGCTCTGTGAGTTGCTAGTACCAGCTCCAGACTGGCCCCCTTCGTGGCATTGTGTGTAGCCGCACTGGTCACACCGTCGCCCGCTGCTACCGCCGCCTTGACGACCTCTTCCGTCTCCGCTTTGGCCCTGCGCCGGACCTCCCCGACTAGCCCAGTCTCGTGCGTCGCCATGTGCCGGTTTTTGAGATGGATATGGATCAGTTTTGCTCTACTTTTGTCGCGCCCATGAGTTTGTACTCATACGCACGTCAGGAAGAAGGGTATCTCAGAGTCGAATGTAACAGGAAGAGAGAAGCGTATAGCGGAGTCAGGGGGAATCGAGGGAGGGAAGCGAGGCGGGGACAAGAGGAAACCCGGGGCAGAGGGGCAGCGCAAATTACAAGGGGGGTCAAAGGGGCGTCACCAGGCAGGCTGGTGACGGGGGGGCAGCGCTTTTCAATTGGGTGAGAGGAGTAGATGGGGTCAGCATGGAGGGACGGGAAGGCAGCGATTGGCAGAGCTTGTACAGCCTTGGCATGTATGCATGGCATAATGTATTCTAGTCTATTCTACTCGAGGCGATCAACTTGGCGGGGACCACTCTCGCCTCACTGAGTGCTCCTGTAGGTAGCAAGTCTGTGAATATAGGGTGGCACCTGTTAGGAGAACTTCGCTCGTATGTTTGTTTACTGCATACTCGAATAAACTGCACTTATACCAAAGAGGTTGTGTTCGACAGCAGGAGCCGATTGCTAGATTATGAGTAAGCAAGATTAGACTCTTTCAGAGGCAGAAGCAAAGGGCAAAAGAGGAGTGCAAGAGCTGTGTCCTAGAAGCCGAGGAGAAGGGAGAAAGGGAAGGTGCAGAAAGAAAGGGAGCCAGCAGAGACGGATTTGCCGACACTTAGCACGCCATGTATGCTCATGACTCTAGTGTGAGTGGACCATATTACCCTGTTTTGCCTAGTGTAGGTGGCTAAAGCTACCGCTGCTCTCTCCTTCATGCTAGACTCTGGTACGTCTGCCTACTTCATCCGCGACCACACTGCGCTTACACCGCTTGTCGCCCCTGGCGCTGTTGCGCTTGCTGACCCCTCCTCAGATCTGGTACTTGCACATAGCTCCACTACCCTTTCCTATTTGGTGGTTCCCTCTGGCTCCCTTATAGGGTTGCACATCCCCTCGTTCTCCATGAGCCAGGTTGGTGTTGAATGTCTTCACGACCTTGGCGTCACCACTATGTTTCCTGGTCACAAGCAGTACGCTATCTGTACTGAGGCCGCCACAGGTGCCCCCCTCACCACGTTTCGCAGGACCCGGTGTCTAGCGTGTTCACGCTGGACACTGCTTTCCCCCCGGTGAGGACGTCCCCCCAGGTGCCTGCCTTCATGATCCATGCCGGTGCACCCCATTTTCTGTAGCCGTTCGCAGTGCGCTACGCCGCTCACTAGCATACCATGTGTCCACACTCCCAGCGGCCGCATGTTTCGCCAACCCTCCTCTAGATCGGGTCCCCTGGTGACGCGTCTGCATTCCATGTCAGGGGCTGCCTCGATCACATTCGTGCCTCTGGCACAGACAAGCTCACTGCCGCACTGTCCCTTGTGTCTTCCTTGGCTTTCCCCTAGACGCGTTTGATTGGCACTTTCACCGTTTCTTTCACTCTCGTGATGTCACTTTTGACGAGTCTGTCTCTTTCTACACCTGCTTTCCCCATCAAGGTCTCCCAGTTGCCCCACCTTTGCTTTTGGTTCCCACTCCCCGGTAGCCCCTATTCCTCTCCCTCCCCATCCTGCCTCATCTGGTGTGTCTCACATCACTCCCCTCCCGTCGGTTGTCCCGGTAGAGGATTCGACTTCCTTTGGAGGCCCTGTGGCTCTGGTTTTGCCACCTATCTCTGCCCCGATGTCTCCTCCTCTGCCGCCGCCACAGCCGCCGCCGTTGCCACCGCAATAGCAGCCGTTATCGCTTGCCCGTCCTCTGTTTGTTGAGGGAGCACCTGCCCTTGGCAGGACGTCCTAGAGGACAGACAGTACGAGCTAGCTTTCCTAACCGAGGTCGCTCCCCATCTGCACTCCATGCTGCTAGTCCCTGAGGGTGACCCAGACGTCTTGACATCCTGACCCCTCGCACTTACGCTGAGGCAACCTTGGAACCTGGGCCTCTCAGAGGATAGCTGCCATGGACGCGGAAATGGCATCTTGGAGATCCACCAGCACCTATGTCGACGAAGTTCCGCCACCTGGGGTGAATGTAGTTGATGGCCGGTGGCTCTTCAAGGTGAAGCGCCCTCCTGGAGAGCCGCCGGTGTTCAAGGTGCGCTACGTTGCTAGAGGCTTCAGTCAGCGCGAGGGTGTTGACTTCTTTCAGACCTTCGCCCCGACCCCAAAGATGACCACTCTTCGGGCGCTGCTACACGTAGCAGCACAGCGTGACTACGAGTTGCACTCCCTTAACTTCTCTTCAGCATTCCTTCAGGGCAGTCTGCACGAGCAAGTCTTCCTGCGCCGTCCGCCAGGCTTCACAGGCACCTTCGCCCCTGGGACCAAGTGGCTCCTCCAACGCCCAGTTTACGGGCTGTAGTAGGCATCCCATGAGTGGTATGACACACTGCGTGCTACGCTGGCTGACCTGCAATTCTTCCTGTCGTCTGCAGACCCCTTGCTTTTCGTTCGTTCACGCCAGACCTCGTTCTATATCCTTGTCTACGTAGATGACCTGGTCTTTGCTACTACAAATAGAGATGCACTGGCCTCTGTGAAGGCTGAGCCGTTGAGGACACATGTGCACCAACCTAGGAGAGCTTCGTTGCAACCTTGGCCTTCAGATCTTCAGGGACAGAGCAGCGCGCAACATCACTCTGACATAGTCGAATTGAGTGCGCCAGATCCTTCAGGGGTTCAGTCTTCAAGTCTCCTCCGCATAGCCCACTCCTCTGCCAGTAGATCACAGGATCTTGGATCCAGTCCCTGAGGAGTCGGTAGAGCCTAGTGGTCCTTATGCAGAGGTGGTGGATTGCCTCATGTACCTGATGACTTGCACACGTCCAGATCTCGCATACCCTCTCAGCATCCTGGCTCGTTTTGTGGCGACAGTTAGACACCAGCCACATCACTGGTTGGCCGCTAAGAGGGTTTTGCGTTATTTGGCGAGTACATTAGGCATGGGGCTAGTGCTAGGAGGATGCAGGCCCGTGGTACTTACCGAGCACACAGGCACTTCATGGGCGGACGACGCTGAGATGCTCAGGTCCTCTAAGAGCTACTGCTTTAGCCTTGGTGCAGGCGCCATCTTGTGGAGGTCCACCCGCTCGTCGTTTGTTGCCCACTCTAGCTATGAGGGTGAGATCTACTCTGGTGCCATGGCGGCACATGAGCTCCGATGGCTGACTTTGTTGCTCACAAACTTAGGTGAGCGGCCTAGCTCTACCCTCGTCCTGTATGCTGACAACAAGGCCATGATCCTCCTGTGTCGGGAGCCTCAACTGGAGGGCAGAGCGAAGCACGTCCAGCTGCAGTTCTTCCTATTGCGCGAGTTACAGCAGCGCCGCTAGGCCCACGTAGTACACTTGGGCTCTGGTGCCAACACAGGTGATATCTTTACTAAGGCACTTGCGCCTAAAGATCATCAGCTACACTGTGTGCAGGTTGGTCTACTTCCAGTAGCTCCTCACTTGCTAGGACCTTGATTTCGTACTTCTATTTTTATATATACTTCCGATTGGCCTTGTTGCTCTCTTCGAGTGGCCAGAATAGTATCGTATTCGCTTGGATAGAAGACCCATGGGTCTTGTCCATTACCCCCTAAGAATTTAGACGTTTGTTTTATAAAAGGAAGGAATCGTGGGTCTTATAATTCTTATAAACGGAACACATGTAAGTTGCGTAAAAATGAATGTACAATGTTCTAATATTGCCACACTTCCATATCGAGTTGCGGGCCAACAGGATCTGCCGCAATCATTATGGCACAGTTCGCCTGCATGGAAATTGCTGCATCTGGGTGCGAATTTGGACCATTCTTGGCAAGCGCACGCCAAGAATGTGCTCAGCGGTTGGATAGCGAGGGTTCAGATCCTGGCCGTCCAACGTCACCATTCTGGTAGCATTTTTGCCACCAGCACAACCCCCTCTCCATCAAGAGGAATCTCTTGCTGTAGAGGAATGTTGACCTTGAGAGGTGTTCTCAGAGAAGGGGTGGTTTCTTGCAAAGCTCATTTGTTGTGTTTCTTTCCTAGACCCACCTCTCTCCCCTTCCGTCAGCCGTGTCCTCCCTTAGGGACGATGCATAAGAAGAGATCGGCAGGCAGGACTCCCTCGCCACAGCAAGGGACTCTGCCACGGAATCCCTCTGTGTACGTAGGGCACTACAGCCGCCACAATTCCTCTGGCGACACCATCGATGTGTCGGTCGGCAGGGGAGATCCGACACGGAATCCCTCTGTGTACGTAGGGCACTATAGCCGCCACAATTCCTCCTCGTTGACCGCCTGATGCCGTGTCCCACGCTGGTACCTCCCGCCAACCTTCTGACGAAGAAGATGCCGCCGTTGACGAGGGCGACGGGGAGGACTGGCCTGAAGATGGGCTATATGAGGACAAAGAATACGGTGAAATGGCGGGAGTAGGAAATCTGGACGACGACGATTGATGGTCCCACCCCCTGGGAGATGACGATGACGTTGAAGAGTGGCAACCGGGTGACAAGGAGGAGGCTGTTGGTGGCGGGGGAGTAGAGGAAGCATGCAATGGAGGTGCGAACGAGGGGGAGGGAGGTGTCGCGGGTGGGGGGGAGGGGGGGATGAGGGGCTATTTGGGGATGAGGAGGGGGTGGCGGGAGAGGACAAGGGGCTGAGCGCCAACGGTGTTGACACGGGTAGCGAGGAGGACGAGGAGGAGTGGAGTGGAGCGGAGGACTGCGATGCGAACAAGGAGGTCGACGATGACGACGATCCTTGGAGTTTCGCTGTGGCTGCCGAGACTCGCGAGAAGGTGTATGACGGAGAGGCGGGTTGTGGTGATGGCGACGAGCCATCTGAGGATGAGGGTGGCTTGATAAGTGATGAGGACGTGCCGATCGCCAAGCGTCGTGTTAAAGCCTAACCGACAGGTTGCACTTTGGCACTGTTGAGGTAGGTGGGCCAGCCGAATGTGATTGGCTGACGAGATAAGAAGAGGTCGAAATTTTTTCTGCGAAACTTTGCCTTCGTCCAGTTAATAAATGTCGCGAGAGCCCTAGGGGCTGCGAAACCTGGCAAAGGTGTTAGGTTGGAGCCCAGTCGGCTGGCAGGGGGTTCACCTCGGCCTCTCTGCCATATTGCAACGACGTTTTCCTGCCTGCGTTTTTTGCGCAAACAACCCAAACTTTTGTTTTGTTAGGTCAAGTTGAAGAAAAAACCGAACTCGAATTCCTCCCCCCATCAAGTTTGCACTTGCGCAATCAATTATACTTCAAAACACGCACTAAAACCGCCCAAAATTCATACACAAAACGGGTGATTAAGTTTCGAGCAAACTCTGTGTTTTCTGACCTCGATACTTGGCAGGGACGCAAGCCTGCCAAGTTTGTCAAAACACAGAATTGAGGCGTTGGAATCTCGTCAACCATTGCTGCAGGTAGAGTAGGTTACAGGTCCTCAAGATGCATCACCTTGAGAAAAAATGAGTTGCAACCTGCCGGTCAGTCTTTAAGTTTGCCGTCGACGGCCCTAAGCGTCCGCGCACAGAGAATGGACGCGGGAAGCGGGCAGCGCGGGAAGCTGAAGCCGCTGAAAATCCTCACAAGAAACGGTCACGCTTCACACGTGCAGAGAAGGGCAAAGCCAAGGCTGCTGATGAGCGTACGAGCGGCAAGCGCACAAAGGCTTCCGCGCCGATGAAGCATGCAACAAAGCGGCCGAGGACAGGTGCGGTGGAGGTAGAGAACCAGACGGCGGCGGAAGGGGAGGAGGCGAATTTGGACGAGGATTACACGGAGTCTGCGGGCCCGCTGCCCACCTTCCCTGAGGGTCGGAAACCGAGGGACCCTCGGACGAAGAACCCGAAACGCCCGCCCACCGTCTCGGCAGCGTGGGGAGAAACGTACTCGGCGCAGCTGGAATGTGCGCAAGAAGCTGAAGTGGGCGGCTCGCTACAATATGCTCGACTCCCTGACCTTGACGGCAGCGGAGGCTGGAGTTACACCATGTAGCATCAAATGGTGGGTGGGGGGTGGATACAGGGGTGTATGTGGGTGAGGCGACAAGGAGAAAGCGACTGCACGGGGCTGCCCGGCACTCTCATTACCTCGATATGGAGGAGGCGCTATTCCGCTACATCTGTCGGGAGCGGGCCAAGGGGATCCCACTTATAGTCAGCGACACGCAGGAGTGAAGCAGATCATGGATGAAGAAGAATCACCCCGAAAAACACTGGCAAGCGTCATCTCACTAGAGCCAGAGGTTTCAGGACCGCTAGGGCTTGAGCATGCGCGTGAAGACAAAGTTTGGGCAGAAATTAAGCAAGGGTGAGTACTGCCTGTGACACCTTTCTTTCCCATCGATGCCTTGACTGCCTGTTGTGTCTCTTGCACACCTTGCCTCGTCCTTAGCCTGAGCCTTGTGTTCCCTCCCCCATTTGTTTTTTTTTTTATCCCAACCCCGCCAGAGTGTGCCGCGGACTGTGAGGGCTTGCACGCCATGGCATGGATCTGAGCCGCATCCTCAATGCGGACCAGACTCCACTGTTTGTGGAGATGCCGGCGTAGCGGACGATTGAGCACATGGGCTCCTGCACTGTGCATGTCAAGACGGCAGGGTAGGAGAAGCAGCACCTCACCATCATGCTCGCCTGCACAGACAGCGGGGAGAAGCTCAAGCCATGGGTTTGGTTCAAGCTCGCCAAACCCCCCAAATGCGAAGTTCCAGAAGGTGAGCCTCCGAGGTCATGGAGGTTGGAATGCAGTCGATGTACCAACTGGCATGGGCCTAGGCATACCATCTGCCTGCTTCTTCCCCCCTGTTGTGCAGGTGTGGTAGTCCAGGCACAGAAGAACGGATGGATGGATGGATGAGGATGCGGTGCTGAGGTGGCTGGAGAAGGGGATCCTCGCGTACCTGAACTCGGAGAAGGGGAAGGCCGCTAGTCGTGCAATGCTTGTGGTCGACTCGTACCGTGGCCACATCACCCCCACAATGAAGCATGCCTACCACTCCCACAGCATCGTCCCAGCCATAATACCAGTGGGGTGCACGTCCCTGGTCCAACCCCTGGACGTGTTCATCAACCGGTGCTTCAAGGCCGGGTTGCGCGCTCGGTACGCGCGCTGGTTCGCCCGTCATTGCATCAACCTTTGAACCAAGAAGGGCACGGAATTCGCACTGGAATTCGCATGGCATCAACCTCCGAACTTCTTTTCTGTTGGATTTACCGAACTGGTCCACTTAAGCCCTCTCTTAACATTCATGGTGTGCCCTCTCTCCTCCCTTCGCCACCACCCTTACCCACGCTACTGGGAACCTGAGGCGCCCACCACACCCTGTGGTGCTCAGGTGGATCAAGGAAGCGTGGGATGACGTGCCCCGCAACGTCATCGTCAACGCATTCAAGCATTGTGGCATCAGCAACTCCCTGGATGGCAAGGAGATTTACCTTGCCCTGCAGCACATGAGGCCGCGCCGCGCGGTAAATGTCACTGACGATATGTCATTGCGTGTCACGTCGGGGGACAACACTGGTTTTGTGGGGAGGGTGGGGGAGGAGGAAGGGGAGGAGGGGGGTGAGGAGGTTGATGAGGAGGGGGAAGGCGAGGACGAGGAGGGTGGTGCAGGTGAGAGTGAGAGGACTGGCAAGAAGGCAGCGGCGGTGAGCCAGGAGGAGGCAGATTCGTATCCAAAATCCCTGAACTACAGAGGCGCGACAAAAGAAGCGGAGAAACTGCACGAGTATGAGGCAACAGCGAAGCATGCTTGGGGCATTCCAGATTTTAACATGGACCCAGGGAGGGTCTTATGCCACACCTCACCAAAATCCATGTCTTATAAATAGAGTACCTGTTTACAAGAAAACACTCGGATAAAAGACCTCAGGGTCTACAATTCGCCCGGGTCTTCTATCCGCGCGAATACGGGTAGTGCCGCCCTGGTTTGCTCTTGCCTAGTTTGTGCCATTCTGACTGGTCTTCAGACCCTTATCTCAGAAGTTGGACTAGAATTGCCACCCTGAGTTGCGTGTCTCTTGCCAGACACTGCTCCTTATCTAGCCTAGGGGGTGTGTCAAACATATATGCATATGTTATTATAGGCTAGATACTGTAGGTGAATGCTCTTAGAGAGTATTACACAAGCAGCAAAACTACCCTGTACTCTTGATTCTAGTCAACTTATAACTCGGAGTCTAAGTACTCCTTCGCACTCTCTAGAGCCTGGTAGCTGGGGCGCTTAGACAAGGGGAGGGCGCTAATGATAGCAAGCTGCGCAACTGCATCACGCGACTCCCAGGCAGAGCGGGCGAGCTGAGCTGTTGCAAAGGCCTCACGCTCAGCGGGCGTGGGGGCGTCAGTCAGGGCAGCAGTGTCAACTTATACATATTTGCATATGTATAGTTATAGGCTAGAAGGGCTCGTGCTATTAGAGAGTACAACACCAAACCATACGTTCCTGTGTATCCGTCATTTTTAGTCATTCTGCTATTCTAACATGGTATCGGAGTAGGTTAGGTCTGCCCACCCACTTCCGCCCCTCGCCCTAGCCTACCGCCCCATCGTACCCTAGCCTTACCGCGCCCCGCCGGCCCCTAGTGTAACCCGCCGACCCCTAGCGCCCCACCGGCCCCTAGCGCCCCGCCGGCCCCTCGCGCATCCCGCCGGCCCCTAGCGTGCTCGCCGGCCCCTCGCGCACCCCACTGGCCCCAAGCGTCCCCCGCCGGCCCCTAGCGCCCCGCCGGCCCCTCGCGCACCCCGCCGGCCCCTCGCGTACCCGCCGGTCCCTAGCGTGCCTTGCCGGCCCCTCGCGCCCCCGCCTGCCCCTCGCGTTCCCGCCTGCCCCCCCCTCGCGCCTTGTTGGCCCCTTGCGTGCTTGCCGGCCCTTCACGCACGCCGGCCCCTAGCCTGCTCGCCGGCCCCTAGCGTACCCCGCCGGCCCCTCGCGTACCTCACCGGCCCCTTCCGCCTCGCCGGCCCCTCGTGCCTCGCCGGCCCTTAGTGCCTAGCCGGCCCTTAGCGCCTCGACGGCCCTTCGTGCCCAGCTGGCCCCTCGAGCGCCCACTAGCCCTCGTGCCTCACCTGGCCCCAGCGCTCCGCCGGCCCTGTGCGCCCTGCCGGGTGTGCGCGCCTCGGGCCCTGTGCACCTCAAGCCCTGCACGGCCTTCCGCCTGGTCTTCCCGCCGGAGAGTCCTGCCGCCGTGTCACTGAGTACCTGTGCTGCTGTACCGCTCTGTCCATGGATGGGGTCGCTGAGCAACTCATTGGTTTGGTCGTGGAGGTGGCTCATACCTCCATGACACATGCTGGTGCACCCCATTCTCTGTGATCGTTCGCTGTTCGCTACGCCGCTCACCAGCTTAACTTGTGGCCGTGCTCCCAGCGGCCGCATGTTTCGCCGACCCTTCTTTGGACCGAGTTCCCTGGTGATGAGTCTGCGTTCCACGTCTGGGGCTGCCTCGCTCACGTTCGTGTCTCTGGAACAGACAAGCTCACTACGTGCACTGTCCCCTGTGTCTTCCTCGGTTTCCCCCTTGACTCGTCTGACTGGCACTTTTACCACCCGTCGTCTCACCGTTTTTTTCACTCTCGTCACGCCACTTTTGACGAGTCCGTCTCCTTTTACCACCGCTTTCCCCACCAAGGTCTCCTGGTTTCCCCACCCCTGTTTTTGGTCCCCACTCTCCCGATAGCCCCTGCTCCCCTCCCTCCCCTTCCTGCTCTGTCTGGTGTGTCTCACAGAACTCCCCTCCCATCGTTTGTTCCTGTCGAGGAGTCAGTTGACTCTGGTGGCCCCGCGGTGCAGTTCTCATCTCTTGCCTCTCCCACAGTGTCTCCTCCTCCGCCGTCGCAGTCGCCGCCGCTGCAGCCGCCGCAGCCATTGTCACAGCCACTGCTGCAACCGCCACCGCTGCTACAGCAGCAGCCATTCGTGGAATCTAGGGGTGCTGGCGTTGAGGAGGGTGCTTGTCCTGGGGTTCCTATCGTGGCTTGTCCCGATGGGCCTCGGGGTGGCACCGGTGTTGGAGAGAGTTCTCGCTCTGGGGGTGCTCGTTCTGGGGGGGCTGGAGTTGAGTTTTTGGGTGGTAGCCACGGTGCAGCTGGCGTTCCAGGTGTCGATGTCAAGCAGCAGCAGGAGCAGACACCGCCGGTGTCCGCCCTTCGCCTGCTCGCCCTTCACTCCCCTGACCACTCGACTACGCCTTCCCCGGCCCCTCCTCCTCTTCCTATCTACGGCCCTGTGTTCCCTCTGCTGGACTCGTCTCCGGCTAGTCTTCCCCCTCATTCCCCTCTTGTGTCTCCTCCTCTGTCACCCGACTTGATGCCTCTGTCTCAGGTCTGGTCTCGCCGTCCCTCTCGTGCTCGCCCTGTCTCTCCTGTTCAGCGTTCTCACCCTACGTTGCTTCGTTCCCACGCGTCTCCTCCTCCCCTCCTCGACTCGCCTCCTCCGTTGTCGCTCGTTGTCGCGCCTCCCCCTCTCTCTGACTACCTTCGTGCCACTCGTCCTCTTGTTTCTCGGGTCCTTGCCTCCCTCGTTACTGACCCGTCTGTTCCTGTCTCGAGTCTTGACGCGATTGTCGCTGTCACTGAACTTGCCTCTACTTGCCGCCTTGACTATGCCACCACTCTGGTCTCTGACCCTGTCTGTCCTCTGTCCATCAAGGGTGCTCCTTCCCTTGGCAGTGACGTCCTAGAGGACAAGCAGTACGAGCCTGATTTCCTGTCTGAGGCTGCTCCCCATCTCTATTCCATGCTGCTAGTCCCTGAGGGTGACCCAGACGCCTTGACATCGTGACCCCTTGCACTTACGCTGAGGCGACCTCGGGACCCTGGGCCTCTCAGTGGATAGCTGCCATGGAGCAGGAGTGGCATCTTGGAGATCCACCGGCACCTACAGTACGTCGACGAAATTCCCCCACCTGGGGTGAACGTAGTCGATGGCCGATGGCTCTTCAAGGTGAAGCGCCCTCCTGGAGAGCCGACTAACTTCAAGGCGCGCTACGTTGCTCGTGGCTTCAGTAAGTGTGAGGGGGTTGACTTCTTTCAGACCTTCGCCTCGACCCCAGAGATGACTAATCTTCAGGCACTGCTACACGTAGCAGCATGAATACGAGCTGCACTCACCCGACTTCTCCACAGCTTTCCTCCAGGGCAGTCTACACGAGCAGGTTTTTCCTGCGCTGCCCCCGGGGCTTCTCCGGTACCTTTCCCCCTGGTACCGAGTTGCTCCTCTGGCGCCCTGTCTACGGCCTGCGTCAAGTGCCCCATGAGTAGCACGACACTCTGCGTGCTACACTTGCTGACCTGCAATTCTTCCTGTCGTCTGTAGACCCCTCGCTCTTCGTCCTTTCCAGCCAGACTCCGTTCTACATCCTTGTTTGCGTAGATGATCTGGTCTTTGCTACTGCAGACAGAGACGCACTGTCCTCCGTGAAGGCCGAGCT
Organism: Closterium sp. NIES-67; assembly: GCA_027943415.1. Lineage (NCBI taxonomy): Eukaryota > Viridiplantae > Streptophyta > Zygnematophyceae > Desmidiales > Closteriaceae > Closterium > Closterium sp. NIES-67. Next base: position 265,489 of record BQMB01000950.1, read on the forward strand.
GCTGAGGAGACACAATTGCACTGACCTAGGAGAGCTGCGCCGCTACCTTGGCCTGCAGATCTCCAGGGACAGAGCAGCGCACACCATCACTCTTACATAGTCACACTTGGTGCGCCAGGTCCTTCAGAGGTTCGGTCTTCAGTTCTCCTCCGCACAGCCCACACCTTTGCCAGTAGATCACAGGCTCTCTACTCTAGTTCCTGAGTAGTTAGTAGAGCCTAGTGGTCCTTACGCAGAGATGGTGGGTTGCCTCATGTACCTGAGATGGTGGTGCAGGTGCTATCTCATGGAGGTCAACTCGCTCGTCGTCTGTTGCCCAGTCTAGCTGTGAGGGTGAGATCTACGCCGGTACCATGGCGGTATAGGGGCTCCGTTGGCTGACTTTCTTGCTCACAGACTTAGGTGAGTGGCCTAGCTTTGCCCCCGTCCTGTACGCTCACAACAAGGCCGTGATCCTCGTGTGTCTGGAGCCCAGACTCGAGGGCAGGGCGAAGCACATTCAACTGCGGTACTTCCTCCTGCGCGAGCTATAGCAGCGTCGCCAAACCCGCGTAGTACACTTGGCCTCCGGTGCCAACACATCTGATATCTTTACGAAGGCGCTTGCACCCAAAGATCATCAGCGGCACGGCGTACAGCTTGGTCTCGTTCTTGTAGTACCTCATTTACTAGGACCTTGATTGGGTATAACTCTTTATATATTATCCTGACTGGCCTTGTGGTTTTCTCCCAGTGGCTGGACTAGTATTGCTGCCCTGGTCTTGTTCTTGCTTTGTTTGTACTCTTTTGATTGGTCTTTAGACCCCTGCCTCAGAGGTTAGACTAATAGTGCCGTCCTGAGCTGCTTGTCTCTCACCAAGCTCTGCCCCGAGCTACTCTAGGGGGTGTGTCAAACATATGTGTGTATGTTTAGTAGACTACATAGGGTCATGCCATAGAGAGTACAACCCACTAGCTATATACCCCTTTGTACTCCCATTCTACTCAACATTTCTAACTCTAAGAGTTGCTTTAAAATAAACAACTCCCAAAAGAATCTAAGAGTGTATTCCTACAAACGTAGATCGGACTTAGCTGACCCCATTGTTAAATTATATATTTGATATATATTATGGTAGGCTTGGTAGGTATTACTGGATCCTACTGTAGAGGGTACAACTGTTTAAATAAGCTAGGTGGGTAGATGCGCCATGAAAATGGCGAGAGGGTTTAGGCTAGGAGAAAATGTCGAGAGAAAAGAGAATGAGATTAGAAGAGAGAGGGATACATGGAGGGAGTTGTACCCTCTACAGTAGGTTCCAGTAACACCTACCAAGCCGACCATTATGTATATCAAATATATAATTTAACTCACCCCCTAGGCTTGGTAGCTGAAAGCACACCACACACACAGCACACTAAGCCACACACCCCCTAGGCCTAGCACCCCCATACTCAGCAGCAGCGACTGCTGCTCCAGCATGATCGACCCCTTGGCGCGGGAGGCGGCGATGTCGACAGCGAGGGCATTGGCTGCAACGGCGGTGACGGCGGCATCGTCGACAGCGGCGACATGCGGCAGCGTGGCCAGCAGTGTTAAATTGTATATTTGATATATATAATGGTAGGCTTGGTAAGGTTGTACTCTCTAAAGAACACATACCTATTCTAGCCTATAACTTCTACATGCAAATGTCTGTATAAGTTGACACACCCCCTAGGCTAGATAAGGGGTAGAGCTGAGCAAGAAGCACAGAGCTGAGGGTGGCACTACTTGTCGAACCTCTGAGATAGGGGTCCGAAGACCAGTCAGCAAGAGTACAAACAAGAGAGGAGCAAACCAGGGCAGCACTACTACTCTGGCCACTGGAAGAGAAGCCACCAGGCCAGTCTGAAAGATATATATAAGAGTACACAATCAAGGTCCTAGCAAGTGAGAGTCTACAGGAACTAGACAAAGCTGCAAATAGTGCCGCTGATGATCTCTAAGCGCAAGCGCCTTCGTAAAGATATCAAGTGTACTACGCGTGATGTAGCTCGCACAAAAGGAAGTACCGTAGCTGGATGTGCTTTGCTCTGCCCTCAAGTCGAGGCTCCTGACACAGGAGGACCATAGCCCCATTAACAGCGTACAGATCTGGGGCAGAGCTAGGTGGGGGAACTAGCAGCATGGAACACAGATGGGGAGCGGCATCTGGCAGGAAAGTAAGCTCGTACTGTCTGTCCTCTAGGACGTCACTGCCAAGGGCAGCGACACCCCCGACGGACGTACGGTAGGAAGGGTCAGAGACCAGAGTGGTGGCGTAGTCAAGGCAGCCGGTAGCGGTGAAGTCAGTGGCAGCAGCAACAAGAGCCGATAGACTCAATACAGGAACGGACGGATCGGTAACAAGAGAGGCAAGGACCCGAGGAACAAGGGGACGCGTGGCACGGAGTAAGCCAGAGAACAGAGGTGGGGCCACAGCAAGCGACGACGGAGGAGGAGAGAGGACGAGCGGAGGAGCACCAGACGTATGGGAGAAAAGCAACATAGGGTGAGAACGCGGAACAGGGGAGGTAGGATGAGCACGAGACGGACGACGAGCCCAGACGTGGGACGGTGGAGTCGGGTCAGGAGAGAGGGGAGGAGACACAGGAGGAGAACGAGGACGGAAACGAGTCGGAGAAGTGTCCCCTTGAGGAAACACAGGGCCATAGACCGGCAGAGGAGGAGGCGGTGGCGACCGAGGAGGCACCGGCGGGCGGTCAGATGAAGGAAGGCTGAGGAGGCGAAGAGCGGACATCGGCGGCGACTGCGGCGGCTGCTGCCCGACGACAACACCAAAACCTCCAGCGGCACCATGGCTCCCTCCGAGAAGCCCCATGCCAGCACCCCCATCACGGGAACCCGCTCCAGTACCTGCTCCGGCACGCTCCCCAGCACCCCTAGAATGCACAAACCCTAGCAGTGGTGACAACGGCGGCTGCGGCTGCAGCGACGACGGCAGGTGCGGCTGCGACAGCAACGTTGACGACAGGGGAGGAGAGACTGGGGCGGGGACAGGTGGTGAAAGGGACTCCAACGAGCCGCGAGAGTCAGCAGACTCCTTGGCAAGGACAACCGACGGGAGGGGGGTGACGTGAGACACATCAGTTTGGGACGGGCGGGGAGGGGGAGGAGCAGGGGCGACCGAGGGAGGAGGAACCAGGAACTTGGGGGGATTAACCGGGGGACCACGGTGGGGAAAGCAGTGGAAGAAGGAGACTGACTCGTCAGAGGTGACGTCGCGAGAGTGAAAGAAACGGTGAGACGACGGGTGGTAGAAGTGCCAGATCGACGAGTCGAGGGGGAAATCTAGGAAGACACAGGGGACTGTACGGGCAGGGAGCTTGTCCGTGCCAGAGGCACGAGTGTGAGCAAGGCAGCCCCAGACGTGGAACGCAAATGCGTCACCAGGAGACCCGGTCCAGAGGAGGGTCGGCGAAACCTACGGCCGCTAAGGGTACGGCCATAGGTTAAGCTGGTGGGCGGCATAGCGAACGGTGAACGGCCACATAAAATGGTGTGCACCGGCATGGATCATGGAGGTACGAGCCACCTCCATGACCAAACCGATGCGACCCCATTCTGCTGTGGGGAGTCCGGCAGGGTGTACGTCTGGGTGATGCCCTCCGCACGACAGAAGCGACCAAGGCAGCCAGAGGCGAACTCGCCACCACGGTCAGAGTGAAGACGCAACACAGGGAGACATCAATGCACACGCGCAAAGACAAGCCACGGGATAAGAACGTCGGGCACGTCGGCCTTCCACTCTAGGGGAAACACGGTGGTGTAGCGAGTGTAGTCGTCGACAAATACTAGGAAATAACGCTCACGACGCGGCCCATGGACGGGGGAGGGGCCCCGGACATCCATGTGCAGGATCTGCAACGGTGCGGTGGTGGGGGGGAACGAGGAGGAGTGAAGGGCACGGCGCAGCCGGCCCTCAACGCAGGGGGTGCACGGAGGCGCTGCCGAGGAGGGGAGCATAGGGAATGGCGTAGGGGGACCTAAGTCAAGACCGTGCTGAGACATGTGACGGGGACGTATAAGGGAGGGGTGACCTAGACGGTGGTGCCACAGAAGTGACAGGTGATTAAGCGACCGACACGAGCAAGCCGCAGCAACCTGGGTAGACGCTGCCACCTGGGAAGACGTCCCAACCGGGGGGGACGCGGTGTCCAGCGTGAACAGGCCAGAGACCTGGTCCCGGCGGAATGTCGTGACGGGGGCACCAGTGGCGGCCTCGGTACAGTCAGCGTACCGCTCGTGACCATGGAACGTACTAGTGACGCCGAGGTCCTGAAGACAACCGACACCAACTAGATTACGAGAGAACGAGGGGATGTGCGGGCCTGTAAGAGAGCCGAAGGAACTGTCGGACAGGGGAGGGTGGTGGAACTACGGGCGACTACCGGACCTGAGGAGGGGTGTGGCAGGGCAACTACAGTAGGGACGGCAAGCGGCGTAAGCGTAGTGTTGTCCCGAAAGAAACACCGAGATGCGCCAGACTCGTGAGTGAAGGAGAGAGCGGCAGTGGCGGCTGGGGGCGGAGGAGCTAGATGGAGCCAAGGCTAAACAAAGGAAAGGGTCCTACGCATGATGCAGCAAGGGAGCCTAAACTAGGCACACTGATCACACCTACACTCGGCAACACGGGGTAATTGGAACCAGTCACATTAGAGTCATCGACATAGAGCACATACAATGCAGAGCTAATCTCATCCAAGTCCATATCAAAGATCCTAACACCATGGCGGAGTAGGCTGTGCCAGTCAGGAAGGTCCGGCGCGGGGCCGAAGGGGAGACGAAACAGGTCGTCCATGCGACTTAAACAGCGAGTGGGGGTATGACCGGTCTTATTGCACACGAGGCCGCAGCGAGGACCGATCTGGAGCTGGTACTGGCAGCGCCCGTCACTCGCACCACAACCCGACAACGAGCTACGCGCAACCACCGCGACCACCACCACCACCGGCACCAGGCCACCCAGGCGGGAGGTGGCCGACCCTCTGTTGCGACTGCTGCTGCTGCTGCTCCTGCTGCTCCTGCGGTCGTTGCTGGTGTTGTTGGTCAAGCTATGGTGTCTGCTGCAGCTCCCCTTGGTGCTGGTGCTCCGAGGCACCAGCCCCAGCCCCCTCATCGGTACTACCGCCAGCGGATGAACCACCTCCACCACCACCTCCACCCCCTCCTCCGCTACCACCGCCGCGCCCAGCCTTGGGGCGGCGGTCCTTACCATAATGGGACTGCGCTGCTGCCACAACCGCGGCAGAGGTCTCAGCAGCAGGGGCTGTCTCAGCTACAGCCGCAGAACCGTCAGAGTAAGTGCACTGAGCGGGAGCACAACCCTGAAAGATTAGGACCGGCACAGTACCGCTAGACTGGGCGATAGAGCACTGACGGGTCTCTATGGCAGACAGGGTATCGACAAAGTCAAGGAGGGTGAGGTCAGCGGGGTGTAGACTCAGAAAGTGGTCGCGGGCAGTGGCAAGGCGGTGTGGGAGGCAGGTGGCAAGGAGGTAAAGGGTAGAGCAGATAGGGGGCTGGAAGACACGAAGCTGGGCCTCTGTGCAGGCATCGCACCAGCTCGCGTCGAGCGAGCGCAGGTGCGTGGCCACGTCAGCGACAGTGGAGAAAGACACAAGATCAGGGAAGAGCATAGGAAGGATAAGGCGGCCGGCAGAGGCAGATGACGGGGTGGAATAACGCTCGACAATACCCTCTAGGAACTCCTGCGCAGTCCTGACAGACTAATCACGAGCTGAGCGACAGCGGTACGCGAGAGCCAGACAGCATGGGCAAGGGCAGCGGCGGCGGCAGACTCACGGTCAGCAGACGTGGGTTCAGCGGGGAGAGCAGCAGGGGGGTCAGGGCAGGGGAGCGTACCGTCAATGTGGATGGCCAGGGAGTGGCCGTCCTATCGTTCGCCAGAGAGGTGATGGCGGAGGTCGACGAGCCATGTGTCGAACTCAACTGGCTGACCCTCCACGTCAAAGTGCAGCACCGAGTCCGTCATTAAGGCCGCTACAGCCGCGAACAGATGGTAAAGGGCGGGACGGAGCAACGTGGAGCAGTGGGGAGCAGTGTTGTACGGTGCAGTGCGGTGGAATGCAGTGTAGTGCAGGGCCGCGCGGTGCAGAGTGGTGCAGTGCAGTGGGGCGCCGTGTAGTGCAGTGCCACGCGGTGCAGAGGGATGCAGTGCGATGGGGCGCGGTGCAGTGCGGTGTAGTGAGGTGGGGTGCGGTGTAGTGCGATGGGGCTTGGTGCAGTGCGATGCTGAGCGGTGCAGCACGGTGGGGCGTGGTGTAGGACGGTGGAGAGGGCCAGTTTAGCGAGCGGGAACCAGGAAACACGGCAGAGTGGGGGGGGTAAGGGGGGGGGGGGGGGGCACTGAGCAGCTGAGCGACGGGGCCGCGGGGCGGCTGGGCGACGGGGCCGCGGAGCAGCGGGGCGACGGGGCCGAGGAGCAGTGGGGCGACGAGGTCGCGGGGCGGCTGGGCGACGAGCCCGCAAAGCAGCGGGGCGACGAAGCCGTGGGGCGGCTGAGCGACGAGGCGGCGGAGCAGCGGGGCGACGAGGCCGCAGGGCGGCTGGACGACAAGGCCGCGGGGCGGCTGGGCGACGGAGCCGCGGGGCGGCTAGGCGACGGGGCGGTAGCGCGGCTACGCTAGGGGCGACGCGGCCGCGGGGCCAGTAGGACGGCTAGGCGAAAGGCGACGACGAGGCGACGGGGCCACGGGGCCGTTAGGCGCCAGGTGACAAGACGACGGGGGACAAGGGCGGCTAGGCGCTGGGTGTCGGGGCGACTGGGCCCTAGGTGACAGGGCGACGGGGCCATGGGCGGCTAGGCGCTAGGTGACAGGGCCGCGGGGCCAGGGTCCTTGCTAGGATTTCAGCCCGTCTGAAAGTCAGACCGGGTTTTTTCGCTTCGTCTGACCATCAGACGAAAAATTTGCAGCAGTCTGAACTTCCAGACAAAACAGAGCGAGACGTCTGAAATTTCAGACGGAAAATTACGCTACACCATACTTAATTTTGCCTTGGAATCTCCATGCAGTACTGACTTTCTGCCGAGTTCCTGAACTTAGGCGATGCAACTTAATTTGTACTAAGTGGTTCGAGCGAGTGCGCGTGGGAGGCAAAAAGAACTGGGGGGTGTGAGAATCAAAATTGCATAGGCGGGAGGGAAATCGGCGCCATCCAGGTGGGAATTTTGTGAAGGGCCAATGGGCGCCCTCGCACACACAGACCCTTCGCAGACAAAGCCTACAGCGGACATCGGCAAAAAAAAATTCACACCGCCTCCAGCACAAACTGGGAGGTAATTTTGTGAAGGGCCAGTCATTTCCCTCATAGCCCCCAGCACAGCATACATTGGCCTCTGATTTTGGTGAAGGGTCAGATAGCACCCTCACGGAGACCCCCAGCGAGTACAGTATCGGGCCCTGATTTTGGCTAAGGGCCAATCAGCGCTCTCATACCACAGGCCTGCAGAAAACGTTTCCAGACGAAAGAATACGCGCTGTCAGACTCATACGAAATATTATACGCTGTCTTAAATTTCAGACGAAAATAAAACATCGCTCTTAACGATCAGACGAATTTTTCAGGGTTGTCTAAACTTTCAGATGAACCTAAAAAATCAGGTCTGAAAATAAGACCATCAGACCGATTTCAACTGATAAAAAGGGCCTTGCGCGGGGCCAGTGGGGCGCCTAGGCGCTAGGTGGCGGGGCAACGGGGCCACGGGCGGCTAGGCGCTAGGTAACAGGGCCGCGGGGCCAGCAGGCGCTAGGAGGCGGGGCCAACGAGCCAGCTAGGCAACGGGGCAACAGGGCCAGCGGGGCGGCTAGGCGACGGGGCCGGCTAGGACCTAAGGCGGGTGGGTGGGGGGGACCTAACCTACTCATACCATCTTAGAGTTATAAGTGTTGAGTAGAATGGGAGTATACAGGGGCATATAGCTAGTGGGTTGTACTCTCTATGGCATGACCCTATGTAGGCTACTAAACATACACACATACCTATGTTTGAGAGCAACTTCTCAGGAACGCACCCTGAGGATCGAGGGCTTACATTCCCAATGTCAACTTATACATATTATCTATGTAGAAGTTATAGGCTAGACTGAGGTATGCTTCTAGTGAGTACAACCAACTAGTATTTGTTCTAGGTTTCCACTTTAGTCATTATTCGTTTCTACGTTAACATGGTATCACGCTTAGGTTAGGATCCCCCCGCCTACCGCTTCCGCCCGTCGCGCCTCCTAGGCCCCGTCGCGCCCCCTAGGCCCCGTCGCGCCCCCCCTGGGCCCCGTCGTGCCCGCTGGGCCCCGTCGCGCCTCCTAGGCCCCGTCGCGCTCCCCCTGGGCCCCGTCGCGCCCGCTGGGCCCCGTCGCGACCCCTAGGCCCTAACGCGCCCCCGCTGGGCCCCGTCGCGCCTCCTAGGCCCCGTCGCGCCCCCCATGGGCCCCGTCGAGCCCGCTGAGCCCCGTCGTGCCTCCTAGGCATCGTCGCGCCTCCTCAGCCCCGTCGTGCCCGTTCGGCCCCGTCGCGCCCCTCCTAGGCCCTATCGTGCCCGCTGGGCCCCGTCGCGCCTCCTAGGCCCCGTCGCGCCCCCTCTGGGCACCGTCGCACCCGCTGGGCCCTGTTGCGCCTCCTAGGCCCCGTCGCGCCCGCTGGGCCCCTTCGCGCTTCCTAGGCCCCGTCGCGCCTGCTAGGCCCCGTCGCGCTCCCCCTGGGCCCCGTCGCGCCCATTAGGCCCCGTCGCGGCCCCCCTGGGCCCCGTCGTGCCCGCTGGTCCCCGTCGCGCCTCCTCGGCCCCGTCGCGCCCCCCCTGGGCCCCGTCGTGCCCGCTGGGCCCCGTCGCGCCCCTTAGGCCTCGTCGCGCCCGCTGGCCCCTGTAGCGCCTGCTGTTAGCGCTCGCCCGCCTGGCCTCCTCCTAGTGCCGCTCGGCCTCCTCCTAGTGCCGCCCGGCCCCCTTCCTAGCGCCGCCCGGCCTCTCCTCAGCGCTGCCCGGCCCCTCCTCGTGCCCGACCGGCCCCAGCAGCACCAGCCTGGCCCCTCCCAGCACCAGCCCGGCCCCAGAGCACCTGCCCGCCTCCCCTGCTCGGCCTGCCGTGTCCTCTCGGGCCCTGTGTCTTCTGCTCGCCTGCGCTGGGACGCCTAGCTGCTGCCCTACTGGAGAGTGCTGCCGCCGTGTCCCCGCGCCGCTGTGCTCCTGTGCCGCTGAGGAGCTGTGCCGCTGTGTCGCTGAGGAGCTGTGCCACTGACCCTGCACGATGGCTGACTTTGTGCTCCGCCTGGACGCTGAGGGCCACGCGGTTGACTTCGCCGCCTGGCTCTCCGATCTCCGCCGCCAGCTTACAGGTCAGCGCCAGGATGGCCACTCTCTGGTTGTCCATGCTGATGGCTTGCTCCCCCGCCCCCCTGCACCTACTCCCCTCCCTGCTGACCCCTCCTCTGATGACCGTGAGGCTTTCTCTACTGCTGCGCTGGCCTGTGCGGTCTGGGACTCACGCGATGCAGTAGCTCAGGTTGCTATTAGTCACGCCCTCCCTGTGTCTGAGCGCTCGCGTTTTGCTACTGTTGAAACGGCCAAAGCTTATTTAGACGCCGTTATTGCTCGCTATTCCACCCCTGCCTCCGCTTCTGCTGGCCGCTTGCTCTTTCCGATGCTGTTCCCAGACCTGGCTGCCTTCCCTACTGTCCCAGACTTTGCCACTCATTTGCGTGCCCTAGAGACTCGCAATCGCACTGCCAGCACTGCTGCCCAGCTAACTGCGCTCCCCCCTCCTTTCTGCATGACGCTCTATTTTATCGCTATGCGCCTGCCAGACCGCCTCGCTAGTGCTCGCGACCACTTTCTTAGCCAGCACCCCGGTGACCTCACCCTGACCGCCTTTGTCGACACCCTCACTGAGATCGAGACTCGCCAGCGCACTATCGCTCAGTCGAGCGGTGCGCCGGCAGTCTCTATCTTTCACGGCTGTGCCCCATCCCAGTGCACGTTCACTGACGTTTCGGCTGCGGTCGCCACGGCGACCCGTCTTAGCGAGACGGCTGCTGCTGTCCACCCGCAGCAGCGCTCGCGTCGCGGTGGCCGTGGCCGCCAGGGAGGTAGGGGTGGTGACGCAGGTGGTGGTGGTCGTGGTGGTGGTGACGGTAGTCCGCCTGAGGGGACTACCACCGGTGGGCAGGAGCAGCAGCCCCAGCAGCAGCAGGACCAGCCCCAGCCGCAGCCGCCGTCCCAGCAGCACCCGCCGCAGCCGTGGGCTCGTCTCCCGCCTGGTTGGCCCGGCACCTCCGGAGGCGGTGGCCGTGGTGGCGGCCCGCGCAGCTTGGCGTCTACCAGCGGCTCCAGTGCTGTGACCTGCCAGTACCAGCTTCAGACAGGGTCTCTCCGCGGCACTCTGTGCCGCCGCCCGCACCCGACCGCCCGCTGTTTCCGCCGCCTCGACGATCTTTTTCGTCGTCGCTTTGGCCCGGCCCCGGACCTCCCTGACTGGCACAGCCTGCTCCGCCAGGGCGTGCCGATCTTTGAGTTAGACATGGATCAGATAGGTGCTGCTTTGCACGCTTTGTATGCTGACGCTTCTAGTGTTGCTGGATCTTACTACCCTGTGTACTCTAGTTTAGGTGTTTCACCCTTGTGTAGCTTAGCTTCCCCTGCTGCGTCAGGCGTAGGACTGCCTAGGTTGCCTAGCCTAGCTTCTGCACCCGCCCCGTCCCCGGCCTCTGCCACTGCCTCGCTGTCCTTCACGCTCGACTCCGGTGCTTCTGCCTGTTTCTTCCGTGACCGGTCCACGCTCACGCCGCTTGCTGCACCTGCGGTTGTCTCCCTCGCTGACCCCTCTGCCGGTCCTGTCGTCGCTCGCAGTTCCACTTCCCTTCCCTGTCCAGCCGTTCCCTCGGGCTCTCTTACAGGCTTCCACGTTCCCTCGTTCTCCAGGAACCTGGTTGGTGTCGGCCGTCTTCAGGACCTCGGCGCCACCACCACGTTCCCTGGGCACGAGCTGTTCGCTGTCTGTACCGAGGCAGTCTCAGGTTCCCCTCTTGCGACGTTCCCTCGGGACCCGGTGTCTGGTCTGTTTACCCTCGACACCGCTTCCCCCCCGGTTGGTGCGTCCTCCCAGGTCGCTGCAGCTTGCTCGTGTCGGTCCCTCACTCACCCGTCCCTTCTCTGGCACCACCGCTTAGGTCACCCTGCTCTCCCACGTCTGCGTCACATGTCTCAGCACGGTCTTGTCTTAGGCCTCCCCGCGTCGCTCCCTGCCCTCCCACCCTCGACTGCGCCAACGTGCACGCCTTGCGTCGAGGGTCGGCTCCGCCGTGCTCCTCACTCCTCCTCGCTGCGTCCTGCTACTGCCCCCCTTCAGACCCTGCACCTGGACGTTTGGGGCCCTGCCCCCGTCCCCGGACCGCGCGGTGAGCGCTACTTCCTTGTGCTCGTCGACGACTACACGCGCTACACCATGGTGTTTCCCCTTGAGCGGAAGGCCGACGTGCCCGACGTTCTTCTCCCGTGGGTTGTGGCTGCGCGTCTCCACCGCGGTCTCCCCGTGTTGTGTCTCCACTCCGACCGTGGCGGCGAGTTCGCCTCTGGTCGGCTTGGACAGTTCTGTCGTGCGGAGGGCATCACCCAGTCGTACACGTTGCCGGACTCGCCACAGCAGAATGGAGTTGCTGAGCGCCGCATCGGCTTGGTCATGGAGGTCGCCCGTACATCCATGATCCATGCCGATGCCCCCCATTTTCTGTGGCCGTTCGCTGTTCGCTACGCTGCTCACCAGCTTAACCTGTGGCCATGCTCCCAGCGGCCGCAGGTTTCGCCTACCCTCCTTTGGACCGGGTCCCCCGGTGACGCGTCTGCGTTCCACGTCTGGGGCTGCCTTGCTCACGTTCGTGCCTCTGGCACGGACAAGCTCACTGCCCGCACTGTCCCCTGTGTCTTCCTCGGTTTCCCCCTGGACTCGTCTGACTGGCTCTTCTATCACCCGCCGTCTCACCGCTTCCTGCACTCTCGTGACGTCACCTTTGACGAGTCCGTCTCCTTCTACCGCCGCTTCCCTCACCGAGGTCTCCCAGTTGCCCCCCCCCTGTTCCTTGCTCCCTCTCCCCCAGTAGCCCCTGCCCCTCTCCCGCCTCGTCCTGCCCCGTCTGGTGTCTCTCACGTCACTCCCCTCCCGTCGGTTGTCCCCGTTGAGGAGTCTGCTGACTCTGGTGGTACCCCCGGTCCGTCCTTGCCGCGTCCCCCTTCCCCGGTGCCTCCGCCCCCACTGTCGCAGTCGCCGACCCCGCTGCCGCCGCCGTCGCCGCTGTCGCGGCCGCCGCAGCCGTCGCAGCCACTGCCGCCGCCGCTCTTGGCCCCTGGGGGTGCTAGTGTGGAGGAGGGTGTTCGTCCTGCGGCTTCTGGGGGTGCCGCTGGTGTTGGAGGGGGTTCTCGCTCTGGGGGTGTTGGTTCTGGGGGTGCTGCTGTTGAGTGTTCTGCCGACGGTCGTTCTGCCTCTGCTGGTCCGAGAGTTCCGGCCCAGCCGTCGTCGCCGCCGCAGCAGCCGTCGCCGCCGGTCTCCGCTCTCCGCCTGCTCGGCCTTCCCTCCCCGGACCGCGCGCCGGTGTCTCCCCCACCGCCTGCTGACCTTCCTGTCTACGGTCCTGTGTTCCCGCCGCCGGACTCGTCTCCGGCCCGTCTTCCTCCTCATTCCCCTCCTGTGTCTCCTCCGCTGTCCCCTGACCCTACACCTCCGTCTCACGTTTGGGCTCGCCGTCCCTCCCGTGCTCGTCCCGTCTCTCCTGTCCCGCCCTCCCACCCTATGTTGCTCCGTTCCCGCTCGTCTAGTCCTCCCCTCCTCCCGTCCCCTCCTCCCTCGTCCCTTGCTGTTGCACCTCCTCCGTTCTCTGACTACCTCCGTGCTGCTCGTCCCCTTGTCCCTCGGGTCCTTGCCTCTCTTGTTACCGACCCTGCTGTTCCTGTCTCGCGCCTTGACGCGCTTGTCGCTGCTGTCGCTGACTTCGCCTCTACCCGCCGCCTTGACTACGCTACCGCTCTGGTCTCTGACCCTGCCCGTCCTCCGTCCGTCGGGGGTGCTCCTGCCCTTGGCAGTGACGTCCTAGAGGACAGGCAGTACGAGCTGGCTTTCCTTTCCGAGGCTGCTCCCCATCTCTGCTCCATGCTGTTAGTCCCTGAGGGTGACCCAGACACCTTCGACATCCCGACCCCTCGCACCTACGCTGAGGCCACCTCGGGACCTTGGGCCTCTCAGTGGATAGCTGCCATGGAGCAGGAGATGGCATCTTGGAGGTCCACCGGCACTTACGTCGACGCAGTTCCCCCGCCTGGGGTGAACGTAGTCGATGGTCGGTGGCTCTTCAAGGTGAAGCGCCCCCCTGGAGAGCCGCCTGTCTTCAAGGCGCGCTACGTGGCCAGAGGTTTCAGTCAGCGCGAGGGGGTTGACTTCTTCCAGACCTTCGCCCCGACCCCGAAGATGACCACTCTTCGGGCGCTGCTACATGTAGCAGCACAGCGCGACTACGAGCTTCACTCCCTCGACTTCTCTACTGCCTTTCTTCAGGGCAGCCTACACGAGCAGGTCTACCTGCGCCGACCACAGGGCTTCACTGGTACCTTCCCTCCTGGGACCCAGTGGCTTCTCAGGCGCCCGGTCTACGGCCTGCGTCAGGCTCCCCGCGAGTGGCACGACACGCTACGTGCCACGTTAGCAGACCTGCAGTTCTTTCCGTCCTCTGCTGACCCTTCACTGTTTGTGCGTTCCGGCCAGACTCCGTTCTACATCCTTGTCTACGTAGACGACCTGGTCTTTGCTACTCCTGACAAGGACGCACTGGCCCCTGTGAAGGCTGAGCTGCTGAAGAGACACACCTGCACTGACCTTGGAGAGCTGCGTCGCTATCTTGGCCTGCAGATCTCTAGGGACAGAGCAGCACGCACCATCACTCTGACCCAGTCACACTTGGTGCGTCAGGTCCTTCAGAGGTTCGGTCTTCAGTTCTCCTCTGCACAACCCACACCTCTACCCGTAGACCATGGGCTCTCTGCTCCCATTCCTGAGGAGCCAGTAGAGCCCAGTGGCCCCTACGCAGAGCTGGTGGGTTGCCTCATGTACCTGATGACTTGCACTCGCCCAGATCTCGCATACCCTCTCAGCATCCTGGCTCGCTTTGTGGCTACAGGCAGACACCGACCTCAGCACTGGTCTGCCGCTAAGAGGGTTTTGCGTTATCTTGCTAGTACATCAGGCATGGGGTTAGTGCTAGGAGGACGCAGGCCAGTGGTCCTTACTGGGCACACAGACGCTTCTTGGGCAGACGACGCTGAGACGCTCAGGTCGTCGCAGGGCTACTGTTTCAGCCTTGGTTCGGGTGCTATCTCTTGGAGATCCACTCGCTCGTCGTCTGTGGCTCAGTCTAGCTGTGAGGCTGAGATCTACGCTGGTGCCATGGCGGCACAGGAGCTCCGCTGGCTGACCTTCTTGCTCACAGACTTAGGTGAGCGGCCTAGCTCTGCCTCGGTCCTGTACGCTGACAACAGGGCCATGATACTCCTGTGTCAGGAGCCTCGGCTTGAGGGCAGAGCGAAGCATATCCAGCTGCGGTACTTCCTCCTGCGCGAGCTACAGCAGCGCCGCCAGGCCCGCGTAGTTCACTTGGCCTCAGGTGCCAACACAGCTGATATCTTTACTAAGGCGCTTGCGCCTAAAGATCATCAGCGGCACTGTGTACAGCTTGGTCTAGTTCCTGTAGCTGCTCCCCTGTTAGGATCCTGATTGTGTACTCTCTATTATATATGCTTGTCAGACTGGCCTTGTGGCCTTACCTCCAGTGGCTGGACTAGTAGTGCCACCCTGGCTTGCTTCAGTTTTGGTTGTATTCTTGCTGACTGGTCTCCAGACCCCTGCCTCAGTGGTTGGACTAGTAGTGCCGCCCTGAGCTGTTTGCTTCTTGTTTAGTTTCACCCCTTGTCTAGCCTAGGGGGTGTGTCAACTTACACATATTATCTATGTAGAAGTTATAGGCTAGACTGAGGTATGCTTCTAGTGAGTACAACCAACTAGTATTTGTTCTAGGTTTCCACTTTAGTCATTATTCGTTTCTACGTTAACACCCAAGTCTTATCCACCTTCGGGGTGTAGTTGGATAACGCAAGGGTTCAGAGTGCGGGCTTATTCCAACGAGTGACCTGACCGACAGCGCTGATGTGAGGTGTGTCGACGAAACATGCAACGGGCGAATTAAAGGGTGATCATCCAGGGCCTTTGGCAATGGCAGTAAACTCTATTGCATGGAATGCACACCAAGGAAAAGTGTTTTCCTGACCGAACATAAAGAACAAATTAGTGATGAAAATGCTAAGGTGCATGCATATACATTCAGTCATATTTTACACGTAAGTACTTCGGTTTCATCTCGTGTGCCTCCCCTCAACTACCCCCTAGGCGAGTTTCGGCATGGTGAAGCTAGCAGAAACCATTTCGGACAGCCATCGAGCAGTCCCCACTAGCCGCCTTCTTCCTCGACAGACCTTACTGTTACTACAATCTCTGTTATTGTTTCGTTCTGTTAGTGAATTTCCGTCGTTCTGCTCTGTTGCTTGGTAGAACTCCAGTGCTGGAAAATCTGGCCAGTCGCTGCTCCTGCTGCTCGCTCTGCTGCTCATTCTGCTGCTTGCTCTGCTGCTGGGTCTGCTGCTCGCTCTGCTGCTAGTTTTGCTCCACGAACAAATGCTACTATCGCGGATAGATCCCGACACAGTAGTAGCGTCTCCACTGGAGCTGGCAGCTTCGTCAGAGTAGGTTAGCCTTCTGAGCCGCGATTCATGCTCCGCCCTACTTACCCTCCTGTCGTGCTCCTGGAATTTCTTATGCGCCTCGATTACCTCCAGCGCGGCGCGACGAATGCGCGACCGCGCGTCGTCCACCCAATCGGGGTCGCACGCGCGAGCCGCGTCCGAGCACGCACACGTTTTAGGACCACCTGCGACGTCGGCGCCATCGTCCCCTGCTTGCAGCGACTTGCGCCAGTACGCGTTGGATCTCGTCGGGTAGACGCACCAGCAGGAGACGCGGCTTGATGCCGCCGAGGCTTCAGTGGTGGAATCTTGGGTATTAGTATCGTCGCCGGAATGGAAGTTTCGCTGCTTCAAGGCGGCGTTGAGGGTAGTAGTAGTACCGCAATCTTGGGGAAGTCGATGTGTTGACGGAGGGCTTGCGAGTGAATGGCTTGACATGGCCCGGGGCGTAACAGCAGCGTGATTCGGCCGTGACGTGGCAAGCTGCTGATGGATGCTGCTGCTGATGTCAGAGGAACCATCATGATTCCTGCGAGGCCGTGGCTTGTCATCATCGCATCGCGCCTGACCCATCATCTCCTGAATTTTGGCCGAATGAAACGAATCGCCGGAATCGGAGAATCTTTCTGAGTCGTTCGAGCAGCTTCTTGAGCTTGTCAGCCGAAGCTCCGATTCGGACCCGTAGCGAGTCGCCGAGGAATAAATGGCGCTTCAGATTGTAGCGCCGGCGAGACAGTTGCTCGTCACGAGCAACGGTTGCGTGCAGCGTGGAGCTCAGTCAAAAGAAGGCAGCTGAACGAACGGCAGCTGGAGTCGGACTAGTACTAGGCTCTGGTTCCGCCTGCTAGATGCAGCTGAGACAACTCAGAGTAGGAAAGAAGTGAATACTAGGGGGGAACTACTAGAGGGAACGGGAAGGGCGTGGCGTAGAGCGTGGAATCTGCTCCAGGCGGGCCTAGAATGATACAAGAGTCAAGGGCGACATCGTAAGGGCGTGGTTCGTACAAGGGGGTGAAGGGTGAGAGCTCTAGCTGAGGCTAGGCCGTGATGTAATAAGAGCTCATGCTGTGATACCAGACGTTCTGGCAAGAAAGGGATGTTAGGGGCAATTATGTAAGGGCTAATGGTTCTTCTGACATTTGGACGGATTGTGTGTGTGTGAAGGGATGGCATGGCATCAGGCTATGAGCATGATGCTGCCTCCAGGTTCAACCTGAGTCATGAGTCATGAGTCATGGACAGGTCGTCATCAGTCATGGCCATGCGGCAGCACCCACACCATGCGGCTCCCAGTCCTACAGTACATTGTGATAGACTGGTTTCCCAGGACTGGTCCATCACCAGTCAGTCGATCGGTCCTTGCATCATGGATGCCAAGCGCCAGCGATGCGCGGCGTTCCTAAGCACAGACCATCCTTCGATGGATGCCGCACTATGGCAGCCATCGCATCCATATCTGTAACCGCCATAGCTGCGCACGAACCACGGGCCTCGTCAACAAGAGAATTCTGGAAAGGAAGGGAGAACGGTACAGAACGGTACCACGCACCGCGGTGCACACGACCAGCCAGCCTACTTCCGAGATAGCGGACCGTGTAACCTCGTCAGATCGAGTCCACCTTCAGGTTCAGGCTGATGGGAAGGAAAACTCCGAGCCCTTCCGTCCACACATTGCAATCCCACCGGCGCGACATACAACTGCCCAGAACTGTATACTCCCCTGAATCTCCCTGCCCTGAATGCTTCCATGGCTGACATGATCTCGTCAGGTTGTCATGAGTCATGACATCCATGGCCTGTGGGAGTAGAAAAGCCCAGTCTTGTACAGTCATATTCCCCTGAGACCCGCGGCGCGACCGGAGACAGTTCCCTTACATGGAATAATGGCAGTACGCTACGGGCAGACGGGACTAAATTGACAGGGGTTTTATGAACTGTTCATGGTCGGCGGTGTTGGCGTATGCTGCGATCATGTGTCGCGCACCTGGTCGCACGCGTGTCTTCTCAGGGTTCATATGTTCTCACAAACTCATCGCGCTCTATCATGAACAAGGACGAGCCGATGTTTGCGTTTCTGTCTACACGAAAATTCACCAAGATAGTAACTGTACTTTGTTGCGCAACTTGGCTAAGTTGAGCAACTGGAAACAACACGCCCCCGACTACAATCGGGTGACAACACAGAGTTCTGTAGAGATATTTCAATAGGATTTTGTGCGCCAGGCGTGGAGGCCCATAACTGGCTGGGCTAGTGGTCCACCGAATCTCCTCCCAATGAGGTGGATCCGGCACCGCGCATTGGTTGGCGAATTTGACACAAACTAAAAGTCTCAGCTCGCCCACCATTGAAACTCGTCGTTTCAAATCGCACCAGCATGCTGATTGGCGGTCGAAACATTAAATGAATCGACCGTAATGACAACTGTTGACATGACACAGGTGTACGGTGCTTACAAGGAGCCGTTTATAAGGATAAATTACTTGTAGAGTACTACGATGCATCAAAGGCACAAGCCTGCAAGGCAAATGACTTGTAACAGGTGGCCGGCAAGAATGTAGGCTTGAAAATACCTGCCACGCAGGCTGCACAGACTGTGTGCCTACAGCTGCAGTCTCTGTCGCAGTAGCAACCGCAGTCGCAGTAGCAACAGCAGTCGCAGTAGCAGTCGCAGTCGCAGTCGTAGTCGCAGTCGCAGTCCCAGTTGCAGTCGCAACCAGCCAATCTGGTCTCGTTGGCGGAGGCTCGTGCGTAGAAACTGTTGCCCTGTGCCTGCGAAGTCCCTGGACACATGAGGTGGTGTCACGTCACACCATCCCATCAGCGAGCAAGCAGTCGTACTGTCCCATTGTGATGCCATTTTCCTGTGTCAATAGATTGCCGCAGGGGTACGCACGCATTGCTCCGCATTCGACTCCGACCAGGATTCATGTCGCATGCCTGTCCCCAGAGCAGTGCATGCCTTCGATTCGACAGAGCCCAGTCTGCTCTGGGGTTTAGGACCGGCTGGCATGCTCTGTTGGTTTGGGTCTAGTCCTCATTTGCCAGGGAGTCTCCGGCATCCGCGAACCGCCCGGACCTCTCGAGGGTAAAACTGTATGCATGCGCATTTTGCCTG
This sequence comes from Closterium sp. NIES-67, assembly GCA_027943415.1. Classification (NCBI taxonomy): domain Eukaryota; kingdom Viridiplantae; phylum Streptophyta; class Zygnematophyceae; order Desmidiales; family Closteriaceae; genus Closterium; species Closterium sp. NIES-67. The sequence continues at coordinate 284,410 of BQMB01000950.1, forward strand.
AGCAACGCGGGAACCAACCAGAAGCGTCAGGCTCCAATAAATATGCGTGTGTGGCGATGATGTGGGAAAATGATGCAACAGCTATGGGGCTCCCTGCCCCCGTACCAGGGCCGACATTTCAAGGGTAATTGTTCAGAATAAATAAAATATTAAGAGAAACTTTCGAATTGATTCCGGAAATTGAACGGGTAGTCCTCTCAGGGAATCTGGAATCTATACAAGTGTGTGACGGGGGTTTTCCGGACGAAACAGATTTCTCGAACGGAGCGTTCCGGACGATCCAGCCACTGAATACTCCCCCCCCCCCCCCCCGTCACCTCCCTCCCTTTCTCCTCCTCACATACCACCACCCCCACTCCCACCTTGAATTCGATGTTCTCCCTCTCGGGCCCAAAAAAAAAAAACAAAAAAAAGTCATTTACAGACATATATTCCTCCCCCTCCCACCCCGACGAGCAAATTTCGGCGAAGTCCATCACAGCCAGAGACATCACTCCCACATCCCTCGCAACACACAATCTTCGCCACCAACAGTCAGAAACATTCGACCTACACCCTCGCCACCCATAATTTTCGCCCTTCCAGGCAGAGACATCCCTTCCAAACCCCCACTAGCTCCTTCACAGGCGCACACATCCCTTGCACACCCTTCCCGCATTCCTGAGGGTCGCCCAAATACTTCAGTTGGGGGTTCTAGACACGATATTACGAACTCGGGAACAGAAACTGAAATCGACCCCAGAAACGCATTTCCCCGAAACGCGTCCCCACTGGCCTCCAAAAACAGAAGCGGGAAGCAAATTGATGGGGTGCAGAAAACATTTCGAAATGCCTCCCTAGAACTCTGTTACCCAAACGCCCCGCCTACGAAGCTCGGCTTTTTCGCAGAGCGGAATCCAATCATAAGGAGGCGTGGGCTTGACGCGCCCCACGCAAGGCCGCATTCTGTTCGCTAAGCACAGGTTGGCGAATTCCTCTTGCACCACACCCGTCCCCCTTCCCTCGAATCGTACACCCACCTTTCTTCGGCTCACGTTGGGGTTCATGTATCCTCAAATGTGTTGGTGTAAGGAATTTCCATTCCTTACTCAGTCGTACGCTAGCGCGCACACCCTAACTCCTCGACTCGTCACTTTCGACCTCATTTGTCGGCCCAATCCTTGCCCGAGTCGCGTCCGGCCCTGTCGCCACATTGCCGAACCTACCCACGTTTGGAGCTTATCGCCGTAGAGGTTTGGGCCGACAATCGAGGCCGAACCTGCGAGGTCGAGGTCTTCGAGTGTACGCGCTGTAATTTAGCGCAGTAAGGAACTGTAATTCCTTACACTCTCCCACCTTCTAAATAAGCCCTCCCTACACTAGAGGCGATAATCCGATGGATTAATAATCCAATCTCGAGTGTGACTCTAGGTCTTGAAATCTTCTGACGAGCGTAATGATTACGCCGTCCTGACGAGTCTTGGGCGCAAATCCGACGGCTGAAATTGGTCGAGAGATGTCTTGACCGTTGGGCGATTATCGCGAGTCAGCAATGTCGGTGGCAAAAATGTCAAGGTCGATCTGATGGATATCTCCAGATGTGAGGTCGAGGTCTTCAGGTGTACGCGTTGTAATTTAGCGCAGTAAGGAATTGTAATTCCTTACATGAATCGTGTGAGAACTATTTGTACCTGCCCTGAATGTGCCAACCAACGCAGAACTGGTGAGAGCCGATTTGTTATGATAATCTCCGGATAGGAGTCGAGTAATGCAATAGTGAGGCAGTGATTAAAGTGTGTCGAGTACAATGAAGCACAAGGCTAAATACAAGCACTGCTATTCTAGCAAGAGAGCCTCGAGAAAGGCCACGAAACACACGCGAGGTGGTTTGGGGCGCCTCGGGACTTGGAAGTGTCGGACGCGACGCCGCGTGTAGGCTTGGGGTCTCGAACGTAGTTTGAACCTGAATTGTCGGGCCGAGCCTGGACTTCCGGAAGTCAAGGCTGTGCTCGATATTAGTGGGGCTCAATAAGGAAAAATGGATTTTCCTTACACCTTCCCCCCTCCTAGACGAGACTACCCACATTTGGAGCAGCCCGATCGTGTAAATAGGCCTGCACCAATGGGTGATTGTCGAGGGTAGCATCTAGGACCAACATGTCGTCGTCACATGTACGGTCGACCCATCGAACCAGAATTTCCAAAACCCGTTGACCTTGGTCTCGGCAGATTCGGTGGGAGAGGGTCTGCTGTGGTTCGGTGGTTCGCTCAGGGACAGGCCTGATCGAAGGGTAGAGTCATTGACGACGAAGGGGCGTTGTTATGCGCGAACTTGATCAGGGGAAGGGAATCTTCCCATTGGGTCGGTTCGGTACAGGTTGTCCATATCAGCTGCTCCATGGTCTGATTTGTCCGTTCAGTCTGACCGTCGGTCTGTGGGTGGTAAGCCGTGGACAAATGGAGACGTGTACCGTACTGTTCCCACATTTTTGTCCAGAAGTTGGACGTGAATCGGGGGTCACGATCGCTCACGATCGCCTTCGGGATTCCATACGTGCGAACGACGGTTGAGATGAATAGCTTGGCAGTTTGCTCGGCTGTGATCGTCGTTCGGCATGGCGCGAAATGAGCCATTTTTGTGAGTCGATCAACGACCACAAGTACAACATCATTTTGGGATGCGCCGGCCGGCAGTCCTATCACGAAGTCCATGGACACGTGTGTCCAGGGCTTGGTGGACGGTTCTAACGGTTGCAGTAATCCAACTGGCTTCTAGCGAGAGGATTTCATCAGTTGGCAGGTGGTACATGAGGCCACATATTTCCGCACGTTGTGGCTCACATTCGGCCAGTAATAAAGACGTTGGAGCATTTTCAAGGTTTTATCAACCCCGAAATGTCGTGAGCAATTAGCGTCATGAACCTCCTGTATCAGTAATTCCTGTAATAGTCGGTATGATGGAACCCAAATTCGGTCAGTACCAGCTTTTAGGTGGTAGTGGCCTCGTTGAGTGGTCAGGGCCAAGTGGCTGTTAGAGGTGAAGAGAGGATCAGTATTGTAGCCGTGGGTAAACAGTCCAGTTAGCAGTGGGTTAGCTTGGGCAATTAGTACGGCGGCTGTATGGGCAGTAGGGCGGGAAAGGGCATCGGCAATATTATTTGCCCCTTCTTGTAGGTGATGCGTCAGTGGAAGTTGGACTCGAGATATTCGAGCCAACGAATCTTTTGTGAATTGAGGGTCGGTTGGGCTCGGAGGAACTGGAGGGAATTGTGGTATGTTCGAACAGTAACATCGGCACCAGATAAGTAGCAGCGCCAGCTCTTGAAAGCATTGACGATCGCGAGCATTTCCTTGTCGTGAACCGGGTGATTCCGTTCAGCGCCTTGGAGTTTTCGCGAGTCGTTGGCGATTGGCTGCAGGCCTTCGCCAAAGTCCTTTAACAGTATCGTGCCAGCGGCGGTGTCGCTGGTCTCCATAACCAGTTCGTATGGGCGGACAGGGTCGGCGATACGAAGAACAGGTGGTCTCATGAGGAAAGTTTTCAGTTGGACAAACGCAGCTTGCTGCCTCTCCCCCCACTCATAAAAAACTCCCTTTTGCAGCAAATCGGTTAACGGAGCTATTGACTCCGCCATTTTTTGGATAAAGTGGCGCACATAGTTAACGAACCCCAGGAAACTCTGCAACTCCTTGATGTTCGTAGGTGGTTCCCAGTTGCGAATAGTGTCGATCTTTTTCGGGTCAATTTTAACGCCTTCGGTTGAGATGATGTGGCCCAGGAATTCCAGCTCCTCCTTTAAGAACTCGCACTTAGAGCCCTTGGTGATGAGTCGGTGTTGATCGCAGAGGGTAAAAACTGCTTCCAGATCCGTCAAATGTTGTTCCCGCGAGGTGCTGTACACCAGTGTCACAGGATCGAATGTGTCGAGGAAAGGTTTGCTCAATGTTGCCCTATCAATCAGTACAAGGTGCTTTTATACTTCCAGAATACATAAGGTAACCCGGTTTATCCTATCCAAAGGGAATAGACCCTTCTAAAAATATAATCACCCTGCGTATAGCCACGTGAGGCTATTGGCTAGAAGGGATTACGACAGGATTACGCTAGATATAGCGCTCCAGTACATCCCGAGCCTGGTCGGTGATATAATTATAATAATAGGATAAACCAAAGGATAATGGAAAAGGAGGAATAGGAAACCAAATGAGATGTGATAAAGACCAAATGAATCAGGATAAAAAGAGGAATGAAATAGAAAGGAAATATGGAAAGGGAAAATCGGTGTAACGGTGTCGTACTCTCACAACCAGGATGTCATCCAGGTACGATGACGCACTTGTCCTGTAGCAAGCGGAAGACTTCAAACATGGTCACTTGAAATGTTAAGGGTGTGTTCGTCAAACCAAACGGCATCACTGTATTCTCACAACTTCCACAACGGGTTCGTAAAGCAGTCTTTGGAATACCAGCTTCGGCGAAACGAATATGGTGGTAACCTCCTCGTAGATCAATTTTGGAAAAAATCTTGGTCCCAGGAAGTTGGTCGATAAGATTGTCGGCTCGGGGGATCGGGTAACGGGACTTGATAGTGATGGTGTTGAGCGCTCGGTAATCGGTACACATCCGTAGTCCTCCGTCCTTCTATGGGGTGAAGAGAATTGGCGCGGCGTAGGGTGGCGTGGATGGCGGATAATTTTTTTCTCCAGCAGATAATCCAGTTGCGTACGCAACTCCATCAGTTCCGATTGACTCGGCCTCCATTGCGATTGGATGATCGGTTGCGCGCCAGGTTTCAGCTCAATTTTGTGATTGTGTGGTCATTCGGGTGGTAGGTCGGGCGGCAGGTCATCTTCCGCACGTCAATCTCGGGCATGTACCTCTTCATTTGCAGATGCAATTTCTTCGCTCTTGTCACATCGAACAGACTATGTGATGCTCCGCCGTCCACAAATATTTATAATCTGGTGTTGCCAATATGCCCTTCCACAAGCACAGGGCAGTCAACCGATTCACTCCCTTTTAATCGAGTGTGGTCGATCGCATAGATCGGCACTACGACTTGGCGAGAATGGTGGTCTTCGGGCGACAAAGCCACATTAGTAGGGGGGCCGACTGTGACCGATGCTATCCATTTCTCGGCTTCCTTCCATCGTTAGCTCACGATTTCTGAAACTCCGGACAATCCCGCATGATGTGCCCCGGTTGGACACATTTATAACACCTGCTAGAAAATCTGTTATCTGACGGTGCCTTCATGCCGTTGATGGATGGGTAATTGTTATGAAATTCGTCCTCGGCCATACACTGTTCTCGTCCCATGCCTCTGCGACCTGCTGCACCTCTAGGAACATCGCCGGGCGGCGCATGCGAATTTCGCGCTGGACCTCCAATTTCAGCCCTATGATGTATCGACTCGCCTTCTCCGTCTCGTGTAGATCATCGATTTCTTCGCAGATGGCGAGGAAAGATGACGTCTACTCCACCACAGAACTTATTTGACGCCATCCGTGCAGCTTTACACGAGCGTTTTCGCATGCGGATACATGCTCGAAGCGTCGTCGAAGCAGTGCACCCTACTATTGCCAGGTAAGGATCTCGGCCACACCAAAAAAGGATCCTGTAGAAGTTGAAGCCAATCGTCGCTCCCCGTACATCGCCTGTTGCCAGGCTGCTGGAGTCCCTCGCGACGTCACGTATTGTCGCCACCAACTTAATGCAGGTCCACGTAATAAAGACACCGCCACCAACTTCTTGACGCGTGTCTCATCGTCGTTGACCTCGGTGGCATTGAAGAACAGTTCCATGGCAAACAGCCACCCACTCAGCGTTGTGTGTTTCTCTAGGGGGGTGAACAGCTGGGGCATGGTAGGTTTTATCTTCACAACTGCTTGTTGCTCGCTCAAACTATCGTCACGTGGCGCTGCATCGCCTGCGGTTAATGCGCGCTCGCACGATCTTCGTCCACGGTAACAGGCGACTCCTGACGCGTCGCACCAAGCGTCTGGCAAAGGCTAATATTCTCCTCTTTCAACGCAGCGAGCTCGAGGGCCATGGCCTCCATCTTCGCCATTATTTTGCCATCATTTCGCCAACCTTCGTTGTCAATACGGATGCGCTTGCTGCCGCCTCTAACAACTCAGCTATTTTCTAGGGAGTCATATTTCTAGTCCTATGGCAAAGGCTATTGACCATGAATTACCCTAACTAGTTAATGCCACTAAATACACTACGGGCACCTGCAGCGTTAGAGACGTGGAGCGCACACAACAAAGTCGGCGGAATTGAAGAAGTTCGTGCACGACCGCTGGACAGCTCGTGTCTCCTAACGTGCGAGGTCCCTCTAAAAACTACCTCACAAATGAAGCCTACATGGGCAGGAATGTAGCTCTGATACCGGCTGTTATTATAATCTCCGGATAGGAGTCGAGTAATGCAATAATGAGGTCGTAATTAAAGTGTGTCGAGTACAAATGAAGCACAGGGCTAAATACAAGTACAGCTAGTCCAGCAAGAGAGCCTCGAGGAAGGCCACAAAACACACGCGAGGTGGTTTGGGGTGCCTCGGGACTCGGAAGTCTCGGACGTGACGCCGCGTGTAGGCTTGGGGTCTCGAACGTAGTTCGAACCTGAATTGTCGGGCCGAGCTTAGACTTCCAAAAGTCAGGGCTGTACTCGATGTTAGCGAGGCTCGGTAAGGAAAAAGGGATTTTCCTCATACGGTTCAGCGGAATTTAACACTCGGTACATTTAAACGTAAGTAGTTCGTTAGGGATTGCGTAAGTGTGAGGCTCTATGATACAAAACCATTGACGGATTCCTGATCTGGGCTGTCGAGTTTCACCCTAAGTGACCTGACACGTGGTAGGAATTCACAAGTGTCGCCTTATGAGGGGAAATCAGCCAAAGTAGCTTTAGACCCAAATCCGGATGAAACATAAATCAACATCCCCCGAATCCGGATGAAATAGAGTGCGACGAGAGGGGGTTTCCGGGAGAAACATAGTACTGAAAAACCTTAGCGTCGACCCTGCTCCCTACGTCATAGGGCTTCCCAGACTCGACTGACCTACAGACAGTATTCCCATACTGCAAACTCCAAGAATTTTGGAAGGAGGCACTTAGCGCATAGGGCGGTACGCCCCAGGCAAATTTGCTTGTAGCGTTCCCAAGAACGTAGGAGCGCTGTCGTATGCGCAACTGGCAGGGGTGGGGACGCTGTCGTATGCGCAGCTGGCAGGGGTGGGGACGCTGTCGTTAGCTGCGACAGGGTCCACGTAGGCATGTCGCGAGGTGTTCGCATGGCGTGTCCTCTCTGTGTTTCAGGTGCGCACGCTAATTGATGTGTTGCCACAAGAACAAAAAAAGATTTGACTCCTAACCGTCAATTGATTTGACAATGGACAGATTCGAAACTATATGAAGTTGGAAACACCAAATAACAAATAAAACAACGATTAACAACACAACTATTTCAAAGCTACAGCACACGTCGACGAGGAGGAGTACGTGGCGGCGCACACCTCTGCGTTCCGTCTTCGCAGATGGCGTGCTTTGATTGGCTATCGTGGTGTTTCTGCGTCAGCCCGTGAGTGGGTGGATCGCATTGATGTGAGATTTTTTGGCATTTCTGGCACATTAAAGCGAGGGTCTCAAGAAGCAGAAAACCAAATCCAAAGGTTTTGGTTTCGGGGGGTCTCGAAAATTGCGAGGTGTGGTGAGGAGTGCTGGTTGGGCGATGTTACCGTTTCGCTAATATTCGTCAACCAAAAACCAATCCTTTTGGATTTGGTTTCGCGCTTCTTGATATCCTCGCTTTAAGATCGCAACTTGGTGTCAACCACGCAGGAGTGCATCGACGTGGATCAGACGATTTCGACTGGTGGCGATAAAAATTTCACATGCTGTCTGCACCTGAATAATTGCACCAGCGAAAATTTTGCGTCTATCGTCGCTGCACCACTCGCATATGACCTGTACCTATCTCTGACAATTCAGATGAGCCAATTAGAGATTCTACAAACGAAGCTCGTTAGAGTCGCACGAGATTTGAGGGTGCCGTATATTTAATCGCACAAGTATTTCGCATTGCCTCGCCATGGGCAAATGAGGCTTTCGCACGAGCACACGGTGAGTCTTGTAAGGCAATCAGGCGACTGCGGTGCACAATTCCGTGGCCATGAAACCATGTCGGCAATGACTTGTCCCATGCTTTATGTGGGTTGCAAACTCAATCATGACACGTCGCATCAAACAGGTCCCTCATTGCCCGTATATCAGGGGTTTTGGAAAACGATTCTGATTGGGCATTGGGTTGAGCATCGTTTGTAGCAGCAGAAGCAGCAGCAGCTTCAAGAAACGGGCAAGATCCACATCGTCGAAGCTGCCTCTATCGAAGCCGCCTCCGCCACCGCCACTGCCGTTGTCGCAAGCCGCCTTCGCCACCGCCGCCACCGCTGACGTCGTCGTAGAAGCCGCCGCTAGCGCTGTTGCTGCCACCCGCCGCCGTTGCCGCTGCTTTGCACGAGGGGTAGAAGCCACACCTGCTGCAGGACATGGGGGTCCACGGGCTTGGGGGTGTTGCGTGTGGGGTGGGCTTGCGACTACCAAGCCTAGGGGGTGTGTAAAATTTTATATTTTAAATATATATTTGTCTAGGTTTGGTGGTAGGTGTTCTATATTTCAGGATCTTACTGTAGAGGGTACAAAACCCTTCTTGTACCTCTCTCTCTTCAAGTCCATCCTTTTTTTCTCTCGTCACTTTTCTCCCTAGCTAAAACATCTCGAGTTGGACTAGAAGAGAGAGGGATACAAGAAGGGTGTTCTAATCTCTGCTCGTAATTTTTCACCTACAACGGTACGATGAAGATGATCCATGATAAGATGAGAGCAATCGGCTTATGACATCTTTGGCCACACCTCAGCATAGTTAGTCTCAGAGATAACATTCAACATGAAATCGTGCACAGCACTCTTGCATACGTTCAAATACTTTGCGATTTTCCTAGTGCTCACCCCCTTATGCAAAAGCGTGGGTCCAGTAAGAGTGCGAGAAGATCCCTGTAAAGGTTTGCACTAACCTCGTAGATAACATGCCTAGGAGGGTATAGGTGGTGATCAGGGCCAATTGTCGGTTGACTAGGTACTAGTTTTGCTAGTAACTAGTTTGCTGCCTGTCCTCGGTACAAATTGTCCGATTGTGCTGTTATTAAATGCTGTCATATTGAAGGACCATGAAATATACTACTCTGGTTTTAGGAGATTTGAGTGAGTGCTCTAATTGCTCCTCTCTACGTGTATGGCCACCATGAATTAAGGCTTAATGTTTATAGCGTACAGCTCGTCAAAATGTAAAAATATGCTAAACATGTGGACAATTTTTCCTGCCACTGTATGAATATTTGCAGCCACGAAGCTAACCTATCAGGACTGAAGCTAACCTAGGCGAGGGGCGACGAAGCTACTCCATGAAGTGGCCAGGCCATACTTTCAAGGGTATGGATGGATTGTAGCCCATGGGAGACAGGAAGTATGGAAGGTGTCAATGGATGAAGGAATTTTTGGACGTGCTGTCCATAAAAGTATGGCCTGTCCACGGCAGAAATTTTCCCGAGTGCACGCGTCAAAATGCGTATCCATAGCAGGTATCATCGTGAGAAAATGTCTTCCGATAGTTTTGGAAACCAGTCACATATGCTTAAACCTCAAACAAACGGACGTGATTGTTTTCCAGCTTTCTCGGAAGACATTTTCTTGCGATGACACCTGCTAGGGATACGCCCTGAGTTTGACGTGGAAGGACCGTGAAGGTATCGAATGGATTCATATTCAATTCAGGTTTGCACACCTCATGAAAGGCATCAATTAATGTCCATCAAGTCCTCCTTTCTGAAATATATTCCGCAACACAATCCAGGTGCTATGCTTGTAGTGTTAAGACTAGAAAGAATGATTAGAAGAATAAAGAACAGGGGAGATATAGCGTTTGGGTTGTACCCACTAAGAACAAACCCTATCTAGCATATAAATTCTACATAACAATATATGTATAAGTTGACACACCCCCTAGGTTAGATAAGGGGTAGTGCTGAGCAAGAAACATGCAGCTCAAGGTGGCACTACTAGTCCAACCTCTGAGGCAAGGGCCCGAAGACCAGTTGGCAAGAGTACAAGCAAGACAGAGCAAACCAGGGCAGCACTACTAGTCCAACCACTCGAAGAAAAGCCAGAAGGCAAGTCTGGAAGGCATAAATAGAAAGGAGTACACAATCAAGGGCCTCGCAAGTGAGAGTTAACAAGGACTAGACCTCATTGCAAGCAGTGCCGCTGATGATCTTTAGGCACAAGCGCCTTAGTAAAGATATCAGCTGTGATGGCACCGGAGGCCAAGTGTACTACGCGGGCCTAGCGACGCTGCTAAAGCTCGCGCAAGAGGAAGTACCGCAGCTGGATGTGCTTTGCTCTGCCCTCAAGTCGAGGCTCCTGACACAGGAGAATCATGGCCCTATTGTCAGCGTACAGAACCGGGGCAGAGCTAGGCCGCTCACCTAAGTTGGCAAACAAGAAGGCCAGCCAGCAGAGCTCCTGTGCCGCCATGGGACCGGCGTAGATCTCAGCCTCACAGCTAGACTGGGCAACAGACGAGGAGCGAGTGGACCTCCATGAGATGGCACCAGAACAAAGGCTGAAGCAGTAGCCCTAGGAGGACCTGAGGGTCTCAGCGTCGTCTGCCCAAGAAGCGTATGTGTGCCCAGTAAGGACCACTGGCCTGCATCCTCCCAGCACTAGCCCCATGCCCGATGTACTTGCAAGATAACGCAAACCCTCTTAGCGGCCCACCAATGCTGTGGTCGGTGTCTGCCTGTGGCCACAAAGCGGGCCAGGATGCTGAGAGGGTATGCGAGATCTGGGCGAGTGCAACTCATCAGGTACATGAGGCAACCCACCAGCTCTGCGTAAGGACCACTCGGCTCTACTGACTCCTCGTGAACTGGAGGTGAGAGCCTGTAGTCCACCGGCAGAGGTGTGGGCTGTGCGGAGGAGAACTGAAGACCGAACCTCTGAAGGACCTGGTGCACCAAGTGTGACTGTGTAAGAGTGATGGTGCGCGCTGCTCTGTCCCTGGAGATCTGCAGGCCAAGGTAGTGGCGCAGCTCTCCTATGTCAGTGCAGGTGTGTCTCCTCAGTAGCTCAGCCTTCACGGAGGCCAGCGCATCTCTGTCCACTGTAGCAAAGACCAGGTCTTAGAACAAGGATGTAGAACAAAGTCTGGCCAGCATGAACGAAGAGCAAAGGGTCAGCAGAGGACGGAAAGAACTGTTGCTTAGCTAGTGTAGCACGCAGCGTGACGTGCAACTTACGGGGCGCCTGTCGCAAGCCGTAGACCGGGCGCCGGAGGAGCCACTGGGTCCCAGGAGGGAAGGTACAAGTGAAGCCCTCAGGACGGCGTAGGTATACTTGCTCGTGCAGGCTACCCTGAAGAAAAGCAGTGGAGAAGTCGAGGGAGTGAAGCTCGTACTCACGCTGTGCTACTACGTGTAGCAGCGCCCGAAGAGTAGTCATCTTCGGGGTCGGGGCGAAGGTCTGAAAGAAGTCCACCCCCTCTCGCTGACTAAAGCCTCCAGCCACGTAGCGCGCCTTGAACATAGGCGGCTTTCCAGGGGGGCGCTTCACCTTGAAGAGCCAGCGGCCATAGTCTACGTTCACCCCAGGTGGGGGAACTGTGTCGACGTAGGTGTCGGTAGCCCTCTAAGATGCCATTTCCTGCTCCATGGCAGCTATCCACTGAGAGGCCCAGGGTCCCGAGGTGGCCTCAGCGTAGGTGCGAGGGGTCGGGATGTCAAAGGCGTCGGGGTCACCCTCAGGGACTAGCACCATGGAACAGAGATGGGGAGCAGCCTTTGACAGGAAAGCAAGCTCGTACTGCCGGTCCTCCAACACGTCACTGTCAAGGGCAGGAGCACCCCCGATGGACGGAGGATAGACAGGGTCAGAGACCAGAGCGGTAGCAAAGTCAAGGTGGTGAGTAGAGGCAAAGTCAGCGACAGCAGCGACAAGAGCGTCAAGACTGGAGACAGGAACTGACGGGTCAGTAACGAGAGAGGCAAGGACCCGAGGAACAAGAGGACGAGCAGCACGAAGGTAGTTAGACAGAGGGGCAGGCGCGACAGTGAGCAATGACGGAGGAGGCGAAGGCAAGCGGGGAGGACGAGATGTGTGGGAACGAAGCAACATAGGTTGAGAACGCTGAACAGGAGAGACAGGACGAGCACGAGAGGGACGACAAGACCAGACGTGAGACGGAGGCGTCGGGTCAAGAGACAGAGGAGGAGTAACAGGAGGGGAATGAGAGGGGAAACTAGCCGGGGACGAGTCTGGCGGAGGAAACACAGAACCGTGAACAGGGAGAGGGGGAGACGGCGAGGGAAGCGCAGGCAAGCGGTCAGGGGAGGGAAGGCCGAGCAGGCGAAGGGCGGACACCGGCGGCGGTTGCTGCTGCTGCTGCTCCTCAACGCTGACACCTGGACCACCAGCTGCACCACTGCTACCTCCGGTACACTCCACGCCAGCACCCCCAGAACGAGAAACGTCTCCAATGCCGGTGCCACCCCTGAGCCCGCCAGGACAAGCCACGACAGGAGCCCCAGGATTAGCACCCTCTCCAACTCCAGCACCCCCAGAGTCCACGAATGGCTGCTGCTGCTGCTGTGACGGCTGCTGCTGCTGCTGCGGCTGCGACTGCGACGAGAGAGGAGGAGACACCGGGGGAGGGACAGGCGGAAGAAGGGATTCCGCCGAGCCGCGAGAGTCAGCAGACCCCTCGACAGGGACAATCGACAAACAGCGAGAGTGAGCAGACCCACAAACATCGCCGCGGGGCCACCAGAGTCAGCCGACTCCTCGACCGGGACAACCGACGGGAGGGGAGTGACGTGAGACACACCGGACGGAGCAGGACGGGGAGGGAGGAGAGCAGGGGCGACCAGGGGAGTGGGAACCCGAAACAGGGGGGGGGAAACCGGGAGACCTCGGTGAGGAAAGCGGTGGAAACAAGAGACAAACTCGTCGAAAGTGACGTCACGGGAGTAAAGGAAGCGGTGAGACGGCGGGTGGTAGAAGTGCCAGTCAGACGAGTCAAGGGGGAAACCGAGGAAGACACAGGGGACGGTGTGGGCAGTGAGCTTGTCTGGAGGCACGAACGTGAGCGAGGCAGCCCCAGACGTGGAACGTAGACGCGTCACCAGGGAACCCGGTCCAAAGAAGGGTCGGCAAAACCTGCGGCCGCTGAGAGTGAGGCCATAGGTTAAGCTGGTGAGCGGCGTAGCGAATGGCTACAGAAAATGTGGTGCACGGGCATGGATCATGGAGGTACGAGCCACCTCCATGACCAAACCGATGCGTCACTCAGCGACCCCATTCTGCTGCGGGGAGTCCGGTAGGGTGTGCGTCTGGGTGATACGCTCCGCACGACAGAAATGACCCAACCGACCAGAGGCGAACTCGCCGCCACGGTCGGAGTGGAGACACTGCACAGGGAGACCGCAGTGGAGGCGCGCAGCGACGAGCCATGGGATATGAACGTCAGGCACGTCGGCCTTCCGCTCCAGGGGAAACACCATGGTGTAGCGCGTGAAGTCATCAACGAGCACAAGAAAGTAGTGCTCGCGACATGGTCCAGGGACAAGGGCTGGGCCCCAGACGTCCAAGTGCAGGGTCTGAAGAGGTGCAGTGGCAGGGCGAACCGAGGAGGAGTGAGGAGCATTACGCAGCCGGCCCTCAACGCAGGGCATGCACGGCGGCGCAGGCGAGGGAGGGAGAGCAGGGAGCGACGCCGGGAGGCCGAGGACTAGACCGTGCTGAGACATGTGACGCAGGCAGGGGAGCGCGGGGTGACCTAGGCTGTGGTGCCACAACAGTGACGGGTGAGTGAGCGACCGACATGAGCAGGCCGCAGCTACCTGGGTGGACGCAAGACCAGAGGAGGACTCGCCCGCCGGGGGGGGGAGCAGTGTCCAGTGTAAACAGGCCAAAACACAGGGTCCCAAGGGAACGTGGCAAGGGGGGCACCTGAGGCGGCCTCGGTACAGACCGCGTATTGCTCGTGACCAGGGAACGTAGTGGTGACGCCGAGGTCCTGAAGACAGCCGACACCAACTAAGTTCCTGGAGAACGAAGGGATGTGCAGGCCTGTAAGGGAACCTGAGGGAGCCGACAGACAGCGGGAAGGGTAGTGTAGCTGCGAGCAACTACGGGACCAGAGGAGGGGTTTGCAAGGGCGACAGCGGCAGGCGCAGCAAGTGGCGTGAGGGCAGCGTGGTCGCGGAAGAAACAGGCTGACGCACCAGAGTCTACAATGAAGGACAGCGACGCCGTAGTGGCCGACGACGGAGGAGCAAGGGTAGAGCCTAGGCTAGACAAAGCAAGCTGTCCTACGCCTGATGCAGCACGAGAGTCTGGACTACACACAGGTGCTACACCTAAGCTAGAGAACACATCGTAATACGATTCGGAAACACTCGAAGCGTCAGCATAGAGAGAATGCAAGGCAGAACAAATCTGATCCATGTCTAAGTCAAACACAGGCACACCGTGGCACAACAGGCTGGACCTGTCAGGGAGGTCCGAGGCGGGAGCAAAGCGGCGATGGAAGTGGTCGTCGAGGCAGCGGAAGCAGCGGGCGGTGGGGTGGGAGCGGCGGCACACCGTGCCACGCAGGTGTGAGAGTACGACCCCGTTACACCGCTTGTCCCTTTTCTTATTTCCTTCCTCTTCCATTTCTCTTTTTATCCCATCTCATTTGATTTCCTATTCTCCATTTTCCATTATCCTTTGGTTTATCCTGCTATTATAATTATATCACCGACCAGGCTGGGGATGTACTGGTGCGCTATATCTAGCGTAATCTTGCCGTAATCCCTTAAAACGAATAGCCTCGTGTGGGTGATTCTATCTTCTAGAAGGGTCTATTCCCTTAGGATAAGATAAACCTGGTTACCTGATGTACTCTTGAAGCATAAAAGCGCCTTGTAGTGATTGATAGTGCAATCTTTCCTTGAGTCATTCGATCATGTGACACTTGGTAATCAGAGCTTTTCTCACTCGGCCGCGCTCAGCTAAGCAGCAGCAACGGGGATCCTGCCTCGAAAAATCGCCGGGGGCGACAAATTCGACGCCGATTCTGATAAGCACCAGCTCCGCACTTTTTTGAATTACCCCCCCCCCCCCCCCCCCCGCGCGTGTTTTGAACAGGATGGCAACCTTCGACAACGTCGAGGTTACCCAGCAGCTCTTCGCGCGCATCGCAGCCCTTCAGGAGGAGATGCGAGCGGATCGCGAAGCGTGGCGAAACGAATTCGAGCGAGTAACTCGACTCGCTGGAGCGCAACACGACTCGACAACGGCGACGACGCAGCAGTCGCAGCAGTTTCTCGAGGCTCCAAAACCGCGCCCACATGAGCCGTTCGATCCAAGCGATCGAAACTTCGACGTCCGCAGATGGATCGCCGTGATGGAGATCTACTTCGCAGCCGTCGGATGGAGCTCGCCAGTCTGGGACGGTCAACGCGTACGACTCGCGGCGACACTGATGCGAGGGCCGGCACTCGAGTGGATTGGCGGCAACAGCACCTTCATCCACGGTGAAGCCACGTGGCAGCAGTTCCGCGCCGACCTGCTGAAACGATTCGAGCCGATAGATTCGAGTTTCCTTGACCGGGAAAAAAATCATCGCCATGGACAGTTCGGGAGTGTAGCGCAGTACACGCAGCTGATGGAGGAATTTTATAACCGAATTCCTGACCTACCCGAAGGGGAAAAAGTACAATCGTACCTCGCCGGGCTGAAGACCGAAGTCAAACGACAAGTGGCAGCGTCAAACTACGCGAGCTACAGTGACGTCGTTTCGGCAGCGATGCGCTTCGACATGGTCAACGCCGGGACACGACGGACGCACGTCGGCAGTACGCGACAGGGCAACCGCTCGGCTCACCCCACACTCGCCAACCCGATGGAAGTCGACAGGTTCGAAGGGCGGCCACGTCCGTAAAACACCAACTACACGTGTGATTTTTGCGGGGTGCCGGGTTATCAAATCTTCGACTGCAACAAAATGAAAACCGCAGGCGCAGAGTATCGGGCACGCAACAGTGGCGGAAATCCTTCGGCCAATCAGAAGCCAAAAAACGAGACTCGCCAGTGATTGCGGATCTAGCTGGCGAAAATAAAAAGATCCGAAAGCGGCCGCGGACTTCCGGAAAAATCAACTTCGACGCAGCTGATTCGACGTGAACAGGAGAAAATAATGGGGAAAAATCTCCACCCCACGACCAGTGTTTGCCAAAGAAAATCGCCGAGGAAAAATATAACTCCGCAAAAAAGGACTCTGCCGAGATGGGGAAACTCCTTGAAGACCCAAGAAATTATAAGGATTCGTTAAAGTTATCTTACAAAGATGCTTTAATGAAAACTTGTAATTCTCGACGGACTAGAGGCTTGGAGAAATTTTGGGAAGGACTCCAGAAGAAGCAGAAAATTATGGAGATCGTACCGGTACCGGGACCAAATTAAGGAGTGTGGAAAGAAGCCGACCTTTCCACGGAGTCAACGTCCTCTCCCGACACCAGCCCACAACGACCACCCGTTCCCCAGGGAAGACGTCGGTGGAGCTGAAGCAGCTCAAGAGGAAGCAAGGGGTCTACAAGAAGCTGCACAAACCCCGAACTCCTCCTATGGTTGCATCCACTTCTTCGGCATCAATGACGCGCACAGTCGTCAAGGAAACTCCGGGCCCTGGAGAAGAGCCGTTCTCCAAGCAGCCTCGGCCAGCTGCCAGCTCAGGAGTAGATAGCAACACAAAGGTGTGTACGGAATATTGGGATGTACCCTATGACCCAATCAATGAGACTATCTTTGGGTACTCCGAGCAACGCCTGCCCCTCGTGCTCGAGGTCATCTGCAAAGGACGATGCCTCCAAGCACTCGTGGACAGTGGAGCATCGCATACTGTATGCGACAAGGCAACCATCGACCGACTTCGAGAAGAGTGCAAGCCTTAAGGGTTTTCTGCAACGATGGTGGACGGCAGCAAGTTACCAGTACACGGCGAAGCAGTGCTACACCTACAAATCGGGCCACTGCGCTGGAGACCTGCACTCCCCATCACCAACATCAAAGGGCTTGACTTGATCTTCGGGCGAGACTTCTTGAAAAGATTCAACCCCGAGATCAACTGGGTGAATCGCACCGCAAGCATCTACAACAATGGACGGAGAGTACAGCTACCCAACTGGGACGATACAGGAGATATCCAAGTGGAGACACTCGCACGATTCGAGAAGGACGTGAACCGAACCGACACCAGGTTCCTGGCGATAGCAACAGAGGTAGAGAACGACGGAGAGGAGACCTCGGAACCTCCGGGAAAGGTCAAGGAATTATTGAAGGAGTTCCAAGACATTCTTCCTGACGATCTTCCGAACGAGCTACCGCCATACCGCACACATCAACACGAGATCGTGGAGGAACCGGGTTCGAAGCCGACCTTCCGAGCACCATATCGGCTCAGCCCTACGGAGCTGACCGACATGAAAAAACAGATTGAGTACCTCCTAGCCAAAAGACTCATCCGACCATCTACTTCGCCATACGGTGCCCCAGTACTCTTCACACCGAAACCGGACGGAAGCCTGCGCATGTGCATCGACTACCGAGCTCTTAACAAGCAGACCATCAAGAATAAATATCCGATACCGCGAATCGATGACCTGCTTGACCAACTTCGGGGAGCTACGGTATTTTCCAAACTGGATCTGCGGTCCGGATACTGGCAGATACGGATGGCGGACAACTCTATCCACAAAACTGCTTTCCGAACTCGGTATGGATCGTACGAGTATTTGGTAATGCTGTTCGGACTCACCAACGCACCGGCAACGTTCCAAGCCGACATGAACCACATTCTACGACCACTTTTGGACGAGTGCGTGGTGGTGTACCTGGACGACATCCTCATCTACTCGCGCGACATGAAGCAGCACGTCGAACACGTGCGACGCGTCTTCGAAATTCTTCGACGCGAACAGTTCTACGTCAAACTGTCCAAGAGCGAATTCGCCCTTGAGAAGGTCCAGTTCCTAGGACACATAGTGAGCGCTCAAGGAGTTCACGTCAACCCCAAGAAAATCGAAGCCGTACGTCCGTGGAAGACACTCGAGAACGTGAAGGAGTTGTAGCAGTTCCTAGGCTTTGCGAATTATTACAACAGGTGCGTGCCACAGTATGCGAAACTCGCAGCACCACTCACGAATCTACTGAAGAAGAACACGCCCTACAAATGGGAATTGAGGCACCAGGAAGCCGTGGAGCACCTGAAGCAAGCACTCACGTCCGCACCCGTACTCATCTTGCCAGATCCCGAACGCGACTACGTCATCGAAGCTGACGCTAGTGACCAGGCAGTGGGAGCAGTCTTGATGCAAGACCAAGGAAATGGACTGCAACCAATCGCCTAACTCAGCAAGAAACTGCATGGGGCAGAACTAAACTACCCGATACACGACAAAGAGGCCCTTGCCATCGTCATCGCCTTCAATGTGTGGAGATGTTATCTTGAAGGACGAAGAACAACCGTCTACACTGACCACTGACCACTAAAGACACAACCCAACCTTTCCAGGCGGCAGGTCCGGTGGATCGACTTCCTCGAGACACACTTCCACTACGACATCGTGTACAAGCCCGG
This sequence comes from Closterium sp. NIES-67, assembly GCA_027943415.1. Lineage (NCBI taxonomy): Eukaryota > Viridiplantae > Streptophyta > Zygnematophyceae > Desmidiales > Closteriaceae > Closterium > Closterium sp. NIES-67. Next base: position 303,126 of record BQMB01000950.1, read on the forward strand.
CCACAAAAACAAAGCAGACACCCTCAGCCGGCCTGCACACGTTGCCGATATTCAGGTCGAAGGGATGAATCGACTCCTTAAGGGACTCTTCACACACGGGTACGCCATCGACCCCGAAATTCCCTTGGCTGAAAAGCGACATCTGCTACAGTGGGACAGGGACATCGCGTACCGGAAAGAATCAACAAAAATCTGGGTACCCAATTACCCTCCTTTGCGCCAGTTACTACTCGAAGAATACCACGACGTCCTATACGCCGGACACTTCGGTAGCAACAAGACGCTGACCGGTATCGCAAAACAAACCTATTGGCCCCACTTGGCAGAGGATGTTCAGAAGTTTGTCACCTCGTGTGATACATGTCAGCGGATGAAGAGCAGCAAGCACAAAAAGGCGGGACTACTGCAGCCTCTTCCTGTCCCAGAACAACCATGGCAAGTGGTTAGCCTGGACTTCATCACCGGATTACCGCCTACCATCAGCGGTCATGACGCAATCCTTGTCGTCATCGACAAGTTCTCCAAAATGGGACACTTCATCCCGACACACACAACGGCACGCACCGAGGAGACAGCACAACTCTTCGTCTCGGAACCAAACTCGCCATGTCATCCGCTTACTATCCGCAGACAGACGAACAGACCGATCTCCTCAACCAAATTGTTGAGCAACTCCTCCGAGCAGCCTGCAAGGACGAGATCTCCAAATGGGACCTGCACCTGCACACCGCCGACGTCGGAATGGCGCCGTGGAGCTTCTCATCCGTTGGAAGGGTTATGATCCTTCTGAGGACAGCTGGGTCCCTGAGTCCGACATGGGTAACGCTCGTCGTCCTCTGCATGACTACCTTGTCAAGCAGGGTGTTACTTCTACCACCCAGCTTTGAGGGGGGGAAGTGTGAGAGTACAACCCCGTTACACCACTTGTCCCTTTTCTTAATTCCTTCCTCTTCCATTTCTCTTTTTATCCCATCTCATTTGATTTCCTATTCTCCATTTTCCATTAACCTTTGGTTTATCCTGCTATTATAATTATATTACCGACCAGGCTTGGGATGTACTGGTGCGCTATATCTAGCGTAATCGTGCCGTAATCCCTTAAAACCAATAGCTTCGCGTGGCTATACGCAGGGTGATTCTATCTTCTAGAAGGGTCTATTCCCTTAGGATAAGATAAACCTGGTTACCTGATGTACTCTGGAAGTATAAAAGCGCCTTGTACTGATCGATAGTGCAATCTTTCCTCGAGTCATTCGATCTTGTGACAGCAGGGGCCCGGTCATAGGCTGGTATTGGCAGCTCACAGCACCGAAGCTGCCGATGGACGTCGAGCTGCGAGGGGCTCCTGGCCACCTGGGCGGGAGACGAGCCCACGGTTGCTGCTGCTGCTACTGTGACGGCTGCTGCTACCGCGGCGGCAGCGACTGCGTCAGCTGCGACTACGGCGGCTGTGACTGCGGCGACTGCTGCTGCTCCTGGGCACCAGCACCAACCCCCTCGTTAGAACACTGTCCCTGCCACCACCACCACTTGCGTCACCTCCACGTCCTCCCTTGGGGCCACGGCGGCCCCGGCGCTGGCGCTGCTGCGGGTAAGCCGCAGCTGCTGTCTTAGGTGCAGGCGCAGTCGTGGCAACTGCAGTGGAGACGTCAGCATACGTGCACTGGGTGGGGGCACAACCCTGAAAGATAGGGATTGCCGCAACACCGCTCGACTGAGCGATAGTGCGCTGGCGAGTCTCTATCTCAGACAGAGTAGTGACAAAGGCGGTCAGGGTGAGGTCGGCATGGTGCTGAATAAGGAAATGGTCGCGGGCAGTGGCTAACCGGTCAGGCAGGCACATGGCGATGAGGTACATGGTAGTGCAAAAAGGTGGGGGGAAGGCAGTAAGCTGGGCGGCAGAGATAGCAGAGTGGTAGCTGGTCTCTAGAGCACGGAAGTGAGTAGCGAGGTCAGCTACCGTGGGGAAAGCAGAAAGATCAGGGAAGAGCATGGGTAGGATCAAGCGGCCAGCAGAGGTGGAAGGAGGGGTAGAGTACCGCTCAACTATCGCAGCGAGAACCCCTTGGCGTTCGCAACAGCGGTGAAGCGCGGACGCTCAGACAGGGGAAGGGCATGGCTAATGGCAAGCTGGGCTACTGCGTCGCGAGAATCCCATACAGCTCGAGCAAGCACAGCAGCAGCAGCAAAAGCCTCGCTCTCAGCAGTGGTAGGGTCAGCAGGGAGGGGATCAGGCGCAGGGGGACGGGGAAGCAAACCATCAACATGCATAGCCAGGGAGTGCCCATCCTGGCGCTGACCTGTCAGGTGCCGGCGAAGGTCGACGAGCCAGGCGGCGAAGTCAATCGCGTGCCCCTCAGCGTCCAAGCGAATAACGTCGTCCCCCATCACACAGTTTGATAGCGGCACAGCGGCTCAGCGGCGCAGCGGCATAGCGGCATGACGGCTCGGCGGCTCGGCGGCTCAGTGGCTAGGCGGCTCGGCGGCACGAGTGCTCAGCGGCTCGGCTCAGCGGCTCGGGGACACGGTGGTTCGGCGGCTCAGACGACGAGGCCGGCTAGGGCGCAAGGGGCCGACTAGAGCACAAGGGGCCGGCTAGGGCGAGCGGGGCCAGAAAGGGCGCGTGGGGCCGGCTAGGGGTGCGAGGATCCGTTTGGGGGCGCGACGGGGCCGGCTAGGGGCGCAAGGGGCCGTAGTGGCGCGCGGGGCCGGTAGGGGCGCGACGGGGCCGTAGGGGCGCGATGGGGCCGGCTAGGCGCGCGACGGGGCCGTAGGGGCACGACAGGGCCGTAGGGGCGCGACGGGGCCGTAGGGGCGCGACGGGGCCGGCTAGGGGCGCGACGGGGCCGTAGGGGCGCGACGGGGCCAGCTAGGGGCGCGCGGGGCCAGCTAGGGGCGCGACAGGGCCTGCTAGGGGCGCGACGGGGCCGTAGGGCGAGCGGGGCCAGCTAGGGGCGCGAGGGGGCCGTAGGGCGCGCAAGGCCAGCTAGGGGCGAGAGGGGCCGATAGGTGGCGGCACAGGGCGGAAGCGGGTGGGTGGACCTACCTATTCGTAAGACTAGAAAGAATTATTAGAAGAATGGAGAACAAGGGAGCTATAGCGTTTGGGTTGTACCCACTAAGAACATACCCTATCTAGCCTATAACTTCTACATAACAATATATGTATAAGTTGACATGTAGCACATTTACGAACAGGAACCAGCCAGCGTGATCGGAACATTGCACAGCTCATTCCCCACCATATTGCATCAGAATCTACGGTATAGCTATTAGAAAGCTGTGGCAGTTACAATTTACAAATCAGACAGCTACGGTATTTCTGCTCTATCGCCATCAATCTGTGCTAAGCCAATCCAAGAAACCAGCCTCCCATCCCCACTCACGCATGCTTGCTTGCCCTTCACTCACTCTGGCTTGCTCCTCATCGGCACTCGCCCGCTACTCACTCGCTCTAGCTTGCCCTCTCTCACCTGCCACACACGCATGCACTCACTCTCTCACCTTTCACTTTGTCCTGTTCCACCTCTACCGCCTTTTTCCCCCTCTCCCTGTCATACCGTAGACCAGGTAGGGATACCTTCCCAGGTATCAACCCAGCCGGTCCTTGAGACACTCTCACTCACTCTCCCCCTCACTTCCCCACTCGCTCTCTCTCACCCACCCTCACACACTGAGTCTCACTCCCACTGCGTGCCGACCGCACCACCAAAACCTCCTTCCCTGCAATATCAACCCGCACCGTCCCCCTCAGAGGCCCTTAATAGCCTCCCCTTTCCTCTCCTCAGTCCTTGTTGCTCTCCACCTCTCCATTCCTCACTCCCACTGCAGTGCTGACAGCACCAGCAGAAACTCCTTCCCTGCAATATCAACCCGCACCGTCCCTCCCAGCCGGTCCTTGAGAGCTGTTAGATTCACCTCCATGGCCCCCGTGCGAGCCAGCACGTTGACAGGTGTCATCTCCACATTGGCCCCCACTCCTGCTGCCGCACCTGCTGCCCCTGCTCCAGCCCCTGCTCCTGCTCCTGCTGCTGCTGCTGCCGCCGCAGCAGTCGCAGCAGCAACCCCAGCAGCAGCAGCGGCGGCGGCAGCTGCAGCGCCCATTAAATTTGTGTTGTTGCTGCTGCAGCCGTTGGCATTGCTGCTGCTGGCAGCAGGTATGAGCTTTTCTTGCAGCGGCAGTGTGAAAGATACTTTCATCATGCCATAAAATACCTGCCCCACCAGCCCCCCTAAGGCTGTGTTAAACACCATCTTAAGTGCCGGTACTTGCACCTGCTCCTTTGGCCCCCCCACTCTTTGCTGGGACTCGTGTGCGGTCCCCCCTTGTGCCCCTGCCCCTGCCCCTGCCCCTGCCCCTGCCCCTGCCCCTGCCCCTGCTGCTGCTGCTGCCCCTGCTGCTGCTCCTGCTCCTGCTCCCCCCTCTCCTGCTGTTCTTCCGCCAGCTTGAGGATCTCTACTAGAAGAGTCCAGCCCTTGCCGTGCGTGTGCCACTGCGCCATTGTTTCCCCTAGCAGCAGGCTCCACTGCACTCCCACCGTTCCCTGTTGCTGATGCTGCCCCATCCCCACAGGCCAAGCCAAGCGTCAGCACCAAGCCCTCTCCCCCTCCACCAGCAGCAGCAGCAGCAGCAGCATCAGTAGGAGCAGCAGTAGCAGCAGCACCACTAGCACCCGACTGGCCCCCACTCCCCCCTGACCCGTGCAGCCGCTGCTGCCGCTGCTGCTGCCTCCGCTGGCTCTGCTGCTGCTGCTGCGTCGGCAGCGGCAGCAGCATCTCTCGATCCAGCACCAGCAGCGCCTGCCCCACTCGATCCGGGCACGCTCGCACCAAACACGACCCCCTCCCATCCGTCCTCCTCAAGACCGTCCAGTTTACTGCCAAAGACCGCCGAAACGAGTCCTTATCGAGTGCCTCGATAGAGGGGAAAATGGCGCAGGGGTCCGAGAATGTGTGGTGAGCGAAGGGGACCAGGGCGCGCCCCCCTTCGTACTTGAATGCTTGCGAGAAGACGGGCGAGCCGTGGAAGGAGAGGTCGAAGAAGAAGGTCAAGTCGTCAAGATGAAAGGGGAGTGGGGAGGCGCGGCCGGGGCGAAGGAAGCGCTTCCTGAGAAAGGGAAGGGAGGGAGAGGAGGAAGGGAGGAGGGCAGGGAAAGAGGGAAAGAAGGGGGAAGGACAAGTGAGGCTTACAAGCCTTACAAGCCTTACCAAGCCTTACAAGCCTTACAAGCCTTACAAGCCTTACGAGCCTTACAAGCCTTACAAGCCTTATAAGATACTACAAGCCTTACCAATACAATTGGTAGAAGCCACACGAGACAGAGGCATGGTGGGCAGCAGTAGGGGTGGCGAGGACCGGCACATGAGAGAGGGGGGGAGGAAAATCCCAACCTACTGTAGGGGTAGTGGACCCTTTACCTGTAGAAGAGGTAGAAGCCACAGGAGTCGGACACACGGCGGGCGACAGCAGGGCTGGCGAGGGCGGGCCAGAGGGCGATGCTGTGGCGGAGCCAGAGGGACTCGCTGCTGGCGGCTGTCCGCCATTCTCTTGACACGCACGCTGCCACTGCTAGGCCTTTTGGTGAGAGCACACGAAACGTCAGCTGGAGAAAGGGAGGAGCAAACGAGGGGGGAGAAGGGGGGGGGGAAGAGTAAGGAGAGTCAAGAGACAGCCAGGCCAGGGGGCGATGCTGTGGCGGTGCCAAAGGGGCTCACTGCTGGCGGCTGTCCGCCATTCCCTTGACACGCACGCTGCCACTGCCAGGTCCTTTGGTGAGAGCACGCGGAACGTCAGCTGGAGGGCGGGAGGTAGAGGCCGCGATGGGGGAAAAATGGGAGGCTGTGATGATGCAAGGGCCGGCCAGAGGTCAATGCTGTGTCGGTGTGCCAGAGGCCCTCACTGCTGGCCGCTGCTAGCCACTGCCCGCCGCTCCCGGGATGCACATGCTGCCACTGCCAGGTCCTTGGGAGAGGGAACGCGGAAGGTGAGCTGAGGGGAGGGGATGTGAGGGGAGGATAGGGAAGAAGAGTCGAGGGGAGGGAAGCGGGGTTGGCGCCAGAGGGGCTCACTGCTGGCGGCTGTCCTCCACTCCTGGGATACACAGCTGCTGTGGCCAGGTCCCTGGGAGAGCGAATGATGTTTGAGGCGCCTAAAAAAAAACACGCTGCTGTGGCCAAGTCCCTGGGGGAGAGAATGCGCAAGGTGAGCTGAGGGGAGGGGATGCAAAGAAGCGAGAATGGCGAGGATGTGCCAGTGTCAGCTGCTTGCTGCTCCCTGCCGGTGGCTGTCCGCCACTCCCCGGACACACAGGACGCAACGGCTAGAAGGTCCCTGGGGGAGAGAATGCGGAGGATGAGCTGACGGGGGAGGAGGGCGCAATAAGGCGAGAATGGCGAGGATGTGGCCAGCTGCTGGCTGCTGGCAGCTGTCCTCCACTCTTGGTCCCTGGGTGAGTGGACGTGGAAGTTGAGCTGAGGGGAGGGGATGCAAGCAAGGGAAGTAGGGTCAAGGAGAGAGAAGCGGGGTCGGTGCCAGAGGGGCTCACTGCTGGCAGCTGTCCGCCACACCCGGAACACACAGGATGCAACAGCCAGGTCCCTGGGTGAGAGGACGCGAAAGGGCAGCTGGAAGGGAGGGAGACAAAGGAGCGCAGCAAGGTAAGGGCAACACAGGCCGGCCAGAGGACAACCCTAGCACCGCGGGCGGGGTGCGATAATATGTCGAAGGCACGACCATTCTTTCGTGCCACTGCCTAAAGCAGCATCCAATACTGCCCCAAACAGTTATATTCGGTGCCACTCACCTCGAGCACCTAAGGGAGCGATGAGATGTCACACACCCCGACTGCCTTAAAACCCGCGGCCCAAATTGCAAGGTGCGACCTTCAAACGCAGTGCGTTTTGAAAACCCCTCCTCCATGGGGGTCGAGGGGTAACGTGACTCTCGTCACCCCAGGGGTCACTTACAAGTTGGGTGACCAAAGCATCTTGGAACTCCATGCGCACATCATTTCACAGCCGTCCAATCTTCATCTAATGGCCAGGAATCCAAGTTTTCCATATACTCCAAACCCCACCCCACGAAATTCGCGTGGACCGTCCAATCCGATTTTGGCAATATCTGACGGACCACATTCCAAGTTGGCATTCACTTCCTGTGATTCGTTTCACGAAAAAAAATGCCTTCGCGAAGATTTCCACCGAATTGGCGACACCCACGACCCCAGTTTATACGCAGCGCATATGGACAACATGGCTGCGGGTTTTAAGTAGCACCCACCCAATACCGCCCCAAACAGTTGATTCTCGGAACGACTTACCTCAAGAACCGACGGGTGTGATGAGATGTCAGAGGCACGGCTATTCTTCCTGGCCATTGCGTATCGAGGGGATGGCAGTGGCGCTCCTGCTGCTGTCGTTGGTGTTGCTGCTGCTGCTGGTGTTGCTGCTGCTGCTAGTGTTGCTGCTGCTGGTGGTGTTGCTGCTGCTGCTGGTGTTGCTGCTGCTGCTGATGTTGCTGCGGCTGCTCCTCCTCTCCCTGCCCCTCCTGCTGCTGCTGCTGCCACGGCTGCTGCTGCTCCTTCTGTGGCCCGCTCCTGAGGTACAGCACCTGGGAAGAGGGTGGCACCTGAAGAAACACCTGCGCTTTGATGCCAATGACCCTGGCTCTGCTGCTGCTGTTGATGGTGCTGATTATGCTCGTTCTGCTGATGCCGATGGTGGTGGTATGCGTTGGTGTTTCTATCGACACCCACACCAACCACACGGCGACTGAACACGCCCTGATTTAACCCACTCGATCCTGACCCCACTCTATTGGAACACGGTACTAACAGCACCGCATCTAGAAGCACTTCCTCCCCCCCTCCCGCTCCGCCTCCCCCTCCCACTCCCGCTCCCCCATCCATCCCCCCTCCCCCTCCCCCTGACCGCTTCCGCGCGAACCCCTCCCCCTCCGCGGTGGGGACTATGTCAAAGGGGAGGGGAGGGGGAGTGGACGGAGGAGCGGGGTAGGGGGGTCCTTGCGCAGGGTACGGGGAGACTTGCGGGACCGGGAGGGGGTGAGAGGGGGCGGCCGCGGAGGGGGGATGCGGAGGTTGCATGGATGCTGCGGAGGGCGGCGTGGGGAACCCGAGGGGCATAGACGTCCGCGGGTTTGCGGGGGAAAAGGGGAGAGGCGCGCAGATACGAGGAGAACGTGGGGGAGGCGGAGGCGGAGGCGGAGGCGGGGATGTAGTGAGAACGGCAGGCGAAGAGCGGGACGGCTACGATGAGAATAGACCGCCGGCAGACGCGCAAGCGCGCAGAGACACGTACACGCGGCAGGCGCGGCAGGCGCGGCAGGCGCGGCAGACGCGGCAAATGCGGCAGGCGCGGCAAACGCGGCAGGCGCGGCAGGCGCAGAAGTGATGGATGAGGGGAATCCGTGCGCACAGCACGCGCGGGTTTTCAAGCTGGGGAGGTTAAACCGCAAGGGGGAGGAGGGGGGATGTGGTGGCGCGCGCGAAACCCTAATTTGTTCAGATGCGAAACACAGCAGACTCGCCCTGCCAGAACCTTAAACTGAAATCCCAAGTCGGCGAAATGTCAGGTTCGTCGCGCGCTACAGTTACAATTCGTTGACACGCCGAGGCTTTTCCTGTAGATCTCCGCTGCTAGGTTACGCCTCGATATAAGCAGATCCGTCTGTCATCAATCTAGCCTGGGAAATTCGCTACGTACACGAGTCACTACTAATCTTCTGTCTGACAATATGATGAGTCGTACGTAATCTTCTGTCGCGGTCCGACTGCTCCGAACCGTCAAACTACTACAGCAGCTCGATATCGTCGCCGTTCATCCAGTTTGGTCCCCACATAGCTCAGACTGAACATCCACCGTCCGATCTGATCCGCTCGCGCGACGTGCGACGAGATCCAAAAAGTGAGGGTGCTGCCGACGACGACGGGGCGGGGAAGAAAAGAAACGGCGGGGGAAGGGGGGGAGGGGAGTGGGTTGGGTTTGGGGGGGGGAGGGAGGGGAGGAGAAAAGAAACGATCGGTACTCGGCGATCGACGTGGCGACGGCTCGCAGGAGAAGGAACGAATTCGGCCGATCTTTCCTTCGTCTCTCCTCGTATACGGAAGGTTGGCCTGGAGTCGGGGGAGAGAAAGGATTTTTCAGATTTCTCCAAAATCTCACATCGGCTGGGAGGAGAAAGGAACGAGGATACGGAAGGGGGTCGGACTGGGGTCGGGGGACAGAGGGACGAGGGACGAGGGACGAGGGACGAGGGACGAGGGACGAGGGACGAGGGACGAGGGACGAGGGACGACTGGGAGGGGTTGTGTACGACTCGTCCTCGGAGGATACTGGAGGGCAGATCGGGGGACAGACTGGCCGACTTACAGCGGGAAACGAAGAGAGATCCTACTGCGGATTTCACGAGCCGAGAATTCCGCGAGGGTCGTTAGCCACGCGGACATGACATGACGAGGCGACTTTTGAGTCGAGGATCGGTTAGCCACTCAAAAGCCACGCGGACAGAACACGACGAGGCGTGACGTCACGACTACAAGGATTCACGATGGACCCCTCGGCCGTGACGGAGGGGAGGAAACGACGGAACGAGGGACTCGCGGGGGCGATGGGGATGGGGCAGCGACCAGACTCGAAAGTAACCCGACCATTACCGTGACTCGAGTACCGTTCTCCCTGCCGATCCCCGTTTGAGACGTCTCTAAGTGTGACTCAAAAATAGACTCATAACACACCTGCCGACCTTCGTTTGAGACGTCTCTAAAAGCACCCTGACGAGGGCATTACCTTGACTTTTGAGTCGAAACACCGTCGTAGATCTCGCAAACGGGGTTTTCCCCAGCCCGATCCGCTACTACGTGTTGATGAGACGCGCCCGCGGCGGCGCGGCGCGGCGCGGCGGCGGCGCCTGCCTTGTTAGGCTTGAGGGCGAAAGACGGCCGAAGAAGGAGATCCTGACAGCGAGTCGGACCGCGTGAGTCAGATAAGTATACTGAATAAGAGCCAGCGAATCAGCGACTACTGGCTACAACTCTATTGCTCCCCTGGTTGTGGCTGGAGAATACACAAGGTGGGCGAAGCGTGAGGAGGCACGTCGAGAGAGCCGCAAGGTGGAGATTGCCCCTTGTTGGTAGAACCCCGTTCTGGGATGCGTTGTGGGGTCACATCACATTGGCGCAACCTCTTCCGCAATGTCGTCGTGTGCGGTGCATGCACCGTGCACCGCTTCGTTTGGAACGATCCGGGGGTTCTGCCCTGTGCTGTGCTGCAGTTTAGAACTACAGTATGGACCAAATCGGCTGCGAAACGACAGCTCACACCGGCGATCTGCGACGCATGCGGCGAGCGGAGCTGCAAGCGAGCGATGAAGCGATAACGACGATGGGCCTAGGTGTCGGGAAGGACATAGAGGCTGGAAATTACCTGACGTCTTTTGGAAGCAACGAAAGACGGCGATGTCATCATCCAGTTTACGTACCTAAGAAATCGGACTTCTTGCCATATTTACAGTCGATCTATATTCAGCATACTTGCTGTTTTGTTTTTCTGTCGTCACGTCAATCAGCCAAGCAAACCAGAGCAGAGTAGCAAAATGGGCCTCTCTCCATGCCATCAACGCCCAGCAGACAAACTGGCTTGCTGTAACGAGAGGCTGTGATCTCAAGAAAGAACCAGAGCAGGAGAAAGAAGCTGGCGAGGCGAGGCGACTCATCTCAACCATCCCGCCCCAAACAGTCCCAAGTCAAACAAGCCGTTAACCGCACTAAAACACAACGATAATTCAATGAAATCTGTCAGACCGTATTGTACCTTCAGCAATTCGCCCTGCTCTCCCGTCCCAACCAGCCCGTCCCAAACAATCCGTCCCAACGGAAAAGCAACCCGCCAGCAGCGCCCCAGTGGAAGAAGCTGGAGTGAAGTGGAGAAGAGTGCAGGACAGGAGAAGCAAGTTGGGAAGCTGATTTTACCACGGCAGCAGCAGCGGCAGCAGAAGCAGCGAAGTGTGCGTATTTTCAAACTGATGAAAATACTTCGCGTGTAGAGGTGGGCATTACTTCCTTCTAGAGATGGGCATCATTCCACTAGTGAAACTGATGGAGCTCACATGGGTGACTTTTGCTTGTTCACGCATAAGTGACTAATACATCTCGGGCAGCGTGCTGAACGAAAGAACCCTGAGTCTTTGAGTTTCGCAGTGTCACGTGGATGCCTGTCGTACAGCTTGAATGACGGGCTGAATTCAATTGAGATCTCTATATACACCTTGAATTTCGTTAAATTCCCTCGTTTCGGGCAGGGCGGTTAGCATTTTTTTAAGCAGAATGTGATGTTACGTGACTTCGAAGGGGTCCGCCCGCTGTCGGTATTTCTAGAACCTAGAACGGCTTTTAGGGAGTACTCAAGAGCCCAGAAGTCTGAAGCTTTGGAGAGGATTCAAGCAGTATTCAATAAATATATCCACCACATTAGACCCCGTAAAACTGATATGTTGGTGCGCGTATTTCCATCCTTTCGCTTGCTACTGAAAATCGTCTCTTTGGAAGTTCTGGGGGCCGTTCGCTGGCAATTTGCAGAGGTGAATGGGAAGGGGAACGGGCGACCAAATCCCGCGTGCATGGAATTTGCGTAGCCAAACCTACGTATTTTTTTTTTGTGGCCCAGTACTTTGGTAATCATAACGTCGTCGGCTCATGATTACGTCGGTCGCAACTGCAGGCCTGGATACGACAAACTCACGGGCAATGAAGAGTGGGGTCCATCAAATGCCATGTTAGCGCATCGCATTTTCGTCGAAAATCTGCGGAGAAAATGCGTTTCACACAAATTAATAAAAAAAAATGCCCCCTTTTTTACATTTCAAAATGTGGCTGGTTGGATGGGTACAGGCTGGCTCAATTGCGCAGATTGATGGGTAGGGTGGGAGGGGAAGTGGCTGTAAGGGACAAGCGTAAGTTGCGGGTTTTTTATGGGTTTCGTAAACCTGCCCAGACAAAGAGCATGCCAATCTTGGCCTGCCTCATACCACGATTTTGCAGTATGAGATGTGGCACGGAGTGATGTTGACGTTTGCCTGACAGCTCTAGGCGGCTGATGGTCGCGCTTCGGGTTTAGCATGAGAAGGGGCACGCGATTTGGGGGCCCTTGGTTTGGGGAAACCCAACCAAGACGACGATGTCGCATGCTGACGTCATGTTTCGCAAATTGGGTTCGGCGAACCAACGAAGCCTCGATCGATGTTCCACATGCCTGATTTCCCTCGCTGTGCCGGTGAAAAATTGGCCAGCGAACAGCCCCCTCAGGCATTATGGAATCGACGGAAACTACCCTTTTCGTCCATTGATGTATCGAATAGAGGTCGCATTGGGTACAGGGTACTCACAATGGCTTCGGAGCAACGTGATCAGAAGTTGACCTTGGCACTAACGGTTAGTGCGGTTGTGATGTTTCGTGATTAGACGTTAACTAGGTTTAGGGTGTACGCAAAGCCCCTGGGGATAGTGGATCCGGGCATCCCGCCAGGGGTTTGAAGGGTAAACATTGAAATACCACAGAAATAAGAGCATCCCAGACTTGGAAGGATATCAGCATAGGTTCGACCCCCACATTGTGCAACACTGGCAGCTGTAGGAACAGAACGGGGGGGAAATGTCTATAATATTTTTTTTTTGGAGGAACACCTCTCACATATCTGGTCACTCCTGGGCCATTATGTAAAGTTGTGTAAATAAACAAGGCAGCCACCCTGAACTGAAGGACTTTCGTAAACGGCAAAGCAACTGAACCCGCATTCAATCAGAGGGATTGAGTGTGTGTGGTAGAATGTGAAACAATACGTTTTGTGCAAATCCAGTCCCAACCATGGGTGCCGCTGAAGAATTGTCGCCTGGGGAAAGATCTTGTACGTCTGGTCGGGTGGGACTCAACTGACTGGCGCAGCAGCAGCAGCAGCATCTCCTGGTCGAAACAAAGGATTCCAAGCGGCGTGTCATCCCCGGACATCAGACGTCGTAAGACACTGGGAGGGGGAGGTTGCCGAGTGTCAACGATTTTTTAGCTATCCATTTATTTGTAGCAGACCTACCATGTATTGCGAGCGGTAGATTTCGTGGACTTCGTTTCTGGCCCCCACACTTCGTGTTATTGTACATGGGATCGCATTCTCGGTTCAGCGACAAATCGCGCGGGGGATCACAAGACACGCAGTTTGACTCCAAAGACACTACCTTTGCCACAAAGTCAAATGACATCCGACTCTGACACGACGCAAGAATAGTTCCCTGGAATTCATATCTTGTCAGGTCGCCCAAAGTCATCCAACCATCCCCGGCACAGTAGAAAACCATGATTACTGACCATGAAAACAGTTCCCAAAAAACTGGGCGAAAGTAATTTCGGCATAGTTCCCCTGACGAACAAGGATACTGGCGGAGTCGCGGAATCGTGATCGCATCACGGAATTTCTTCGGCAACAACCGAGTTCAACCGTGCGTAAACAGTGATGGGGGGCGGGAGGTTGGGGGGGGGACAAACAGTGACGCGAGACCCCCACAAAAATGCGTTCAGAATGGGTGTGGGCAAACTCAAGAACACTGAGATGAACAGTGACTGGGTGCTTGACTTCTTAAAGCCCGACCAGCAGGTTGCAACTCTCTTTTTATCAAGATGCTGCATCTTGATAAACTGAAACCAAACCCACGCGCAGCAGTGGTTGATGAGACTCAAACACCTCAACTCTGTGCCTCGACAAACTTGGCAAGTTTGCGTCCCTACCAAGTATCGAGGTGAACAAGCATGAAGTGTGCTCAAAGGGTAATTACTCGTTCAAATTTTGACTTTCATGCGGTTTTGCGCAAGTGTACCAATGTGTGTTTGATTGCACAAGGGCGAAAACGAAGCCCAATACCGTATTCCCCCGTATATAACACCCTAGGGTATTGTCAAAATTTCATTTTAAAAAAAACGTGTTGGGCTGAGAAATGCCCTTAGGATCTTTCCAGAGACTAAGTCCCAGTTGTAAAAGACTTGAGTAGTGCAGCGGAAGTTGAGGTAGTTGAACCCTTGCACTAGTATATGAGAACAAGTGATTGATTAAAAGAACAAGCATACAACAATATATAGAAAATAGGAAAGTAAAGCAGTTGTAGAATACAGTTGAAAGAGCAGTTATCGAGTCGCACAGCGACTCGATTGTCGCTTCGGTTACCATCTTTGCAGTTGTAACTGTCAGTCGCAACCTCCAGTTGCGACCCTTCGAGTCCTTTCGTGTTCTTTGTCCATCCCCTCGTGTAACCTCCGTTGACTCGCGTACCCGTTACGACCTTCCTCGAGTGTCGTGTTACACTTCAGAAACGCTTAAGTCCTTGAGGTATTTCCAACACTCCCCTTCGTTTCTGGAGTGCTGACGTGTTCAGATCCGGTGACGTTTGTCTGCCCAGTCAGCAGCATGCAGTAATCGAACTTTGCCTTCGCCAGTTTCTTCGTCAGGTAGTCTGCGGCCATTTCTGTCGTAGGGCAGTAACTGAGTTGAAGTCTCCCCTTCGCGATTTCATCCTTGACGAAGAAGTATCGCAGGGCGATGTGCTTGGTTCGGTTGGCGAAGCCGTCCTTGTTCGCGATTTTGATCGCAGATTGGTTGTCGCAGAGGAGTGAGAAGACGGGCAGGGTCGCAATCTTTGCTTCCTCAAGTAACTCTCGCAGGTAGAGTCCTTCCTTGGTCGCAGTACAGAGGGCGATATATTCTGCTTCAGCCGAAGATAGTGCGATTAGTTCCTGTTTGCTCGACTGCCAGGAGATAGTCCCGATAGGTTCTAGTCGGTAGATGTAGCCCGTTCTCGGTCGTCGATTTTCCCTGTCCCCCGCGTGGTCGGCGTCGACGTATCCGAGCAGTTGTACGGATGGTGTTGTTACTTTGCTGTAGGTAAGTCCGGTCGTCGGCGTAGAGACGAAGTAGAGTAGTGCCCGGTTTAGTTCTTCGAGATCTTCTTGTTCCGACTGCTTCAGATGCGTCGCCAGCTGGCTTGCGCTGTAGGATAGGTCGGGTCGGCAGGTTACTGCTGCGAATAGTAGGCAGCCGAGCTTCTGCTGATACTCCCGGATTTGCTTCGCACGGAGTTTTTCGGAGGTGTCGTTGTTGTTCCCGTAGCGGTAGGGAGTCGCGACTGTAGTTGGTGTTAGTCCAAACTTCTTTGCGACAACGCCTGCGTACTTTCCAGCGTATAGGTAGAACGCCGAGTTGTCTTCGACGATATTCAGACCCAGATACTGGGTCACTGTGTCGGACACCGTGAGTGTCAAGTCCCCTTTCAGCTCCCCTTCAAACCACGTGGCAATGTCGGTAGTGGAACCGATGTAGAGCAAGTCGTCAACGTAAACGATGAGTAGGATATACTCTTTTTCCTTCTGCAGTCGGTACATGCCTTGGTCACGCGGCAGCTGTAAGAATCCGATTCTGACGAGGCGACCGTGAAGATGCTGCTGCCAGAGCCGCGGGGCTTGCTTGATCCCGTAAAGGGATTTTATCAGCTGGCATACTTTTGTGGGGTCGTCGATGAATCCGTGGGGCTGCTCGACGAAGATTTCGGCGTCCACAGGTGCGTACAGGAAGGCATTTGTGACGTCGATTTGGCGCAGTGGTAGTTTCTTTGTGGCCGCGACGGCGAGTAGGATGCGCAAGGAGGTGTGACGAGAGACTGGGGCGAATTTTTATGTGTAGTCGGTTCCGTATCGTTGATCAAATCCTCGTACGACCCAGCGAGCCTTGAATCGTTCGATGGAGCCGTCCGCATTGGTCTTGATGCGGTACACCCATTTTTCCGAGAGAACGTTCTTCCCGTTGACGTTCGTTGCAGGTACCAGCTTCCATGTGTTTCGGTCTTGCAGAGCTTTCAGTTCCTTTTCCATTGCCTCCTTCCATTTCGCCTTATGTTCCCCCCCCAGAGCCTGCAACAGAGTCGTTGGCTCGCGCGGAGATGGCGGCGGTGGGTGCTGGATGGAGACCCATAAGCCGAGGATTTGCAGTCCCGTGAGTGTGTGTCGAGGGGAATTTTCATTCCCGGAATAGGCTGCTTCGTCACCATCTTCTGGATCAGGTAAGAAGTTGGGGCCGATGCGTTCTGAGATATTCGTGTCGACCGGGTGAGGTGTAGCGTAACCTTGGTCAGCGAAGTGGTAGAGGGTGTCGAGGTTGTTGCTATCGAGAGGATTGTCTTCGTCGAGTGGAACAGGTACGGAACAGAAAGGGAGTGGTCCGGCAGCTTCCGAGGCTCCAGGTACGTCTTCTTCTGCTGCGTCAGCCTCGGCAGCACGGTCGGCGAAGGAACGAAGGCCCGCGAGGCCGTCGGCAGGGTCGTGTGTGTTGGCAATGTTGTCCAGGTAATGCTGCAGCGTCAGTCGTTCGTAGAAGATAACATCACGTGATGCCACCGTATTTTTGTCTTGTATGTCGAGGATTTTCCATGCGTGAAAATGTTTGGCGATGCCGAGGTGTAGTCCCCACCGTGCTCGTTGAGTGAAGCGTCCTGCTCGGGCTGTGTGGGGTCTGTACTGTACCATGCAGCCGAAAACTCGAAGTAATTTTGTGCTGCCCCTTTTTCGTGTCCATAGCAGGTGCGGTGATGCGTTGTTGGGAAGCGATGACGATGACAACAGATTGTGCAGGTGGACTGCATGTGTCATCGCGTCTGGCCACAGTGTGTTGGGCAGTCTCATCCCCAGGAGCAGCTTTCGCATCGTCGTCTGCAAGGTCCGGTTCATGCGTTCTGCGACCCCCTGCTGCTGGTGAGCGTAGGGCAGGGACACCAAGCGTCTGATTCCTCTTTCCGCCAAGTAGGTCCTGAAGCGTTGTGACTGGTATTCCAGTGCGCCGTCTGATTGGAAGCTTTTGAGCTTCGTTCCTGATTCTCGTTCAGCGATGGGAAGCCACGTCTTGAAGGCTTCGAAGGCTTGGTCTCTCGTCTTGAGGTTGTAGTGCCAAACATATCTTGTTGCTGCATCGATGAACGTTATGACATAGTTGAAGTCGGATTCAGTGTCGTCTCGAGTCATGTTTAAGATCTCGCTGTAAACTTTTTCCATCGGTGCGTATGCTGGTGCACTTGGATTTTGATGTGATAGAAAAGGTTGGTGTTGAAGATCGGCTTCGGGGCATGTGAAGCACCGTGCGCGAGGTCGTCGAAGTTCCTGTCCGCTTGTTGTAAGGAGAGCGTTTCGTTCTAACACTTCGGCTTGGATGGTTTGTAGTACCGTGCTATTTGCAGGATTGCCAAGGCGTTGATGCAAGATGTCGCCGGGAGCTCGATGGCCGGGCGATCGGTGATACATGTCGGTGTTGGAGAAGAACGCGACGACGGTGGCGGGACTTCGGCAGACTTCGCATGTGGTGGGCATGAGTTGATCTGCTTCGGTTGGCGGTCCTCGGATTGCTGGTGGTGATACTCTGCTGGGTCCTGCTGCTGTGAATTCAGGTGATGTTGATGAAGAGACGCTTGCCGGTACTTGTCTTTCTTGTCGAATGACTGCTAACGCCCGTGTTCTCTCTGCTGCAGGTATGGTGTTGGAGTACCAGTATCCATCTTGTTGAAGTCGGGGTCAAGGTCCGGTGGGTGCGTCCATGCGGCGAATAATACGATGTCATCGCTATCGGCGGTACCGCGGTCGAGGACGAAGTCCAACACGAAGACGCCAGACTTTAGTAGAGCGCGACCGATGAAGAGACCGCCCTTCCTGTGGTATAGGCGAAATTCGTTGGAGTCCGAGTCGCACTCCAGGTGAATTCCTTTTGCCATTAACTGGCTGACGCTTAGTAAGTTGTATCCCAAGTTGTTGACGATGAGGACTTTGTTGAGTTGCAGTATAACGTTTGTCTCCATGGATTGTAACTGAACCACTCCTTGTCTGTTTGTCTTCAGGTTTTCGTTGTTGGCGACGGTGATGATGACGTCTCGGTTGAGACGTCGTTCTCGTTGCACGAACCGCCCGGAAGAACACATGTGTTGGCCGCAACAGCTGTCCAAGAACCAGGTGTTGCGTCCGGTGGGTTCGGAGTTGGCGACTGCAGCGTACGTTGGGTTGACCTGGAGTACCTGTGAGCGCGGCGGCGATAGTTCTTCTTCATCGGGAGCGTAAGTTGGCGGTGATCCGGGTGCGCAGTTGTCGATGTGTACCATGCAGTTGATGATCTTCGGTGTATTTTGTGCAGATGTGGAAGAGTGCCTCGGCGGACTTACTTGAGTGGAAGCTCGGGGACGTGTGCAGTTGACTTTGGAGTGTCCGGATGTTTGGCAGTTGTGGCGGAACGGCGGTACAATGGTGAGTCCTCTGTTGTCGCGTTGATCTTGCCTGCTGCGTCGGTTGTAGTTGTTGTCCTGTCTTCGTTGAGTGTAGAAGACTAATGGTTGTCGTTTCCTTGGTTGTCTTTCTTCAAACAGGTCCATCTCCTGTTGTTCAGCATGGAGCTCGGCGCAGAGGTGCATCTCCGGGATTCGGCCGTGGGCGCGAAGGAGCGAGCGGGTGGTTCGCCATTCTGGCCTGAGCCCAGCGAGGACAAGCGTTACGAAGCTTTCTTCAGTGATTGTTCCTCCGCACCGAAGCAGGCGGTCGCGGAGTGTCTGGCATCGACTCATATACTGCATCGCTTTTTCCCCGGTCTTCATCTGTATTGTTGTCAGCTGCTGCATGAGTCTGCTTTGTGTCACGCTGTTATTTGCTTAATAGAGGCACTTGAGGTGATGCCATGCGAGTTCCGCGGAGTTTCCGTAGCTCCTATACGTTCTGATGCTTTGCTGTTCTTGTGGTGACAGGTTCCGTAGGAGAACTGTGTACGCCAGCAGCATCTGATACGTGATGATTTCTTATTCTTTTGCAGTGCCATTGCTTGGGAATGGCAGGGACCCGTTGAAGTATCCCAAGAGATGCGCAGCCTCCATCAGCAGCTCGAACTCAAAACTCCAGGTAAAGAAATCGTGTCTGTTGAATGGTGAGGATGTCTGCAGTTTAATCACATGTGAAAACTGCGCCTGGAGACTTAAAATCTCGTTTGGTGTCTGTTGTGATGCAGCTGCTGTTGGTTGGGCACGGGGCGGCATGAACTCGAACGTCCCCGGTGAAGAGTGATAAGGCGCAAAGGTAGGCGCTTGATTGTGTCGCCCGAACGATGAGTTGTCGAGACTCATTGGCGCTAATCCCATGTTTCCTCCGTTGCTTTGTGTTGAATGTGCAGGTGTCCTTGTCTGTTGCTGCTGGTCGAAGTGTGACATGCAGCTGAAGAACCTTTCCATAAGGTTCGGGTCCACGCTTGAAGAGGGTGATGGGGTCACCATTTCTGGTGCTCTTCCTGTTGTTTCTTGAGCAGCACCGGTCTCGGTTTGCAGTCCTGAAGTATGCAGTCCAGAGTTGCCGGGTTGAGTATCTTGGGCACTGGGTGAGCCCGTAGAGGTTTTCTTGCCCTTGCTGTCCATGACTTGTAATCAATGAAGTCGTTGGTGTGCTGATTGTAGATAGAGCGTCGTTGCTGGGAGTTTGGTCTCTGACCAGCTCTCATACCATGTTGGGCTGAGAAATGCCCTTAGGATCTTTCCAGAGACTTGAGTAGTGCAGCGGAAGTTGAGTTAGTTGAACCCTTGTACTAGTATATGAGAACAAGTGATTGATTAAAAGAACAAGCATACAGCAACATATAGAAAGTAGGAAAGTAAAGCAGTTGTAGAATACAGTTGAAAGAGCGGTTATCGAGTCGCATAGCGACTCGATTGTCGCTTCGGTTACCATCTTTGCAGTTGTAACTGTCAGTCGCAACCTCCAGTTGCGACCCTTCGAGTCCATTCGTGTTGTTTGTCCATCCCCTCGTGTAACCTCCGTTGACTCGTGTACCCGTTACGACCTTCCTCGAGTGTGGTGTTACACTTCAGAAACGCTTAAGTCCTTGAGGTATTTCCAACAAAATGTGTGGGTGTTAACAGTATGCTGGAAAAATATAACGCCCATGTCTTATGTAAAATGCAAAATGAATTTGGGTTGTAACAGGCACTCTGAGGCCATAACTTCACTGAGCATCTGCTAACGAGGAATCTGCTACAGGGATTGCACAGTCCGACAGGGTCAGTTTGGTGCCTCTAAAAACGGTGGGAGATTGATGCAACAGCAGTGCCAGGTGTCATTGACCAATCTCGTATGAGTGCTGTGAACAGAGTCACGACCATTGCTTACGCGATCGAGGTGGTTCAACAGCAAGATGGACGGTCGAGATCCCCTCGACACTTTGTTGTATTTCGATTTCGTTTTGCCACTTGTGTTGGTTCTTCTTGTTAGAATGAGAACTGAATGAATGAGTAGGGGGAGAGTACAGGTGAATATACCTAAGTGTTGTACCCTCTAAGAGGTGCCCCTATACAGTCTATACAAACATAGTAGATAGACATGTTTGACACACCCCCTAGACTGCATAGGGGGATGTCCTGAACAAGCAGCTCAGGGCGGGGCTACTAGTCCAACCTCTGAGACAAGGGTCTAAAAGACTAGTCAGAAGAGTACACATATAAAGGGCAGGACAAAGTCAAGGCCCTAGCAACTGAGAGGTTACAGGAACTAGACCAAGCTGTACACAGTGCCGCTGATGATCTTTAGGCGCAAGCGCCTTCGTAAAGATATCAGCCGTGTTGGCACCTGAGGCCAAGTGTACTACGCGAGCCTGGCGTTGCTGCTGTAGCTCGCGCAGGAGGAAGTACCGCAGCTGAATATGCTTCGCTCTGCCCTCGAGTCGAGGCTCCTGACACAGGAGGATCATGGCCCTGTTGTCAGCGAACAGGACCGGGGCAGAGCTAGGCCGCTCACCTAAGTCAGTGAGCAAGAAGGTCAGCCAGCGGAGCTCCTGTGCCGCCATGGCACCAGCGTAGATCTCAGCCTCACAACTGGACTGGGCAACAGACGAGGAGCGGGTAGCTCTCCACGAGACGGCACCTGAACCAAGGCTGAAGCAGTAGCCCTGGGTAGACCTGAGTGTCTCGGCGTCGTCTGCCCACGAAGCGTCTGTGTGTTCAGTAAGGACCACTGGCATGCGTCCTCCTAGCACTAACCCCATGCCCGATGTACTAGCAAGATAACGCAAAACCCTCTTAGCGGCAGACCAGTGCTGCGGTCGGTGTCTGCCTGTGGCCACAAAGCGCGCCAGGATGCTGAGAGCGTATGCGAGATCTGGGCGAGTGCAAGTCATCAGGTACATGAGGAAACCCACCAGCTCTGCGTAGGGGCCGCTGGGCTCTACCGATTCCTCAGACACTGGAGCGGAGAGTATGTGATCTACAGGCAGAGGGGTGGGCTGTGCAGAGGAGAACTGAAGGCCGAACCTCTGAAGGACCTGGCGCACCAAGTGTGACTGAGTCAAGGTAATGGTGCGCGCTGCTCTGCCCCTGGAGATCTGCAAGCCAAGGTAACGACGCAGTTCTCCAAGGTCAGTGCACGTGTGTCTCTTCAGCAGCTCTGCCTTCACGGAGGCCAGTGCGTCCCTGTCTGCTGTGGCAAAGACCAGGTCATCCACGTAAACAAGGATGTAGAATGGAGTCTGGCCAGCATGAACGAAGAGTGAGGGGTCTGCGGAAGACGGAAAGAACTGCAGGTCAGCAAGCGTAGCACGTAGCGTGTCGTGCCACTCACGGGGAGCCTGGCGCAGGCCGTAGACAGGGCGCCGCAGCAGCCACTGGGTCCTAGGAGGGAAGGTGCCAGTAAAGCCCTGAGGGCGACACAAGTAGACCTGCTCGTGTAGGCTGCCCTGAAGGAAGGCAGTGGAGAAGTCGAGGGAGTGAAGCTCGTAGTCACGCTGAGCAGCTAGGTGTAACAGAACCCGAAGCGTAGTCATCTTCGGGGTCGGAGCGAAGGTCTGGAAGAAGTCCACCCCCTCACGCTGACTGAAGCCTCTAGCCACGTAGCGCGCCTTGAACACAGGCGGCTCTCCAGGAGGGCGCTTCACCTTGAAGAGCCAGCGGCCATCGACTACGTTCACCCCAGGCGGGGGAACTGCGTCGACGAAGGTGCCGGTGGATCTCCAAGATGCCATCTCCTGCTCCATGGCAGCTATCCACTAAGAGGCCCAGGGTCCCAAGGTCGCCTCAGCGTAAGTGCGAGGGGTCGGGATGTCGAAAGCGTCTGGGTCACCCTCAGGGAATAGCAGCATGGAACAGAGATGGGGAGCAGCCTCGGAGAGGAAGGCAAGCTCGAACTGGCGGTCCTCCAGGACGTCACTGCCGAGGGCAGGAGCACCCCCGACAGACGGAGGACTGGCAGGGTCAGAGACCAGAGCGGTGGCGTAGTCAAGGCGGTGGGTGGAGGCGAAGTCAGCGACCGCAGCTACAAGAGCGTCAAGGCACGAGACCGGAACAGACGGGTCGGTAACGAGAGAGGCAAGGACCCGAGGAACAAGAGGACGAGCGGCACGAAGGTAGTCGGACTGAGGGGGGGGAGCAACGACAAGGGAGGACGGAGGAGGGGACGGGAGAAGGGGAGGACGAGACGAGGGGGAACGAAGCAACATAGGTTGGGAGCGCAAGATAGGGGAGGCAGGACGAGAACGGGAAGGACGGTGAGACCAGACGTGCGACGGAGGAGTCGGGTCAGGAGACAGGGGAGGGGACACAGGAGGGGAACGAGGGGGAAGACGGGCCGGGGACGAGTCCGGCAGAGGGAACACAGGGCCGTAGACGGGAAGAGGAGGAGACGGTCGGGGAGGAACAGACGCAGGGTCAGGGGACGGAAGGCCGAGCAGGCGAAGAGCTGACACCGGCGGGGACTGCTGCTGCGGCGGCACAACGCCGACACCGGGACTGCAAGCTGCTCCTCGGCTACCACCGGCACACTCCACACCAGCATCCCAAGAGGGAACACCTCCAGGGCCCGAAACCCCTCGAGGATCGGGACCACCCCCAGGGCTACCGGGACTAGCACCCCCATAGTCAACGAACGCGTGCTGCGACGGCGGCGGCGGCGGCAGCGACAACGACGGCTGCAGCGGCGGCACAGGCGGGGGAGGAGGGGACTGGGGAGGGGACACCGGGGGAGGGGCGGCCGGCGAGGACTGCGCAGCAGGGCCACCAGAGTCAGACAACTCCTCAACCGGGTCCACCGATGGAAGGGGGGTGACGTGGGACACACCAGAGGGGGCCGGACGAGGAGGAGGAGGGGGAGGGGCAGGGACTACCGGGGAAGGAGTGACCAGGAACAGGGGGGGGGTAACCGGGGGACCGCGGTGGGGGAAGGGACGGTAGTAGGAGACGGACTTGCAAAGGTGACATCGCGAGAGTGAAAGAAGCGGTGAGACGGCGGGTGGTAAAAGTGCCAGTCGGACGCGTCAAGGGGAAAACCTAGGAAAACGCAGGGAAGGGTGCGGGCAGTGAGCTTGTCCGTGCCGGAGGCACGGACGTGAGCAAGGCAGCCCCAGACGTGGAACGCAGACGCGTCACCAGGAGACCCAGTCCAAAGACGGGTCGGCGAAACCTGCGGCCGCTGGGGGTGCGGCCACAAGTTAAGCTGGTGAGAAGCGTAGCGCACAGCGAACGGCCACAGAAAATGGGGTGCACCGGCATGGATCATGGAGGTGCGAGCCACCTCCATGACCAAACCGATGCGTCGCTCAGTGACCCCATTCTGCTGTGGGGAGTCCGGTAGGGTGAACGTCTTGGTGATGCCCTCCGCACGACAAAAGCGACCAAGGACACCTGAGGCAAACTCGCCACCACGGTCAGAGTGAAGGCGCAAGACAGGGAGACCTCGGTGGACACGGGCAGAGACAAGCCAGGGGATGAGAGCGGCATGCATGTCGGCCTTCCGCTCCACGGGAAAGGCCGAGGTGTAGCGAGCGAAGTCGTCGACAAGCACAAGGAAGTAGCGCTCTCGACGCGGCCCAAGGACGGGGGCGGGGCCCCAGACGTCCATGTGTAGGGTCTGCAGCGGCGCGGCGGTAGGGGGAAACGAGGAGTGAGGGGCACGGCGAAGCCGACCCTCGACGCAAGGCGTGCAAGGTGGGGCTGGGGAGGAGGGAAAAGCGGGGAGAGAACCAGGGAGACCAAGGACGAGACCGTGCTGGGACATGTGACGCAGACGCGGAAGCGCAGGGTGACCTAGGCGGTGGTGCCAAAGGAGAGTCGGGTGAGTGAGGGAGCAACAGGAGCAGGCAGCAGCAACCTGGGTAGACGCAGCCACCTGAGGGGGCGCCCCAGCCGGGGGGGTCACGGTGTCCAGAGTGAACAGGCCGGACACCGGGTCCCGGGGGAACGTGGACAAGGGGGCACCAGTGGCGGCCTCGGTACAGACAGCATACTGCTCGTGACCAGGGAACGTAGTGGTGACGCCAAGGTCCTGGAGGCAGCCGACACCAACTAGGTTCCTGGAAAACGAGGGGATATGCAGACCTGTAAGAGAGCCCGAAGGAACCGCCGGACAGGGAAGGGTGGTGGAACTGCGGGCGACTACCGGACCGCCGGAGGGGTTAGCAAGAGAAACGGCAGCAGGAACAGGAAGCGGCGTCAGTGTAGTGAAGTCGCGGAAGAAGCACCGGGAAGCGCCAGAGTCCAAGGTGAAGGAAAGCGCAGCAGTGGCGTCTGGCGACGGGGCGACAGCGGAAGCACCAAGGCTAAACAGAGCAGGGGATCCTACGCCTGACGCAGCAGGGGAGGCTAAGCTAGGCGCACCTACACTAGACGACAGTGAGTAATAAGCGGGAAGCACACGAGAGTTATCAGCATACATCACATGCAGAGCAGAAACAATGGCATCCATGTCCATGTCAAAAATCTGAATCCTACGACTAAGCAAACTGTGCCAGTCCGGGAGGTCTGGCGACGGGCCGAAGCGCTGACGAAACGGGTCGTCCAGGCGACGAAAGCAGCAAGGAGTGGTATGACCGGTCTTACCGCAGACGAAGCCGCAGCGAGGACCGGTCTGGATCTGGTACTGGCAACGCACACCTCCCGAACCGCCACCCGGGACACCACCACGCGCACGACCACCGACCACCTCCAGCGCCGGGCCACCCGGGCGGGAGGACACTCGCATGCCTTGTCTGTGGCGGCTGCTACGAAGGCTGCGGCTGCTGCTGCTGCTGCGACTGCAGAGGCGGTGGCTCAGCTGGACTGGGCGAGGTCCCCTCGTCCGCTCCAGCACCAGACGAACCGACTCCACCACCACCCCCTCCTGCACCCCCGCCTCCTCCGCCGCGCCCAGCCTTGGGGCGGCGGCCCTTCCCCGAACGAAACTGCGCTGCAGCAGCAGTCTCAGCCATAGCGGTAGAGCCGTCGGAGAAGGTACACTGAGCGGGGGCACAACCCTGAAAGATAGGGACCGGCACGGTACCGCTCGCAAGGGCGATGGAGCGGTGGCGGGTCTCAATCACAGTCAGGGTGTCGACAAAGTCAGTGAGGGTGAGGTCTGCGGGGTGAATGCTAAGGAAGCGGTCGTGGGCGGCAGCAAGGCGGTCAGGGAGGCGGGTGGCAAGCGGGTAGAGGGTAGAGGTAATGGGCGGCTGGTGGGCTCTAAGCTGTGCGTCAGTGCAGGCAGCGCGCCAGGTCTCATCTATCGAGCGCAGGCGGGCAGCTAGGTCAGAGACAGTGGGGAAAGACGCAAGGTCAGGAAAGAGCAGCGGGAGGATCAGGCGACCCACCGACGCAGCAGGAGGGGTGGAATAGCGCTTGATGACAGCATCTAAGTAAGCCTGGGTGGTAGTGAGGGACATAAAGCGAGGGCGCTCGGACGGGGGAAGGGCGTTGCTAATGGCAAGCTGAGCGACAGCGTCTCGAGAAAGCCAGACAGAGCGCGCAAGGGCAGTGGCTGCAGTAGACTCGCGCTCAGCGGGTGTGGGGTCAGTGGGCAGCACAACAGGGGGGTCTGGGAAGGGGAGCGTACCGTCAAGGTGTGCGGAAAGCGGGTGGCCATCCTGCCGATGGCCAGTGAGGTGGCGCCGGAGGTCGGCGAGCCACGCCTCGAACTCCAGAGGCTGGCCTTCAGCGTCGAAGCGAAGCTCCGCCGCCATCAGGGGCAGTGCGAGACGGCGCGGGGATGGGGAACCGTACCAGGGAGGATGCAGGGTCGGGGCAGGGACGACGAGCGGGCCGCACACAGCTCGGGGCCAAAAGCAGCGGGCACCAGGCCGACGGGACGGGCGTGGGGTCGGCTGGGACGGGCGCAGGGGCCGAGCAGACGCGGCGGGGCTAGGCAGGCGCGGCGGGGCCAGGCAGGCACGGCGGGGCCAGGCGGGCGCGGCGGGGCCAGGCAGGTGCGGCGGGGCCAGGCAGGCGCGGCGGGGCCAGGTAGGCGCGGCGGGGCCAGGCAGGTGCGGCGGGGCTAGGCAGGCGCGGCGGGGCGAGGCAGGCGCGGCGGGGCCAGGCAGGCGCGGCGGGGCCGGGCAGGCGCGACGGGGCCAGTCAGGTGCGGCGGGGACAGGGAGGTGCGGCGGGGCCAGGCAGGCGCGGCGGGGCAAGGCAGGTGCGGCGGGGCCATGTAGGCGCGGCGGGGCAGGCAGGGCGCGACGGGGCTAGGCAGGGCGCGACAGGGCCCGGGCAGGGCGCGACGAGGCCGGGCGGGTGCGACGGGGCCGGGCAGGGCGCGACGGGGCCTGGCAGGGCGCGACGGTGCCGAGCGGGCGCGACGGGGCCAAAAGGCGTGACGGGGCCCAGGAGGGGCGCGACGGGGCCCAGGAGGGGCGTGACGGGGCCCAGGAGGGGCGTGACTGGGCTTGGGGCGCGACGGGGCCCAGGGGGGTCGCGACGGGGCTAGGGGGTCGCGACGAGGCAAGGGGTGTCGCGACGGGGCTAGGGGGTCACGACGGGGCTAGGGGGTCGCGATGGGGCTAGGGGGTCGCGACGGGACTAGGGGGTCGCGACGGGGCCAAAAGGCGTGACGGGGCCCAGGAGGGGCGCGACGGGGCTAGGGGGTCGCGACGGGGCTAGGGGGTCGCGACGGGGCTAGGAGGTCGCGACGGGGCTAGGCGGGGGGCGCGACGTGGCCCAAGGGGAAGCGGCGGGGCCTAGCTAGGGTACGGGCGGAAGCGGTAGGTGGGGGATCCTAACCTATGCGTGATACCATGTTAGAATGAGAACTGAATGAATGAGTAGGGGGAGAGTACAGGTGAATATACCTAAGTGTTGTACCCTCTAAGAGGTGCCCCTATACAGTCTATACAAACATAGTAGATACACATGTTTGACACTTCTGTCCGTCTTTGCGTTGCGAATGGCAGCTGACGCGATTTTCATCCTGCTCGTTTTTTTGCAGCTGAGCGAACCTTGGTAATGAAGGACCAAAGACTGTTTAAAGGCAAGAAAAACGAGCAGGATGTTATGTAGAATGCAATATCAAAGAAGCTTAGGACACTAACTAAACTTATGAGCCTAGCTTAGCTAGGAACCAAGGACGGACGCCATGGAATGGCGTGAGGAAAGTAGATCTAGGAGCGGGGGAGAGAAGTTGACGAGAAAGAAGGGAGTCGATTAGGAAGAGAGAGGAGTACAAGGAGGGGTTTGTACCCTCTACAGAAAGGTTCAGTAACAACCTACCAAGCCTATATTAAATTATAACTTATATAATTTTAACACACCCCCTAGGCTTGGTAGTGTCAAGCCCACGCACACCCCCACACCCACACCCACACCCACACCCCCTAGCCCAGCACCCCCATTCCTAGCAGGAGCCGCAACAACTCCGGAAGAGGGCAGCTCCCATGGCCCGTGAGATGGCAATGGCGGCAGTGGCGACAGTGACGACAGCGGCGGCGGCAGCGGCGTGCGGCGGCACCAGGCCCACGGCAACAGCGGCGTCGGCGGCGTGCGGCGACACCAGGCCCGCGGCAACAGCGGCTGCGGCGGCGGCTTGAACGTCAGAGGCCGGTGCAGCGGCCCCCGCCCTCTCGGCGGCATGTTGAGTCTCCTCGGCGGTGGAGAGGGCCCTCATGAGGCAGTCATTGGCTGCAGCAAGAAAGGGGGGGATGCAGGGGAAGCAGGTGCAGGTGGGGGGGGGAGGGGAGGGGGCGGGGCGAGGCGAGTCTTCAGCGACGCGCCATAAGTGGCGCGGCGCTTACTGGCAGGAGGGCGGGCAGGTGGCGGTTACGACGGCGTGCTGCCCGCTGCCGCCCATCGACGCTGCCGCCAGAGCACGGCGTCGACGCTGTGGTGGCACGCCGACGCTGCAACGGCAGCAAGGTGACGCTGCCACGGCAAAGCGTCGACGCCACCACGGCAGGGCGTCGAGGAGGCGACGGCCGCACGACGAAGCCGCCATGACAGGCCGGCATGGCCGCCACGGCGGGAAGGCAGTGACGAGAGATATGCTCGGCGGAAGCGACGGCACGACAGCGCGACGCCACAGCAGTGCGTCGAGACGGCCGTGGCACGACGCGGCCAGCGGCACGACACGAGCGCCATGGCAGCGCGAGAAGCGTGAGTAGGCGGTCCAGCAGGAAGGATCTCCTGCTCTGATACCATATCAAAGAAGCTTAGGACACTAACTAAACTTAGGAGCCTAGCTTAGCTAGGAACCAAGGACGGACGCCATGGAATGGCGTGAGGAAAGTAGATCTAGGAGCGGGGGAGAGAAGTTGACGAGAAAGAAGAGAGTCGATTAGGAAGAGAGAGGAGTAGAAGGAGGGGTTTGTACCCTCTACAGAAAGGTTCAGTAACAACCTACCAAGCCTATATTAAATTATAACTTATATAATTTTAACATGCAAACCCAGAAAAATGGGTACTCTAAAAAATGTGCCATATCATAAGCTATTCCCCGCATATGCCACCCATGGGTTGACTATTTCGGCGGGTATTATATACGGGGGATTACGGTAGTTGAGTCGTTTCCTTTCAACTTGCCCTAACAAAAAAAAAAAACCATTGGGCTGTTAGCAAAAACGCAGGCACGAAAACCCCCCTTGCAACATGGCAAAGAGGCAGGTGTGAGTCCCCTGCCAAATGACGGGGCTCAAACGTGACACCTCTGCTAGGTTGCGTAGCCCTTGGGAACTCCCGCGCAAGCACGAGGTGGACGAATATGAAGTTTCGCAAAAACATTTCGCTTATCTTTTTCCTCGTCAACCAATCGTAATCTGCCGCCCCACCTACTTCAACAGTAACAATATGTAACCTGCCGGTTGGGCTTTAAGCGGCAGTCGCAAGCTGCCCCGCGTCTCCTGTGAGTTGCGATGTTTTTCCAGTTTGCACCACGATACCCTTCATTTGACGAAAACAAGTTCAGGATTCCTGATGGCAAACCATTCTGAATTCGGGCTTTAAAACCCTTGTCAGACGTCAAGACCACATACAGTCAGGTTGTGAAATACACTAATGCGCCATTTGCTAAACGTTGTAGCATAGCTTGCCAAACTTGATTTACACCTTGCTACCTCGATTGTTCTTGCAAATTTATGCTACAGTTAGTCAGGTAGCTTGAATATGGACAAGACACTAGGAATCTCACGACGTAGTCTTCACAAGAATCCTCAAAACAATCCCAACTGCAAGCGTCCGACCGCCGTCTCTAAGAGCAATGCGGCCAAAGGCACGGAAGTCCGAGTAAGCTTCAAGGCACATACCACGCTCGAGAGACAACTGTAGGCAAGGGGGGTGTGGTTGGGCAGAGTGGGGAGTGGGTGGGGTAGGGGGGAAGGTGGAGGAAAGTGCCAGGTCACAGCACTGAAGTAGGCTTTAAGAAACAGCAAAGCGAATGAAGGGAGGATAATGGAAAACAGATAAGCAAGAGAATTGAAGGAGCTGATAGGTGTAGCTCAAAGAAAATCGGCCAACATGGTTAGACTTCTGGCCTCCACTCCACTATCGCACTTTGGTTGGACCCCACAGCCTTTGGCTAAGTTAAAGGCGCCTCAAAACTAAAACCAACATGGTTAGACTTCTGACCTCCAACATCCCACTATGGTTGGACCCCACAGCGTGGGCTTGGCCCTTTGTCCCACAGCCCCACAGCCTGCTGAGCCTTGGCAACCTTGCCTGTCTTTATGACCATAGAAACCTAAATAGATTGCCCTTTTACCCCCCTCTCCCCCCTCTCTCACCTCCACTACGGCATTCTGGTTGGACCCCACAGCCCTGGGCTTGGCCCTTTGTCTTGGAAGAGCAAGGATACCCCCCTCTCCCTCCTCCCCCATTCCCCCCCCCTCCCCCCTCTCCCTCCCTCCTCTCACCTCCACTATGGCACTCTGGTTGGAGCCCACGGCCCTGGGCCTGGCCTTCGCAACCGCCCCTGTCTTGGAGTCAAGAATGGCTGTGAGGGACACAATGCGGCACGCCTCCTTGGCTGCATGCGCGTGCAGGATGGCCTGAGGCGGAGCGGAAAACAGGGGGGGGGGAGAGGGGGGGGAGTGGGGGGGAGAGGGGGCGGAAGGGGCAAGAAGAGTCGAGTCCTGCCGTGGCGATGCATGAAGAATAGCTGTGAGAGAGACGATGCGGCACGCCTCCTTGGCTGCATGCGCGTGCAGGATGGCCTGTTGAGGGGGAGGGGAAGGGAGAGAGGGGGGTTGGGGAGCAGAGGATTCATGGGCTGCGACGTCAATGGAACTTACCCTAGTTCCTATCAAAACTTGAAACGAAACGTGCAGTGTGCACTCGAAAAGCATTCGGGATCCTGAGATGAGAGTCCGGGCCTCCACTCGAGTGGCAGCCGGGATGGGGGATGGCTGCCTTGCACCAAGGCAATAGAACCCACTGACCTGCCCCTCTCAAAACTCACATTAGTGCCTCTCAGTAGCGGGATCTTGAGGTCGAGAGTGAGAAGGCAGCACTCCACTCTCGTACCGGCGGGGATGAGGAATGCTTACCTTGCCCTAAATCTAAGAAACCAACCAAAACGCCCCTTTATAGACTCACATTAGTGCCTCTCAGAAGGGGGATCTTGAGGTCGAGAGTGAGAAGGCGGCACTCCACTCTTGTAGCGACCGGGATGGGGAAGTCCGGGTGGCACAACACGCCACCTGGCAGCAGCTGATTGGCATCCACGCCCTGCAGCCCGACATCGGCACTCTCCCCTGCCCATGCTGCTGCCACGGGCGATTCGTCCCTCTCCAGGGCTTTAACAGTGCCCAAGAAGGAACCTGGCATCACCAGCACCTGGGACGGAAATCGGAAGAGGAGAGAAGCAAGAAAGGGAGTCTGTGAGTCGACGCAACCGGCAGCAGCTGGTTTGCCTCCACGCCCTGCGGCCCCACATCACGCTCTCCCCTGCCCATGCTGCTGCCACGGGCGATTCGCCTCCTTCTGCTTCTGGAAAGGAACCGCCCGCATCTCAAGGACCTGGGGAAAGAGGAGACAGGGCAAGCCGAGAGGAAAGAGTACGAGAGGCGAGAGGCGAGAAACGAGAGGCGGGAGTCGAGAGGCGAGAGGAAAGAGTACGAGAGGCGAGAGGAAAGAGTACGAGAGGCGAGAGGCGCGAGGCGAGAGGCGAGAGGAAAGAGTAGGAGAGGCGAGAGGAAAGAGTACGAGAGGCGAGAGGCGCGAGGCGAGGTGAGGCGAGGCGAGGCAAAACATGCGAACGCATGCAGCCCCACAACGACGCTGTCTATCGCCCATGCTGCTGGCAGTCTCCCTCCCCAGGGCCTTGGCAGTGCCCAGAGACTAGAGTCAAGCCAGGCTAAGTTTAACATATCCCCAATATGACATATCCTCACTATAGCCTATGCTCATTCTTGCATATACTCTCTCTAGCCCCTACTCTCACTCCTCATCTAAGTCCCCAGTCGCATGGCTCTCCGCACTCCACTTTCCCCGACACACCTGCCTGCCGGCCCTGTTTTCCTTACCTTTACCCCCCCGTACTCACTCTAGTACCAACGCTCACCTTAGCTCCGTGCTGCATGGCCCCATATCCATTTCTCACCTTAGTCCCGGGTCGCATGGCTCCGCACCCCACTTTCCCCGACACACCTGCTTGCCCCAGCCTCCTCATTCTGAGAGCCCATGCCCGGCTATATCCCTGTACTCGTTATAATCTACCCTCAGTGCTCACCTTGGTTCCGGGTCGCAATGCTCTACACTCCACCTTCCCCGCCACCCCTGCCTGCCCCAGCCCCCTCGTTTTAAGCACTTCTGGTATGGCCAGGCGCAGAGGGCACTTGAGAGCCCATACCCAGGTGACCCCTGTACTCAGTATGCGTTGAATCACTCGAGACCCTACTCTCACCTTGGTTCCGGGTCGCATGGCCCCGCACTCCACTTTCCCCGCCACGCCTGCCTGCCCCAGCCCCCTCGTTTTAAGCACTTCTGCTATCGCCAGGCGCAGCGGGCGGTTGAGAGCCCTAGGAGGAGGTGAGAACGAATCAACGGCTTCCAGGAGTGTTGGCCCCATATACCTGAGGGGTGAAAGTGGGTGAGATAGAGGGAGAGAGAGGCAGAGGGAAGGAAGGAATGAGCGTTGTTCGCCCTACTGACAGTTGAGCACTTCAGCTATTGCCAGGCGCAGGGCGGGGGTGAGAGCCCTAGAAGGGCGAGAGAGGGATATCAACAGCCTCCAGAGGGTGTTAGAGGTAGTGAGAGAGTGTGAGTAGGAGAAAGAAGGGGGGGGAGAGAGAAGGGAGGAATGCAGACTCTAAGAGGGAGAGAGGGAATCAACCAGAGGGTGTTAGAGGAAGTGAGAGAGTGTGAGTGGGAGAAAGAAGGGGAAAGAGAGAAGGGAGGGGGGGATGAATGAAGGACCCATCTGGACTAGTGTTGAGGCGCCTCAAAGCTAGACTCCTATCACGCGGATTTCTCCCATTCCAACTCACTCAGTGGGTGAGCTGGCACCCAATTCACCACAACCTCCAAAAGACAGAACTGAAACACTTTTTCCCTCACCACTTCTTTAGTCAAGCACCAATTGGAGGCTAAACCATACTGCCCTCCTGCATCCCACTTAGCGGCACCCACTACACCGCCCCTTCTTTCCACAAAACAGTCTTTCTCTCACCATTTCTCTAAACAGATTGTTCGCTCAAGTGCTACCTCATGTCAGGGTGACAACCCTTGTCAGGGTAGCGATCGCACGTGCTTCCTACTAAGTGACCACCTTTCACGGGAGACAAGCGTCGGATATCCCACATTGCCTTGCTTGAATCTAGCTTTTGCGTTTCAACTCTCATCTCTCATCGTCTTGCACGCGGAAAAATCCGTTATCCGCCTGACTCTCTGTTCCCGCATCCGCAGAGTCAGATGCGATGACGAGGCTATCACACGTCTTGAGGGACAGAACGAAGATGGCTGCAAGAATGACAAAATAGCCGAGGCTAGCAGCACCTTGCTCCGTTGCTGCATTTTGTCAATCTCGCAGCCATCTGCGTTCTGTCCCTCAGGACTTGCGATAGCCTCATCATCTAGTTTTGAGGCGCCTCAAAAATAGACCCTCATCCTCGCATGAAACTAGACCCTCATCCTCGCATGAAACTCGGCAAATGCAGAAACTGAGAGTCCGAGGGAGAACGGATTCTAACGCGTGCAGGACGATGTGAGATGAGAGTGAAAACGCAAAAGCTAGCTTTAAGTTAGGCAATGTGGGAAGCTAGATGCTTGTGTTCCGCGAAATGTGGTGTCTTTAGGACCAAACATGCACTACCACTATCCTGGCAATGGTGACACGCGACAACCCTGGCATGAAGTAGCGCCAGAGGAAACAACCTGGTCAAGTGTCTAACTTTGAGGCTTGTCTAAATTCCCCCCCTCCAGCCCACTCAGCAACATCCATTCGGATGCACCCCTTACCACCTCAAAGAGTAAAGAGTGTAATGAGTCGATTTTTGAGTTGACTCATTACACCAGATTCTCCCCCTCCAGTCCACTCAGCGGCTCCCACTTCACCTCTCCTTCCGAGCCACTCAAAGGCCAATAGCCAGTTCTTCAGTCAACCGTCACACTCTCACCATTTCTTGAGCCGGTCGTCGGTAGGAGGCTTGTCCAGATTCTCCCCCTCCAGCCCGCTCAGCGGCACCCACTTCACGCTACCCTCCCGGAACCCGCACTGCCTCGTCAAAAACGGTCCCAGCACACCCTTGATCCGCTCAAACTCCCCCTGGTCGAACCCAGCCGCGTCCATCTTGTTGACCACCACGCCTAGTTGTTCTACTCCCAGGCTCCTGGCGATCTGCGCATGCTCCTTGCTCTGCCCCACGTCCTCCCCGCCCTGCCCCCCCCCCATGCCCGCCTCAAAGGCGCCAGGGGTGGCGTCTATCACCAGGAGAGCTGCGTCGGCCTGGGGTAGGGAGAGCAGGGACGGGGGTGGGAGCGAGGGAGGGGAAGGAAGCAGGCGGGGAGGGAGGAAGGGAGGGAGGGAGGCTTCCCCCATCAGACTTCCCCCATTGGCAGTAAACCACCCCCCCCCCCCTCCCTCCCCCCCCTTCCCAGTAATTTCCTGAGCCGTGCCGGCAATCATTGACGGCACGAAGTCCCGTTGAACCACTCAGGTAAAAGCCCCTCCTCTCCCCCCTTGTCGCCCCTTCGTGCCCCCCTCATCCCACCCTCGTGCCTCCCTCATCCCACCCTCGTGCCTCCCTCATCCCACCCTCGTGCCTCCCTCATCCCACCCTCGTGCCTCCCTTACATCCTGCAAATACCTGAGCCGTGCCGGCAATCATTGACGGCACGAAGTCCCGGTGGCCCGGTGCATCGAGCAGGACCACGTTGAATCTGATGGTGGGGGCGTTGGATAGATGAGGGTGGGGGGGAAGGGGGGAAGGGGGGTTGGGGGGGGAGGGGAGAAGGGGGGGTCACTAGATGGGGGACTCTGGTCTTGGTGCCCGGTGCATAGAGCAGGACCTTGTTGAATCTAATGGTGGGGGCGTTGGATAGATGAGGTGGGTGGGGGGAGGGGGGAGGGCGCTGAATAGGGCCCGTATAGCGACAATGGCCCAGTGCGTCAAGCAGGGCCACGTTGAATGTGATGGGAGTACAGTACGGAATCACCAATACATTGAAAAAAACGGGGGTGAGGGTGGAAGAGTCGGGGGGGGGGGGGGGGAGGGGGGTCACTCAACGGTATCACATGATTGGAATTTCACCAATGCATATGGTTCTAGGGGTCTATTTCACCAATTGAGGCGCCTCAAAATAGACATATGTTGGTGTTAAATGACTGTGATGGGTGTCAGCTCTTGAAACTGGACATAGGGAGCAACTCAGGCCGTCCCGACTGCTCTTATTACCTTGGAGTTCTGAATCTAATCTAATCACTCACTCCTCTCACCCGCTCCTTCCTGCTCCCATCCAGCACCGGCGCAAACGCAAACACAAACGACCCCTTGCCCTCGCTGGCTGTGCACATTACCTGGGCTGGGGGGGGGGGCTCTTGAATCACCCATGGGTGCACCATCACGTGGGCGTCTCGAATCTGGACATGTTGACCCCTCTCGCCCACCCCTCGCTGCTCTCATCCAGCACCCATGCAAACGCAAACGACCCCTTGCCCTGGTGGGCTGCCCTTGCTGCTCTCCTCACCTTGCCCTGGTGGGCTGCCCTTACTGATCTCTTCACCTTGCCCTGGTGGGCTGCTCTTACTGCTCTCCTCACCTTGCCCTGGTGGGCTGCCCTTACTGCTCTCCTAACCTTGCCCTGGTGGGCTGCCCTTACTGCTCTCCTCACCTTGCCCTGGTGGGCTGCCCTTACTGCTCTCCTAACCTTGCCCTGGTGGGCTGCCCTTACTGCTCTCCTCACCTTGCCCTGGTGGGCTGCCCTTACTGCTCTCTTCACCTTGCCCTGGTGGGCTTCCCTTACTGCTCTCCTCACCTTGCCCTACCCCTAGTGTATATCACTACCTTGGCGTTTCAAATCTGGACATGGCAACGGACATAGTAACGCCCCTTGCCCGCTCCTCGCTGCTCTCATCCAGCACCCACGCAAACGCAAACGACCCCTTGCCCTGGTTGGTGGCGTCCCTCTGCACACGGTGCATCTCCTTGTTGCTCACGCGCCCCAGCTTGTGCAGCAGGTGGCCCATGATGGTTGACTTCCCAGCATCCACATGCCCTAGCTGCCAGTTGGGAAACGAGAATGGGTTTGGGTGGAAGAAACAAGAATCAAGGTAGGCATGTGAGTGAATCCCTTGCCCTGGTTGGTGGCGTCCCTCTGCACGTGCGCGGTGCATCTCCTTGTTGGACACTCGGCCCAGCTTGTGCAGCAGGTGACCCATGATGGTCGACTTGCTCGCATCCACATGCCCTCGCTGGAAGAGGCGAGAAGGAGGGGGGGACGGGGGGGGAGGGGGGGGAGAGAGCATGTGTGTCAACACACACCCTCTGTATGTGGTGCATGTGCTTGCTGCTCACTCGCCCCAGCTTGCGCAGCAGGTGACCCATGACGGTGGACTTGCCTGCATCCACGTGGCCAGGCTCGAAGGAAAAAGGGAGAGGAAGAAGGGGGGGGAGATAGTTTCTCCATCTGCACGCGGTGCATCTCCTTGCTGCTCACGCGACCCAGCTTGTGCAGCAGGTGGCCCATGATGGTGGACTTGCCTGCATCCATCCACGTGGCCTAGCTGGAAGGACGGGGAGGAGTGGGGGAGGGGGGAGGGAGGGGAGGGGGGTACCAAGACAGTCCTGTGATTCCCTTGCCCTGATTAGTGGCGTCCCTCCCTCTGCACGCGATGCTTCTCCTTGCTGCTCACGCGCCCCAGCTTGTGCGAGAGGTGGCCCATGATGGAGGACTTGCCCGCATCCACGTGGCCTAGCTGCAAGGGAAAAGGGGAGGAGGGAGGGGGAGGGGGGGGGGGAGGAGGAAGAAGGGGTCAAGATAGGTACTCCCTCTGCACGCGGTGCATCTCCTAGTTTAGGCAAAACATGGCCCTGCTTTATCTAACCCTCTGCCTCAAGCCCCTCCAATGCCCTCCGCCTCCTATTATTAACCCTATTCACCCTTCTCCCTTCACCCATTTAGTTTTGAGGCGCCTCAAAACTAGACTTCACCCTTCCCCGTGCACCCATTCACACTCACCACAATGAGGTGCAGGGTCGGCTTGGTACCACCATCCTCTCCTCCTTTCGGCCCCTCCCTGATCCACCCCTCTGCCTCATACGCCTCCAGTGCCTTCCGCCTCCTCTCCTCTTCATCCTCCCTCTCCCCCTCCCCCTCTCCCACTCCCACGGTCTTCGGGTCTACAGCAGCTGTAGCGGCTGTAGCGCCTGTAGCAGCAGTTGTGGCCGTTGTAGAAGCACTAGGCGAAGCTTCTTTCCTGCTTCCTTCTGCGATCTGCATTTTGCCGACACCTGCTGCTGCCACATCAGCAGCTGGGGAAGCTGAGCTGGACACGCGGCTAGTGCTGCTGCTGCTGGCGTTTTTCGCTGTGGTGGTTGTGGCAGCGAAAGCTGGCAAGGCTGCTGACGTGGCAGCACCACGTGGAGCCACGTGTCCTGCTTTCAGGGCAGAGCGGATGGCTTCATCAGGCGAAGGGGTGGCAAAGTCAAACGGTTCTGAGGGGTAGGGAAAGGAGAAGGGGAAGGGCGGGTGGGGAGGGAGGGACAGGCAGGGACAGGGAGGGAGGGAGGGAGGAACAGTCAGGGTCGACAGGCAAGGACAACAGGCAGAGACGCCAGGTGAACAGTGTGAAAAAAACCGAGGAAGTTCAGGGTTTCAGGTTTAGGGCGAAGAGCAAACTCCATTCATCAGGCGAAGGGGTGGGGTGGGGTGGGGTGGGGTGGGGTGGGGTGGAGTGACGTCAACGGGGGGTGATAAGGAGGCGGGGGGATTCGATTCAAGGTGTGCGAGAATAAATTCCGAGGGTGGGAAAACGGCAGGCCCTGAAACAAAGCCAATATGACGACAGCAAATCTTTGGACTAGTCCGAAATTTTTTCTCGTTGTCATCCGGAAAAA
Source organism: Closterium sp. NIES-67 (assembly GCA_027943415.1). NCBI lineage: Eukaryota > Viridiplantae > Streptophyta > Zygnematophyceae > Desmidiales > Closteriaceae > Closterium > Closterium sp. NIES-67. Next base: position 340,945 of record BQMB01000950.1, read on the forward strand.
AAAAAGGGGCCGTTCAAAATTATCAGGTTTTTCAGGGGCCTCACAACTATTTCTCATCCAGATAAGCAACTCTGAAATGTCCAGAAAAAAAAACGCCCCTTTGAACTGAACACGCCTGTCTGTCGCCCACCACCCCACCTATTCTCATCTCTCCTGCCGCTTTCAGAACCCACGGCACGCGGGCCAATGGAAGCACGCTACGTGGCTGTCCCTGCCCGGCAGCAGCAGGCTGCAGCACACACGCGCCCTTCCCCGCCTCTGCACTCTCCCTGCACACTCTCCCAAACCCCGCTTTCCGCCGGCAGCGAGGAGCGACAGCACAGAGGGTAGCAGCGAGAGGTGATATCTGGGGAGGGCTGGCAGCTGCAGCTGTGGGTGTTATTTGGACAGGTTGGCTATCCATTCTTGCATCCCATTCTTTGTCAGCCGTAGCCCTCAGCTGCGCTCGCAGCTGTGGTGGTGGTGGTTGGTGCCTGTGCCCCATTCCTGCACCCTCAGCGGTTGTCCCTTCCCTCGCGCTTTTAGCCGCCGCCCCCTCGCTCTGTGTGCCTGCACACACAGGCAGCAGAGCGGGCGGGCGGGAGCAGGGTATTTTTGAGGCGCCTAAAAAATCGCCCCATAGATTGGAGCCTCAAAGGCCGCCCCCTCGCTCTGTGTGCCTGCACACACAGGCAGCAGAGCAGGCGGGAGCAGGGTATTTTTGAGTAGGCTTGAGCATCGGCACGACCCGACCCAACCCGACCCGACCTTGCCTGACCCGAGGTCGGGTTCGGGTCGGGTTGGGTTGGGTAAGGGTCGGGTCGGCCTTTGCATTTGGGTGACACGAATAATACAGGTCGAGTATTACCTGGCCCGGGTTCGGGTCGGGTCGGGTTGGCATAAGGGAAGGGGCGGGTCCCTAGGGGCGGGTCTAGGGACCCCCCCCTGTTTTAAAGGCCCTGATGTGGGGTTTCGCTTAGTTTGAAGCCCATGGGGGCATTTTCCCGGTGCCCCAATTCCAACAGCACCCCCTACATGGGTCACCTTCTCTCTGTTCTGATTGATTCACTATGTTTAACGGCTGAACCCCTCATTTGAGCGGAAGTCGGGCTTTCCTAGATTCAAAACGAATTACTTGCGGATTCTAAGACACTAAACCTAACGTAATCTAAGAACCATGGTGGGGAGTTAGCTAGCGCTAGGAATGGGCTGGATGTTGGGTAAAAAAGGGGGGAAACATAGGTAGCTTCTGAAAATGACCCATTTGGTCGAAATTTCGACCTATGGGTCGAACTCTTCAGATCTGCGTGGCCAGAGTCCTGCAGATCCCGTCGGGTCGGCGCGCGACCCGACTTCGGATCCAGTCAGGTCGGGTTGACCCGTCAAAATTGACCCGAAGTCGGATCGGGTCGACCTGACCCGACGGGGAATTAGCCGACCCCAGGGGTCAGGTCGACCCAATGCAAATATCGACCCGATCCAGGAGAAAGTCGGGTTCGGGTCGGGTATACCTGACCCAACCCGACCCGACCCGTTGCTCAAGCCTATTTTTGAGGTGCCTAAAAAATCTCAAAAATAGGCGCCTAAAAAATCGCCTCAAAGGTGGCACCTCAAAAGCCGCCCCCTCGCTCTGTGTGCCTGCACACAGAGGCAGCAGAGCAGGCGGGAGCAGGGGCCCGTCAACTTTTGAGGCGCCTCAAAGGAGGCCGGGGGGGGGCAGCATGGGGCACCAGCGGAGAGAGTCAGAGAGCGCCGAGCTCAGAAAAAAAAACTCGTAGTACTCGGGAGTCACTGGGCTGCATTTGATACGGGTTGGGTTGCTACCGGCTCTGCCAGGTATGCAATGCACCCCTGCTCTGAGCCAGAAACACTCGGCCAGAACAGTACTTGCTTCGACTGCTGGGCTGGTCTGGCCGCTCCTTCCAAGACGTGACCGGCGAGGAAGAGCGGCGGGATGTCGAACGTGCACACCTCAATGCCTGGTATGGGAGTAACTAACCACCGCGTGGTGTGCACTGTGCGTGGTGTGCACTGTGCATGGTGTGCACTGTGCATGGTGTGCACTGTGCATGGTGTGCACTGTGCATGGTGTGCACTGTGCATGGTGTGCATTGTGCATGGTGTGCACTGTGCATGGTGTGGATGCGCACAGCATGCTTTTCCCAGCCACCGACCTATGTACCTGTTTTGAGGCGTCTCAAAACTAGACTCCTATCACCCGACCTATGTGTACCTGAATGACAGCTACCTGATGGTGGCCTGCAGTGCAGCAGACGTGATAGAAGTTGTCTTTTGAGGCGTCTCCTGCAGACGTGATAGAATATTCTATCATCTGAATGACAGCTACCTGATGGTGGCGACCTGGCAGGCAGTGCTGCAGACGTCACAAGCGATGAAGAGCGGCGGGTTTCGAACGCGCACGCCTCACCGCATGGTCCATTTCAGGTGAGAAACACTTAGAAACACTTAGAAACACTAAGAAACACTGCACTACTACCCAACCACAGCATCATTAAAACCATCCCTCAGCGTGCCTAATTGAGCAGCACTGCCACACCTCCTCCTCCTGCTGCTGCTGCTGCTGTTGCTGCTCCTGCAGACGTCGCATGCGAGGACGAGAGGCGGGTTGTCGAGCATGCACTCCTAGATACACTACCTGGTGCACCCTAGCCTAGGCATTTCATCTGGCTCCACGGGGAAACACCATATCCACCATCCCTCGGCATACCTGCTAGGGCAGCGGATGCTGGTCTGGCAGCGCTGCAGACGTGATAGAAGTTTTGTATCAACTGAATGACAGCTACCTGATGTGGAACGTGCACCCTGGTGGTAGATACACTACCTGGTGCACCCTAGCCTAGGCATTTCATCTGGCTCCACGGGGAAACACCATATCCACCATCCCTCGGCGTACCTGCTAGGGCAGCGGATGCTGGTCTGGCAGCGCTGCAGACGTGATAGAAGTTTTGTATCAACTGAATGACAGCTACCTGATGTGGAACGTGCACCCTGGTGGTAGATACACTACCTGGTGCACCCTAGCCTAGGCATTTCATCTGGTTCCACGGGGAAACACCATATCCACCATCCCTCGGCGTACCTGCTAGGGCAGCGGATACTGGTCTGGCAGCGCTGCAGACGTGATAGAAGTTTTGTATCAACTGAATGACAGCTACCTGATGGTGAACGTGCACCCTAGTGGTAGATACACTACCTGGTGCACCCTAGCCTAGGCATTTCATCTGGTTCCACGGGGAAACACCATATCCACCATCCCTCGGCGTACCTGCTAGGGCAGCGGATGCTGGTCTGGCAGCGCTGCAGACGTCGCATACGAGGAAGAGATCCGGATTGTCGAATGAACGTGCACGCAGCGCACCTCGACTCAGCGCATGATTTTTGAGTCGACTCAAAAGTCATCTCGTTACAATGTCAAACGGAACTTTCGCTTCAAGAAGAACCACTCTCGCTTGGAGGCTGCCGAAGAGAGCTGGGAATTTCCGAATTTCTGCTCATAAGTGTTAGAACTACAGTAGATTTCGTACTGTTTGTTTTATCTTTCTTTTCCCTTGCCATCGCCGAGACCCCGCAGAGGAATGCCTCGCGAGGAGTCCTCGAGATTGGTATTTATAGGCTAGCTAGCTTGCTTATTTCTTTGTGGTCGGAAGAAGGCTCTCGAGCTGAAACTGGTTACCATCGATTTTTTTATTTTTTTTTGAAGAGTTTTCAAGCAAGCTCTCTACTATTTTACTTCAGCGTTTTTCACAGTTGCTGCCACGTAAAGACCTATGGCACCCAAGTGGTGTTCACGCAGCGCACCTCAACTCAGCGCACCTCAACTCAGCGCACCTCAACGCAGCGCACCTCAACTCAGCGCACCTCAACTCAGCGCACCTCAACTCAGCGCACCTCAACTCAGCGCACCTCAACTCAGCGCACCTCAACTCAGCGCACCTCAACTCAGCGCAGCGCACCTCAACTCAGCGCACCTCAACTCAGCGCACCTCAACTCAGCGCACCTCAACTCAGCGCACCTCAACTCAGCGCACCTCAACTCAGCGCACCTCAACTCAGCGCACCTCAACTCAGCGCACCTCAACTCAGCGCACCTCAACTCAGCGCACCTCAACTCAGCGCACCTCAACTCAGCGCACCTCAACTCAGCGCACCTCAACTCAGCGCACCTCAACTCAGCGCACCTCAACTCAGCGCACCTCAACTCAGCGCACCTCAACTCAGCGCACCTCAACTCAGCGCACCTCAACTCAGCGCACCTCAACTCAGCGCACCTCAACTCAGCGCACCTCAACTCAGCGCACCTCAACTCAGCGCACCTCAACTCAGCGCACCTCAACTCAGCGCACCTCAACTCAGCGCACCTCAACTCAGCGCACCTCAACTCAGCGCACCTCAACTCAGCGCACCTCAACTCAGCGCACCTCAACTCAGCGCACCTCAACTCAGCGCACCTCAACTCAGCGCACCTCAACTCAGCGCACCTCAACTCAGCGCACCTCAACTCAGCGCACCTCAACTCAGCGCACCTCAACTCAGCGCACCTCAACTCAGCGCACCTCAACTCAGCGCACCTCAACTCAGCGCACCTCAACTCAGCGCACCTCAACTCAGCGCACCTCAACTCAGCGCACCTCAACTCAGCGCACCTCAACTCAGCGCACCTCAACTCAGCGCACCTCAACTCAGCGCACCTCAACTCAGCGCACCTCAACTCAGCGCACCTCAACTCAGCGCACCTCAACTCAGCGCACCTCAACTCAGCGCACCTCAACTCAGCGCACCTCAACTCAGCGCACCTCAACTCAGCGCACCTCAACTCAGCGCACCTCAACTCAGCGCATGATCCTCCACCTTACTGCATACCTGCTGATGCCGGTCTGGCGGCGCTGCAGACGTCGCATGCGAGGAAGAGCGCCGGGTTGTCGAACGTGCACGCAGGGCACCTCCACATCCCCCCCTGGGTGTCAGTGGTTGCGCTTCCAGCCTTGGAGGCCGGTGATTTGGAAGCGGCTTTCCCCGCTGCCTGCTGCTGCTGCTGCTGCTGCGGTTTCTGCTGCTGGGCTGGTTGCTTCGTTTGTGGCTGCTTCGCTTGCGGTTGCTGCTTCCCCCCTTTCTGGGTCTTCGCCTGCAGCCGGCCGGCCTCCTCGTACTCGTCATAGTCATCCTCGTCCTCGTCATAGTCCTCATCGTCGTATCCGTCGTCCCAATCGTCATCGTCGTACTGTTCCTTCCCGCGCGGCATGTTGCTGCTCGCAAAACGCCCAAAGTCCTCCTTCGCAAAATGCCGGAATGTTGTTTGTTCCTCCTGCTCCTCACAATGCCCGCACCCTATAAGATTCCTCCTTAGTAGGTTTCTGAAAATACAAGATCTCAGTCCGGTAGATATCGTATCGGGTTGTGACGTCGTCAGAAACCCACCGTAATCGGCAATATAGAGATGAAAATGAGCCTTGGGAAATCCGGACGCTCGGGAATCCGGACTATCGGGAATCCAGACGATCGGGAATCCAGACGATCGGGAATCCGGGCGATCAGGAATCCGAAGAGCATCACTATTTATCTGGAACGGCGAAGGGCACTACTAATCACAGCCGCAGCCAACTGACTCCGGTCACGCCCAACAGCAGCCCTTAGCGCATCCTTGGTAGAATGTATGGCGGTGACTTCCTACAAAATGCCTTGTAGATAAGAAATTCCCGAGAAAGTGTACTGAAATGGAGGAAGAGTTGCATCTCAGGCAGTGTTGCCCAGCAACCGATTGGGAATAGAGCTCACGCCAAGGTTCAGTTACCCGAAACAGACCTTCCAAAAAAGAATTCCATTCTCAACGCAACAAATCAACCGTGGGAGGGGCCTTGTCTGTGCCTTTGAATGACCAAAGTGCATCAATGAACCTGAGCTCAATTCCGAAACTAAACGGTTTCTTTTCTAAATAGGTCCTCAAAGTCATGAGTCCCTACCACATGTTTTCCGACACGGAAAACTGGCTGTTCTCTTGTCAGGGTTTCTGGCAAAATATCTGCTTTGGAGCTGGTAACCACGGACGAAGGTCGAGAGCCTGTTCGCCTAGTCGCCAAACAAGCGGAGTTTCGTAGGGGCAGCCCACCAACCACTCCTCTGCTCTGCCCCAACTCCACATGCGTGTACATATTCTGGTTCCGTTGTTTTCAGGGGCTAAACAGCTAGCTCTGGCATGCATAAACTCAACCAGAACGTGTTCGGATACAGTGTTTTTTTTCCTTGCCAATCTCAACATTCACCTCAAACTTCCGAAGAACGTATGCGATAAGTACACCGTGAAAGAAACAAACTGTAGCGCCAGATGCCACATCCACATGACAAGTCATTTACATTTACCCTTCCCGCTTCACACCATTTCCTCCCCTTGCCACAGCATCTTTTGTTCATGCAGCCATCCAATGGATTCGCTCACTGGGCTTTCGTCTTCCTCATTGGCTCCTGTCTGCAGTAACCTGCGAGTTTTCCGAGGGAATGACGAAAAACATTGCTCTCTTGTTTCAAATTTCTTTCGGAGTTACAAATCCGTGCCCCCCTGCTCCAGCACGACCCCAATTCCTTGTGGAGAAAAAACGAACCAGGAAATATTTACACATGCAGTTCTGCTTTATCCCGGACGGATGTTACAGTTACAGGTGGGAAAAAAAACCTAGGGGCATTGTACAGCGGGTATGCCATTAGGCCCACGACATTTTACTCCATGTAATACTCCAAGGTCCGGAATTCGATAAGATCGGCCACGATGTACTCCGACTGTACGGTATACATCTACTGTTGACTTCGCTAAAAAGCGCATTAAAACATTGTGACCAATCACGACAGTCGCATAATGCCACCGACCATCGAGTCGCGCCACCCGAATCGGGTGCGATCCCAGCATGCGAGTGTCGCCAACCAACCCGCGAGTGCGATCTCAGAAATTTCTCGTGAATTGTGCTTGGAATTGCCCAGCCAATACGTGCTTGCAAGGGCGATCAGACATAATCACAACGGACCAAAAAGGCGACAGCCAGCTGGTAACCCCGTCCACCTGGCACTTTTGTATGCGCGCTGACCTGTGCATGAATCCGTACCCCCTTTTCATCCATTCTGTCTTATTATTTCGATCCTATTCTAATCCTCGTGTCAAGAAGATTCGAGGCGTTTTCCATATTTTATAACCAATGACGTAAATATTCAGGCTTTCCGCGTGACACCAACAGGTCCGTCCCAAATACGAAAACACGACCCACGGTCCCTCAATCACCATTAACCAATGCACATTTCGAAAATGTTTTTCTTAAATGTTTTTTTTTCACCTTCGTGAAAGTGTGTGATTGGTTAACGAAACCGCTCAGGCGAGTCGTCATAATTTCGTTACGTTAAGCCCTTTTCGTGAGACCAAGAAAAGGGATTTTCAAATTATATGATTTGCGCATTTTAAGCCTGCGCTGCTTGCGGAAGGTCGAGAACGAGGTGTTACTTCTATTGTCCGCAGTAATTCTGACTAGACGACAAATTTATTGAATGTTTTTTAAGAAGCCACATGAGCCCTCACATGATACGCGGCGAAGTCGCTGGTAACTTGGCCCAAGGGCCAATACGCCAAGGCACCAATCGTGAACAGAAAGAGTAAACGGCCTATGCCACCCCACCTAAAACTGTACGTGCTACTCGATAATCCATTTTGCCCGTAGTGAACCGCTCTTATTCGTCGTAGTCCATATTTGCGAGTCGCGGATTTGGAGCATAGAGCATACCCTCTGTATGCCATTCGGGGTGGCATCAACCCTAAAGTCTCACAACCGGGTGGGAGTTTTGGGTTGATGCCTCTCGAACGGTATGCGGGATCCCTATGGGTTTTATTCTTGTTCCTTCCCGTTGAAGTGTAACAGCTGTCCGAAAGTGTGAATCCTACCTTGAGGATTGTTCCTCCAGAAGGAATTGGGGTCGTGCTCGAGCAGGGGGCGCGGATCTGTCACGCCGAAAGGAATTCGAAACGAGAAAGCAAACTTTTCGTCATTCCCTCGAGTTTTCCCCAACGCGTGTTATTTAGCTTCGTGACGTACTCCACACATTCTTCCGCTCTTTCTGGAATCCGCTACCTACCGCCTTCTAGTCTGTTTCCATTTGACTACCGCAAGCAGTCAGTTTTGTCATCTCCCTAGCAGCGCTTTAGGGTTGACCGTCGGCTGGATGTTCCTCGGTCGTAGCTGGGAGCAACCTTCTCACCATCCCTCGAAGCGATGACGAATAGGTGAGTGCAGTGTGCTCAGCCTAGTTGCATCAATAGAAGTTATTGAAATCCCTAGTACCGGTAGGCTTCTGTCAGGTCGATTTCACCCATCCGCGTTGCCAACTCGAATAGATTTTAACTCCGAGTTCCTTAGGGTTCTCGGCGACTGAAGACGAGCGGTTGTTCCGTTCAGTTAAAACCCGCGGTCTGGATTGTACAAGACGGGGGGGTTTTAACTCGCGCTTCTGCCTCTAAAACAGAAACCTTCTGTTTAAACAGAAACGCGAGGCAGAAGCGCGAGAGCCTCTCTAACAGATGCCTTTTCCTTTTCCTGATTCTCTAGGTTTTCCCCTGATTGTCTCCCAAAAAAAAAAAAAAAAAAAAAAAAAAAAACCGAGCGTTTTGGGTCGCGGTACGGCCAACATCAGGTTTCTTTAGCGTACTTTCGACTTCAAGTTAGAGAGGCAATCTGCGTTGGCGATTCCCGTCGGAACCTTGATCTTGTTACTACGTTAACATAGCATCTCCTTCCTTCTTAAGTTTTCTTTAAATAGTATCCGTTCCCATATATCGTCTCGGTTACAGCGAGGTTCTACTGTCATACGTTGCAATGCGTATATATCATTTCGTACGTCCTTCGCGTGTTCGTGCGCCGGTCGAGCTCACATATAGATTTGCTCCCTTTCATAAACGCATCTACATTTTCTCTGCAGAGTTCTGTGCAAGTACTTCGTTAATGGAGCATGCAGTAGAGGGGACAGCTGTCCCTTCTCCCACGACTGGAAGGACAAACCCAACATGGTGAGCCCCCCCCCCCCTCCCCCCTGCTCTCTCACCCCCCTGTTCTGTCCCCTCCCTGTTCTCTCACCCCCCTGTTCTGTCCCCTCCCTGTTCTCTCACCCCCCTGTTCTGTCCCCTCCCTGTTCTCTCACCCCCCTGTTCTGTCTCCTCTGCCGGCCCCACTCCACCACCCCCCCTTGTCCCCCCTTCCCTCCCCCCTCCCAGGCGTGCGTCTTCTACCAGCGTGGCGTGTGCTCCTTCGGCGACCGCTGCCGTTACGACCATGTCAAGCTCAAACCCTCCTCCTCCTCTGCTGTCCCCACTCCACCGCCCTCTTCTGCTGCTCCCACCCGATCCTCCGCTGTCAGTAGCAGCGCCAGCAGCCGTGGCAGTGGCAGCGTAGCCAGCAGCACTAACGGCACTAGCAGGGTAGGCAGTGGAGATGTGAGTAACAGCAGCAGCAGCAGCAGCAGTGCCAGCGGCGGCAGCAGCAGCAGGGGCAGCAGCAGTAGTAGGGGTGCTGCTGCGAACGGTGCTTCTCAGACTGGTGTAGCTCGCAGTAACGCTGTAACACCCAGCACTGCCACAGCAACTACCGTGTGGCCTGCCCTAAAACCCCAAACCTCGGCCGTCTCTGCTACTCCCATATCCTCATCTGTAGCTAGAGAGTCCTCTTATCCAGCCAGTATACCACAGCCGTTCACTCCTCCTGCCACCACGCCCCTTCACCAGTCCCCCATCCCACTCCGTGCCGCCTCCTCTCCCTTTCCTGCTCCCTCCCTCACCTCCTCTCTCTCCTCAACCCCCTCCCGCCCCTCCTCTCTCTCCTCTGCAGCTGCAACACCCCTCTCCTCCTCAAATCCACTCCCTTCCACCACCCCCACCCCCACCCCCACCCCCACCTCCACTCCCTCCTCCTCTACCTCCCTCTCTGTCTCTGCCTCTCCCTTTCTCCCCTCCGCCTCTGCCGCCCCCTTCATTCCTTCGAGCCAATCAATGGGCTCCACGTCAGCAGGCATGAATTCAGCAGCCTCCTCTGTACCTTCCTCTAGGTTAACTCCCACCGCATCTGTTTTCTACCCGCCTGCTGCTCCTGCTGCTTCTGCTGCAGTAACAGCTGCCACTGCCACCCGTAACCGTTCCGGTCTCTACACCCCAGCCCAATACTATGCAGAGCACGCAAATGGGCCTATACCCCCTACAGACGGACTCATTTCCGGTAACAGCTACGCCCAACCCTATTCTGCCACGCACTACGTCCAGTACTCCCCTGCGCCGTCCCCCAAAGCGAATCTCGAACGAGATCCATCAGCGAGCTCATTGGACGGCCCAGATTGGCTGCCGAGATCAGCAAGCGATCTGTTTGACGAGGGTCTGCCTGTAATGCGTATGAGCAGCAGTGGGGGGGCGAGCCAGAGAGGGAGTGTGGCTGTAGGGGGGTATATTGAGAGAGAAAAGGCTGGGGTAGATGGGGCAGGAGCAGAGGGGGCAGGGGTAGGGACAGCAGAAGGGGCGTTTTCTCAAGAGGGGCGGGCTGTGCTTAGCTCTGCTGCTCTTGCAGAGAGGCATAGTCACATGGCTCCTGCTGACGTGGCAGGAGACTGGCCGTACAACGCTGACGTGGCGGTGGGGAGTCTAGTCCTGGACGCGTGGCCCGAGGGCGGCGAGTTTGCGAGTGAAGCTGAGTTTGAAGACTTCGTGCGGGAAGCAAGCGATTTTTCCGCCCAGGCTGCTGCGCTCAGAATAGGGTTAATTACCCTCATGGACGAAGACAATGCACCTGACGCTTCGCCGGCTGCTGCGGCTACTTCAGCAGCTACTGCTGCTTCGGCTTCTTTTGTTACATCAGTTACCGCACCTGATGTTCGGTCTGCTGAGGGGTCTGTGGGATTTGCGGAGAGATCTTCAGTGGCAGCTGCATCAGCTGCTGCTGCTGCTGCTGGGATTGGGCGGTCCCAGTTCTCAGCCCAAGCAGCTGCTGCTGGGGCTGGTGCGTCTGGGTTCAGCGCATCTGTGCTCCCTGCTGCTCCTGGTCCTGCTGCTGCTGCTGGTGGCAGCAGCAGCATTGAAGGCTACGGTGACTACGGTAGTGGCTATGGTGGTTACAGTGCGAATGGTGGCGCTGGGAGCAGGAGCAGCAGCAATGGCTATGGTGGCCCCATCTCTGGCTCATCGTCTGTCTCCATCCCTTCCAACTTGGCTGACAAGCCCCTCTGCACCCTGCCTCGAGCAGACAGCACTGCCGGCGCCTGCTGTGCCCGCGGCCCCACCTGCCCCTTTCCCCACGGCGACCTATGCCCCCACTGCGGCCGCTACTGCCTGCACCCTGCTCGTCCCACGGTCAGTGCCAGTTTCCTCCTAGTGTTTTCCAGCCGTCTATGGTAGTCGCTCGCTCCCCTCCTGCTGTTTCCCCCACGGTGGCCTTTGCCCCCACAGCGACCGTAACTGCCTGTAGCTGCCAAGCCCTACAGTAGGTGTTCAGCCAACTCATATTCTCCTATCGCCATGGTCTTTGCTGTTGCATACCCTCCTCTCCCCTCCTGCCCCCTCCCCCACGGTGACCTCTACCCTCACAGCGGCCGGTACTGCCCGCACAGCGGTACTGCCTGCATGCTGCCAGATGGAGTGCAGCGTGTGCCTCGAGCGCATGCTTGGGAAAGGCTTACACCATCGATTCCCACTCTCGCACTCCCTACCTCCCTTCCCTCTCGCAACACTCGCTGTCAACCCATTGCAGGAGCGGGAGGCGCACATACATGAGTGTGCGCGGCTGCCTCGATCGCGTGCTGGGCCCTAAAGCTGAGCTCGGGGATAGAGTGAAGCGTGTGCCTCGAGCGCGTGCTGGGGGGGAAGTCCTAGGCCTGGTTTCACCCCTATCCTCTATCTCTCCATGTGTGCTCTCCATTCGTGTCACAGGAGCGGGAGGAGCACATGCGCGAGTGTGCGCGGTTGCAGCGCAAGGTGCAGGCGCTGAAGCTAAGCTCCGAGATCGAGTGCAGCGTGTGCCTCGAACGCGTGCTGGGGAAGGCCCGGCCGGCCGATCGCAAGTTTGGGATCCTCTCGCACTGCGACCACCCGTTCTGTGTTGGTTGCATCCGCAACTGGAGGGCAGCAGGGCAGGTTAGTATGGGGAGAATAGGGTAGGTGTGCTCAAGCGTGTGCTTGGAGCAAGTGCTGGGAAAAGCCCGGCTGGCCGATCGCAAGTTTGGGATTCTCTTGCACTGCGACCACTTGTTCTGCGTGGGGAGTATCCACAATTGGAGAGCTGCTGGGCAGGTGTGCGTTGGGGGGGAGGGAAGGAAGGGGGAGGTGGAGGGGGGGGGAGGAGGGGGGGAGGGGGGTGAGGGGGTGCATTGTCGACAGGTGGTGGTGGGTGGGGAGTGGGTGGGAAAGGCCTGGCCTGCCGATTGCTCATTGGCATTCTCTCGCACTGCGAATTGAACATCCGTTGTGTGTCGGGTGCATCTGCAACTAGAGAGCTGCAGGAAGGTGGGGGGAGTAGGCCGAGGAGGGGATCGTTTCACAAGAAGGTGGGTGAAGAGTGGGAGGGAGGGGATCTGTTCACAGAGAGGGGGGAGGAAGAGGTATTGGAGGGGGGGAAGGGGTGTTGGAGGCCTGGCTGGCCAATCAGTCTGTAATCCTCTTGCACTGCAACCACCCCCCTCAGTTCCCACGCTCATTCCCCACTCTCTCCCCAGCAGTGAGGAATCTATTTTTGAGGCGCCTCAAAAATAGACTCCCCACTCTCTCCCCAGCAGGACAGCAGTGGTGGTGAGTGCGTCCCTTTAGATCTCGACCGACGCCACACGAGCATGCCCCGTGTGCTGCGTGTAATTCCACTTTGTTCTCCGTTCTCTCCCGTTCATCTACCGACCGTCCATCTACCCACCGTTCATCTACCCACCGTTCATCTACCCACCGTTCATCTACTCACCGTTCATCTACCCTCCGTTCATCTACCCTCCGTTCATCTACCCACCGTTCATCTACCCACCGTTCATCTACCCACCGTTCATCTACCCACCGTTCATCTACCCTCCGTTCATCTACCCACCGTTCATCTACCCTCCGTTCATCTACCCTCCGTTCATCTACCCTCCGTTCATCTACCCACTGTTCATCTACCCTCCGTTCATCCTTGTTCATGTGGGAAGTTGGGGAGTTCCCCCCTCTAGACCTCGACCGACGCCATGCGAACGTGCCGTGTGTGCTGTGTGTCTTGGGTGCGTGCAATAGCCCTTTACTATCTTCCCTCGTCTCCCCTTGCACCCCCCCCAGCAGGTAGCGGTGAGTCTGCCGCTCTAGACCTCGGCAATGCCATCCGAGCATGCCCCGTGTTCCGTGTGTGATTCCACTTCCTTCTCTTCCCTCCTCTCCCCTGCATTCATCCCAGCAGGACTTCCGTTGGGATAGTCTGCCCCTCTAGACCTTGACATGACAACGCCATAAGAGCATGCTTTGTGTGCCGTGTTCGCTCCCACTTGGTGATTCCCAGCGTGATGTGATTCATCAGCCTCGCTACTCCTTCCTTTCCCTCTCACCTTCCCCTTCCCACTCTCTTTTCTAGCAGGACAGCGGGGAGTCTGTACCCCTAGACCTTGACAATGCCATAAGAGCATGCCCCGTGTGCCGCGTGCGCTCGCACTTCGTCACTCCCAGTGTGGTCTGGTTCTTTAGCGCGGACGAGAAGCAGGATATAATCGAAGGGTACAAGAGGAAGCTCAAGTAAGAAAGGGGGAGGGGGTAGGGGGGAAGGTGTGCATGTGTGTGTGTGTGTGTGTGTGTGTGTGTGTGTGTGCATGTGTGTGTGTGTGTGTGTGTGTGTGAGTCCGCAGCGGCATCACCTCGTAAGGGGTGCTGACGTGGCGGTTAGAGAGGGGGGCACCGCGTGAGGCGGGAAACCGAGCAGCGAAAACCCCCCGCTCCCAGCGGTGGAGGGATAGCGAGGCTGAGTGCGCGGCCGTGGTTTCCCTTGCAGGCTCGGGCCACGAGACCATATCCCACACCCTGACTCTTCAATGCAGACCCAAGTTCCTACCAGGCAGCGAAACTGCTCCACCAGTTTCGCCAACGATGGTCAGTGACGCTGCAGCGGGCACAGGCCCTAGCGTACCTGGGCAAAGTTAATGAAGCCTCCCCTGCCCCCCACACCCCAGTGGGCACCCCCGACGCCGACATGGCACCTGGGGACTGCTTTGCCATAGCAGAGCCCCTAGGGGAGCTCGAGTAGACTCGAGCCCTTAAACATGCACGTACCGTGACTTGCTGCCCCTTGCCTGCCTAGCCTGTACCCAGGTTTCCAAGCAATAAACGGACCGCTTGAGAGAGAGAGTTGTTGTGTTGGTGAGGTTCCGGTAGCCCCGTCACTCACAGTGTGGAAGCAGAAGAGCATCGAGGGGTACAAGAGAAAGCTCGCTCAGGTGAGAAGAGGGGGGGAGGGAAGGTGCAAGTTCGTGTGTTTGTTTGTTGCATTTTCCTTCGTTGGCTAGCCGTTCTTGTCCTTCCCATTTCCCTCCACACCTACTCTCCCCAACAGGAACACTGACTGTCCATACTTGGCAACCCGTAACCCCAAACCTTCATTGCTAAAACATGTAACCTGAAACCTTTCAACCCTACATTGACTATGGCAACGGCCAACGCCCCTCTCCCTCATCACCTTTCCACCTCTGCCAGTGGTTGTCCCTTTCACCTCCCTCCGTACCTACCCTCCCCTGACAGGAACACTGACTGTCGGTACTTCAACTGTGGCAACGGCCAACGCCCCTCCCTCTCCTGATCTTTCTTCCCCAGGCTGCCAGTGGTTGTCCCTTCCACCTCCCTCCATACCTACCCTCCCCCCCCAGAAACACCGACTGTCGGTACTTCAACTATGGCAACGGCCAGTGCCCCTTTGGAACCAGCTGCTTCTACAAGGTGCACGCTCCTGCCCTTCTTAGGTAGTCTCTCTCTCTCTCTTCGTATCGCACAGTGCTGTTTATTGCCCACACCTTACAAGGTTATCATTACCACCATCATCAACCCCTCTTCTTCTCCCCCCCGGATCATGTTTCACCCCCCCCCACCCCACTTCCTCCCCTCTCTCCGCTGTCTTTCTCGATCACTCTTTGTCTCTTCATAAATGGTCCGCTTGTCCTTGTCTCCTCTCTCCCCCGCCCCCCCAACCCCAACCCTCTTTGTCCAGCGTGCATATCGAGTTGAAATTGTTTTGCGGTGCTTCAAGAACAGACTCCTCCTTTCCTCTCATTATTTGTTCAATTGTTCCTATCTCTATCTCCCTCTCCTCCCCATCTCCCCTCCCCGCACCGCCCCCCCTCTCTTTTCCACCACGAGAAACAGAGACAGGTGGTTGGAGTTTGGAGAAGACGAGATTGTTTTGAGGCGCCTCACAACTTCATGCATTCTCTCCCACACCCCCCCCCCCCCCCCCCCTCCCCCCAGCACGCATATCGAGACGGCCGGTTGGAGGAGATGAAATTGCGGCACCTGTCATCTGCTGATGGAAGCGCCGTCATTTCAAGAGACATCAGGTACACATGCATTTGTGTGGAAGCTTGCATGGCACGTTGTAGTTCTTGTTTGAGAGCGTGCTCCTTTTACATCACATTGTTGGTTTGATCAACGGGTTAATGTACACTTGTGTTCTTTGCTGTCTAAATTGGCAGGTTATCTGATTTCTTAGGTAATGTTGGCCAAAGACGATGAAGCCTTCTAAAAGGAGTATAGAATTACACGTGGTAATCCATTTGATCATTTTAGCCATGTGAACAACAATACGGAAATATTATCCCAACGATTCATCGTCAAACTTGGTGGTCTTTTATCCCCGGTATTGAGCGGCAACATGAAAAGCAATTCCCCTAGGAGGGTGTGCTCTGTAGATAACCGCGAGCACAGATCCATGACAGGAAATAATAGGACAGTCTAGAAAATATTTTTAGGGTCACCCGCCATAGTTCCCAAGGCAATGAGCTTACCGTCTACCGCCGATCTCAGCCACGCTGGATTAGACGCGTTCTAGGCCACACATTGGCGGTTACAGCGGGAATCCCGGAGGCTGCCCGTAGACGCGACACGGGTGCAGGCGACAACGCGCTGCATTATGGCGTGGTTTCGCATCCCGTCGCTCGCTCGCGTCGCTAACGTTTCGCTGCTGCTCATTCTGTCGCTAGCGTTCGTCGCATGCCGTCGCACGGCGGCCGTCGTGCTGCTGGTGGAGGGGAAGGAGTGCCTCACGGAGCACCTCGAGGCGAACGAGGCGATCACAGGAAGCTTCGTGGTAATCGACGTCGACAGCGCGTGGCTCAGCGACGCGGGAACCATCGATTTCGAGGTGAGGATCAACCCTGAGAACCGTTGATTCTGACGCACGTACCGCGAGCGTTAGTCTTTGATTTGAGGCGCCTCCGACGTTGTTTTCGTGGTGAGAACCGAGGTGGAAACCATTAGCTCTCGGCTTGAGTTGAGTGCAGTGAAGGATCGAACAGCGGCTAAGGTAATATTCAAGCTCCGTGAATCACCCAGGATCCAGGTGATGGAAGGTTTATTTTGAGACTATCTCGAAGTATTCAAGCTGCGTGTGTCTCCCTCCCAGGCGACGTGACTCGGATTGTAAGGAGCGGTCAGAAATGGTACGGCCTTTGAGATCAAATCTTCAAGCGATGTGTAAGTGCGTCTCGTGGCGATGCCAGGCCGGTCAACGCATCTCTTCAATCAGCACGTGCAGCCGCCTCATTGTCAAACCCTTGTCTCAGATTAGAGACGCCTCAAAAAGCCATTGTGCTTTTCAGCAGCATCAGCATCATTGTCCTCTCTCTCCAAGACCTCCTTGGTCCCTCGTGCATCCATTTCTATCTCATCAGCATGTGCAGCCACCTCATTGTCAAGTGTGTTTTGAGTCGACTCAAAACACGCAGTTTAGAGATGCCTCCCAACGCCATTGTGCAGCAGCATCGTTGTCCTCCTTGGTCCCTCTTGCTTCACTTCTTTATCCCATCCCCTACAAATGCCACCCTTTACAGATCGTAGGACCTCACAGTCTGAAGCTCTACAATGCAGAGCACAAATAATTTCCGGCTCTGGTCGATGTACTCAGGAGACTACAGCTCCCAAATCAGGAGACTACAGCTCCCAAATCAGGAAACTACAGCTCCCAAATCAGGAGACTACAGCTCCCAAATCAGGAGACTACAGCTCCCAAATCAGGAAACTACAGCTCCCAAATCAGGAGACTACAGCTTTCTGCTCGCTTTTGACCCTCTTTTCTTTTTGCTCCGGATCGTAAGCCGTACAGTGCAGAACATAATCGGAGGACAATTTCCAGTTCAGGTCCACCGTCCACGTGCTCGGGGGACTGCAACTTCTGCATTCCCCCATCGCCTCATCCTTCCTTGGCCTGTCTTTACTTGACCCGTTTCTTTCCAAATCATTGGCCCGCACAACTTGAAAATCTACAGTGCAAAGCGTAAATCCGAAAGTAATTGCCAGTTCAGGCCGATGTACTCGAGCGACTACAGCTTCTGCTGCCCTCTCTCACAAACCTCCTTGGTCCTCGTCTCTTTGCCTTTCTTACTTCACACCCCATGCTGACACCACCTTTTGTGCAGTTCATAGGCCCTCACAATCTCAAGCTCTACAGTGCAAATCGCAAGTCCGAAGATAATTTCCAGTTCAGGTCGATGTACTCGGGCGACTACAGCTTCTGCTCCCTTTTGCCTCTCCTTCTGCTCCCAATTCCTGATTTTGCCACCTTTCCAGATTATTGGCCCGCACAATCTGAAGCTCTACAGTGCGAAGCACAAATCCGAAGATAATTTCCAGTTCAGGTCGATGTACTCAGGCGATTACAGCTTCTGCATGGACAACACGGACCACATGGCTGCTACCGTGCAACTCAACTACCACATCGGCCACAAGCCGCACACCCATGAGGTGGCCAAAGATGGTAATTACATAACATCAACCAAAAAAATGTTTTTGGCTTTGGTATGTTTCATCAACTTTTGCGGTTTTTTTTTTTATTGAAGTGCTCACAATGCACTACCACTTCCTTACTTCCTTCCTCCCCCTCCCCCCGCTCCTCTTCCCCCCATTCAGAGCACATGCAGGGAGTCCTTGGTCAGGTGGAATCAATCCGCTCTGGCCTGGTGCTAGTGCAGCAGGATCAGGCCTACTTCCAAGCCCGCGATGAACGGCGACGGAGAAGTGAGCATTTTTACGCGTTTTTCGGCTTTGCATCCCCCCTCCCCCTTTTCCCATCTTTCCCAACGTCTCGTGGTCTCTGTCCCCTGATAGCGCAAGCCCCCTCGCTGATGTTGTTTGTCTATACTTGAATGTGTATGCTTCGACTGCTTGCTACATGCGCTGTCGGCCACATTTACAAGGTTTTGTCAACCAAATACCTCGGAATTCCTTCATGTTATTCGTTTCGTTCATCTTGATTTTCTCTCATATTCGCAACCGAACCTGGATTGTGTGCGCAGCAAATGAGAGCACCAAGCAGCGTGTTTTTTGGTATGCACTGCTGGAAGTTTTGGTGCTTGTTCTTGCGAATGGGGCTCAAGTGCTCATTCTCCACCACCTCTTCAACAGAGCTGCTGCCAGAAGCCGCAAGTGATAATTAGTATATCTGCGGGATTTACCTTACCGTTTGGTATCTCTAGTTATGTTATTCTAGTCTCGCTATATGTTAGTATCCGTGTACCTAGTAGGAAGATAAGTTTCTTAGATGTTAAAACCACGGGCTAAAATAGCATAGGGGGGGCTTCAAGAGCGCCGTTCTTGAAGATGGTTCTTTTGAAAAAAAACGGGTTCCCAGTACGATTTTGCGAGGTGCGTTTTTTGGACAGCTGAACAATGATACAAACGTAGTGGTGCCGATTTGACGATTGTGCGACGAGGTGGGAAACGCGTGCGCGACTCATTTGACTTTTCGCCAGCTTGGTGAAACGAAAAAAACATACCGTAATCCCCCGTATATAACACCCGCCAAAATAGTCACTCCGCGGGTGGTTTATGCGGGGGAGAGCTTATGATAGGGTGAATTTAGGAGAGCACCCGCTTTTCGGGGGTTGCATTTTACATAACACCCTCGTTTTATGCAGCAAAGAACAGTATTTCGTAGTTTTTCAAGCTCAGCTCGATTGAGAAAAAAAACGAACAGAATGAAAAACGCAATGTCAACTACCATTAGCAGCGAAAAAATGGGCAGAAACATCAACACAAGTTGCAGCGCGAAATGGAAATGTCAGCAAAGGTCAAGACTCGGGAGGATTTCGACCGTCGAATTCGCGGATTCTGTTGTGATTTGACGGTCAGAATCCTCCCGAGCGAAATCCTCCCGTCGAAGTCGCGGATTCTGTCGCGATCATGACGGTCGCAGGTGCCGCACAAACCTGGCCTTGACTATAGCACTCAGCAGGGATTGGCCAACGACGATTGGTTTGTGAGTTTCGTCGTAGCGGATGCTGTACCTCGCTAACAGTCGCTCCGCGCAGTTTTGAACACACATGGCCTAAAACACTCAAATTCAAATTGCATTTTACATAACACATGGGCACTATATTTTTCCGGGCCACTGTTAACACCCAGTCATTTTTTTAGTGAATTTTTATATACACCATAGGGTGTTATATACGGGGGATTACGGTACTGTACCTCGTATCAAAAATTGAAGAAGTGAATATTAGAGAGAGGGTACACACAGATATACCTAAGTGTTGTACCCTCTAAGAGGCTACCCTATACAGTCTATACAAACATGACAAATACACATGTTTGACACACCCCCTAGACTGCATAGGGGAATGTCCTAAACAAGCAGCTCAGGGCGGCACTACTAGTCCAACCTCTGAGACAAGGGTCTGAGAGACCAGTCAGAAGGAGTACAGACAAGGCAAGAACAAGAGCAGGGCGGCACTACTAGTCCAGCCACTGGGAGAGGACACAAGTCCAGTCTGAGTATACATATAAAGGACAGTACAAAGTCAAGGTCCTAGCAAGTGAGTGGCTACAGGAACTAGACCAAGCTATACACAGTGCCGCTGATGATCTTTAGGCGCAAGCGCCTTCGTAAAGATATCAGCCGTGTTGGCATCTGAGGCCAAGTGTACTACGCGAGCCTGACGTCGCTGCTGTAGCTCACGCAGGAGGAAGTACCGCAGGTGAATGTGCTTCGCTCTGCCCTCGAGTCGAGGCTCCTGACACAGGAGGATCATGGCCCTGTTGTCAGCGAACAGGACCGGGGCAGAGCTAGGCCGCTCACCTAAGTCAGTGAGCAAGAAGGTCAGCCAGCGGAGCTCCTGTGCCGCCATGGCACCAGCGTAGATCTCAGCCTCACAGCTGGACTGCGCCACAGACGAGGAGCGAGTAGCTCTCCACGAGACGGCACCTGAGCCAAGGCTGAAGCAGTAGCCCTGGGTAGACCTGAGTGTCTCAGCGTCGTCTGCCCACGAAGCGTCTGTGTGTCCAGTAAGGACCACTGGCCTGCGTCCTCCTAGCACTAACCCCATGCCCGATGTACTAGCAAGATAACGCAGAACCCTCTTAGCGGCAGACCAGTGCTGCAGTCGGGGTCTGCCTGTGGCCACAAAACGAGCCAGGATGCTGAGAGGGTATGCGAGATCTGGGCGAGTGCAAGTCATCAGGTACATGAGGCAACCCACCAACTCTGCGTAGGGGCCGCTGGGCTCTACCAACTCCTCAGACACTGGAGCGGGATCTCCAAGATGCCATCTCCTGCTCCATGGCAGCTATCCACTGCGAGGCCTAGGGTCCCGAGGTCGCCTCAGCGTAAGTGCGAGGGGTCGGGATGTCAAAAGCGTCTGGGTCACCCTCAGGGACTAGCAGCATGGAACAGAGATGGGGAGCAGCCTCGGAGAGGAAGGCAAGCTCAGACTGGCGGTCCTCCAGGACGTCACTGCCAAGGGCAGGAGCACCCCCGACAGACGGAGGACAGGCAGGGTCAGAGACCAGAGCGGAGGTGTAGTCAAGGCGGCGGGAAGAGGCGAAGTCAGCGACAGCAGCGACAAGGGCGTCAAGGCACGAGGCCGGAACAGACGGGTCGGTAACGAGAGAGGCAAGGACGCGAGGAACAAGAGGACGAGCGGCACGAAGGTAGTCAGACAGCGGGGGGGGTGCAACAACAAGGGAGGAAGGAGGAGGCGACGGCAAAAGGGGAGGACGAGACGCGTGGGAACGAAGCAACATAGGGTGGGAGCGCAGGACAGGCGAGGCAGGACGAGCACGGGAGGGACGGTGAGACCAGACGTGCGACGGAGGAGTCGGGTCAGGAGACAGAGGAGGGTACACAGGAGGGGAACGAGGGGGGAGACGAGCCGGGGACGAGTCCGGCGGAGGGAAAACAGGGCCGTAGACAGGAAGAGGAGGAGACGGTCGGGGAGGAACCGACGCAGGGTCGGGGGACGGCAGGCCGAGCAGGCGAAGGGCTGACACCGGCGGGGACGGCTGCTGCGGCGGCACAACGGCGACACCGGGACCGCTAGCTGCTCCTCGGCAACCCCCGACACTCTCCACACCAGCACCCCCAGAGGGACCACCCCCAGGGCTACCGGGACGAGCACCCCCAGAGGCAGCGAACGGGTGCTGCGACGGCGGCGGCGGCGGCGGCGGCAACGACGGCTGCAGCGGCGGCAGAAGCGGTGGAGGAGGGGACTGGGGAGGGGACGCCAGGGGAGGGGCGGCTGACGAGGACTGCACAGGAGGGCCACCAGAGTCAGAAGACTCCGCAACCGGGTCCACCGACGGAGGGGGGGTGACGTGGGACACACCAGAGGGGGCGGGACGGGGAAGAGGAGGAGGAGGGGCAGGGACTACCGGGGAAGGAGGGACCAGGAACAGGGGGGGAGTAACCGGGGGACCACGGTGGGGGAAGAGACGGTAGTAGGAGACGGACTCGTCAAAGGTGATGTTACGAGAGTGAAAGAAGCGGTGAGACGGCGGGTGGTAAAAGTGCCAGTCGGACGCGTCAAGGGGAAAACCGAGGAAGACGCAGGGAAGGGTGCGGGCAGTGAGCTTGTCCGTGCCGGAGGCACGGACGTGAGCAAGGCAGCCCCAGACGTGGAACGCAGACACGTCACCAGGAGACCCAGTCCAAAGACGGGTCGGCGAAACCTGCGGCTGCTGAGATGCGGCCACAGGTTAAGCTGGTGAGAAGCGTAGCGCACAGCGAACGGCCACAGAAAATGGGGTGCACCGGCATGGATCATGGAGGTGCGAGCCACCTCCATGACCAAACCGATGCGTCGCTCAGCGACCCCATTCTGCTGTGGGGAGTCCGGTAGGGTGAACGTCTGGGTGATGCCCTCCGCACGACAAAAGCGACCAAGGACACCTGAGGCAAACTCGCCACCACGGTCTGAGTGAAGACGCAAGACAGGGAGACCGCGGTGGACACGCGCAGAGACAAGCCAGGGGATGAGAGCGCCAGGCACGTCGGCCTTGCGCTCTAGGGGAAAGAGTGTGGTGTAGCGTGTGAAGTCGTCGACAAGCACAAGGAAGTAGCGCTCTCGACGCGGCCCAGGGACAGGGGCGGGGCCCCATACGTCCAGGTGCAGGGTCTGCAACGGCGCGGCGGTAGGGGGAAACGAGGAGGAGTGAGGGGCACGGCGAAGCCGACCCTCGATACAAGGCGTGCAAGGTGGGGCTGGGGAGGAGAGAAACGCAGGGAGAGAACCTGGGAGACCAAGGACAAGACCGTGCTGGGACATGTGACGCAGACGCTGGAGCGCAGGGTGGCCTAGGCGGTGGTGCCAAAGGAGGGTCGGGTGAGTGAGGGACCGACAGGAGCAGGCGGCAGCAACCTGGGTGAGCGCTCCAGCCGGGGGGGTCACGGTGTCCAAAGTGAACAGGCCGGACACCGGGTCCCGGGGGAATGTGGACAGGGGGGCACCAGTGGCGGCCTTGGTACAGACAGCATACCGCTCGTGACCAGGGAACGTAGTGGTGACGCCAAGGTCCTGGAGGCAGCCGACACCAACTAGGTTCCTGGAGAACGAAGGGATATGCAGACCTATAAGAGAGCCCGAAGGAACCGCCGGACAGGGAAGGGTGGTGGAACTGCGGGCGACTACCGGACCGCCAGAGGGGTCAGCGAGAGAAACGGCAGCAGGGACGGGAAGCGGCGTCAGGGTGGTGGAGTCGCGGAAGAAACACCGAGAAGCGCCAGAGTCCAAGGTGAAGGAACGCGAAGCAGAGGCGTCTGGCGACGGAACGACGGCGGAAGCACCAAGACTACACAAAGCAGAGGATCCTACGCCTGACGCAGCAGGGGAGGGTACACTAGGCACACCTACACTAGGCAACAGTGAGTAATAAGCGGAAAGCACACTAGAGTCAACAGCATACATCACATGCAGAGCAAAAACAATGGCATCCATGTCCATATCAAAGATCTGAATCTTACGACTAAGCAAACTGTGCCTGTCCGGGAGGTCTGGCGACGGGCCGAAGCGCTGACGAAAGAGGTCGTCCAGGCGACGAAAACAGCGGGGAGTGGAGTGACCGATCTTACCGCAAACGAAGCCGCGGCGAGGACCGGTCTGGATCTGGTACTGACAGCGCCCGCCGCCAGAGCTACCACTCGACACACCACCACGCGCCCGGCCACCGCCAGCGCCGGGCCACCCGGGCGGGAGGACACTCGTCTGCCGCGTCTGCGACGGCTGCGGCGGCTGCTGCGACGGCTGCGACTGCGGCGACTGCTTCGGCTGCTGCAACTGCAGGGGCGGCGGCTCAGCTGGACTGGGCAGGGTCCCCTCGTCCGTTCCAGCACCAGACGACCCGACCCCACCACTACCCCCTCCCGCACCCCCGCCGCCGCCTCCGCCGCACCCAACCTTGGGGCGGCGGCCCTTCCCCGAACGAAACTGCGCCGCAGCAGCAGTCTCAGCCACTGCGACAGAGCCGTCGGAGAAGGTACACTGGGCGGGGGCACAACCCTGAAAGATAGGGACAGGCACGACACCGCTCGCCTGGGCGATGGAGCGGTGACGGGTCTCTATCACAGTCAGGGTGTCTACAAAGTCAGTGAGGTTGAGGTCGGCAGGGTGAAGGCTAAGGAAGCGGTCGCGGGCGACAGCAAGGCGGTCAGGGAGGCGGGTGGCAAGCAGGTAGAGGGTAGAGGTAATGGGCGGCTGGTGGGCTCTAAGCTGTGCGTCAGTGCAAGCGGCGCGCCAGGTCTCCTCTATCGAGCGCAGGTGGGCAGCGAGGTCAGAGACAGTGGGGAAAGAAGCAAGGTCAGGAAAGAGCATCGGGAGGATCAGGCGACCCACCGAGGCAGCCGGAGGGGTGGAATAGCGCTTTATGACGGCATCTAAGTAGGCCTGAGCAGTAGTGAGGGACCTAAAGCGAGGACGCTCGGACGGGGGGAGGGCGTTGCTAATGGCAAGCTGGGCGACAGCATCGCGAGAAAGCCAGACAGAGCGCGCACGGGCAGTGGCAGCAGTAGACTCACGCTCAGTGGGTGTGGGGTCAGCGGGCAGAATAGCAGGGGGGTCTGGGCAGGGGAGCGTACCGTCAAGGTGTGCGGAAAGCGGTTCACCATCCTGCCGCTGGCCAGTGAGTTGGCGGCGGAGGTCGGCAAGCCACGCCTCGAACTCTAGGGGCTGACCTTCAGCGTCGAAGCGAAGCTCCGCCGCCATCAGGAACAGTCCAGTGCGGTGCAGGGCAGTGCAGTGCAGTGCAGTGCGGTACAGTGCGGTGCAGTGCGGTACAGTGCGGTGCAGTGCGGTGCAGCGCGGTGCAGTGCGGTGCAGTGCGGTGCAGTGCGGTGTAAGGCAGTACAGTGTGGTGCGTGGCGGTACGGTGCAGGGCAGTGCAGGGCGGGGTGGGGGGGGAACCGTTCCAGTGAGGAGGACGGGGCCGGGGCAGCGGGGCCGGGCAGGTGCGACCGGGCCGGGCGAGGACGACGGGGCCGGGCGGGCGCGACGGGGCCGGGCGGGCGCGACGGGGCCGGGCTGGTGCGACAGGGCCGGGCCGGGGCGACGAGGCCGGGCGAGCGCGACGGGGCCGGGCAGGGGCGACGAGGCCGGGCGGGGGCGACAGGGCCGGGCCGGTGCGACGGGGCCGGGCGGGCGCGACGGGGCCGGGCTGGTGCGACGGGGCCGGGCGGCTGCGACGGGGCCGGGCAGGGTGCGACGGGGCCGGGCGGGTGCGACGGGGCCGGGCGAGCAGGACGGGGCCGGGCTGGTGCGACGGGGCCGGGCGAGCGCGACGGGGGGCCCAGGACGGGCGCTGCAGGGGCCCAGAAGGGGCGCGACGGGGCCCAGGAGGGGCGCGACGGGGCCCAGGAGGGGCGCGACGGGGCCCAGGAGGGGCGCTACGGGGCCTGGGAGGGGCGCAACGGGGCCGAGGAGGGGCGCTACGGGGCCTGGGAGGGGCGCGACGGGACCCAGGAGGGGCGCTACGGGGCCTGGGAGGGGCGCGACGGGGCCCAGGAGGGGCGCTACAGGACCCAGAAAGGGCGCGACGGGGCCCAGGAGGGACGCTACGGGGCCCAGGAGGGGCGTTACGGGGCCTGGGAGGGGCGCGACGGGGCCCAGGAGGGGCGCTACGGGGCCCAGGAGGGGCGCGACGGGGCCCAGGAGGGGCGCTACGGGGCCTGGGAGGGGCGCGACGGGGCCCAGGAGGGGCGCTACGGGGCCTGGGAGGGGCGCGACGGGACCCAGGAGGGGCGCTACGAGGCCCAGGAGGGGCGCTACGGGGCCTGGGAGGGGCGCGACGGGGCCCAGGAGGGGCGCTACGGAGCCCAGGAGGGGCGCGAAGAGGCCTAGGAGGGGCGTTACGGGGCCTAGGAGGAGCGCGACGGGGCCCAGGAGGGGCGCTACGGGGCCCAGGAGGGGCACGACGGGGCCTGGGAGGGGCGCGACGGGGCCCGGGAAGGGGCGCGACGGGGCTAGGGGGGGGGTCGCGACGGGGCTAGGGAGGCGAGCGGAAGCGGTAGGTGGGGGGGATCCTACCTACGCGTGATACCATATCAAAAATTGAAGAAGTGAATATTAGAGAGAGGGTACACACAGATATACCTAAGTGTTGTACCCTCTAAGAGGCTACCCTATACAGTCTATACAAACATGACAAATACACATGTTTGACACCTCGGATATATTCGGCGTTCGTGTTCAAGCTGAAATAAATCAAGCTTCACATTACGAGGCACCCTCGACCGCGACTTGCGACTAGGGCAAAGGTGAACTGTGCAACTTGTGAGCCGAACAGCCACATGGGTTGCGCGAAATGCGACCTTGTTGAACCTCGGGTTAAAAACCTATTGCACACCCATGGAGCTCTTGAAAAAGCTGAGTTGTGTGTTAAAATTATCTGAGTTATAATTTAATATAGGCTTGGTAGGTTGTTACTGAACCTTTCTGTAGAGGGTACAAACCCCTCCTTGTACTCCTCTCTCTTCCTAATCAGCTCTCTTTTCTCTCGACACTCTTGCCTACTCTCCTAGCTAAACTCTGCCGCCACATCTATGGCGGCTTTCTTCCTGCCTACTGCTAAGTTGTCAAACATGTGTATTTGTTATGTTTGCATAGACTGTATAGGGTCATCTCTTAGAGGGTACAATACTTAGGTATATCTATCTGTACTCTCACTCTACCTATTATTTTTTTCTCTCAGTCTGATATGGTAACAGAGCAGGCCGTTTCCGGTCCTGCCTTCCACGCTTCCGCCTCGTCCTTGTCTTACGTTTCATTTCGTACCGTGCCGCTGATGGCGGCCTTTCGTTTTCCTGCCGCCGTGGCGGCCTTGCCTTTCCGTGCCCCCGTGGCGACTTCTCTGAGATGCCGCGGCGGCTTAGTCGAGCTACAGTCGCACCTCCGCCTCGCCGCCGCAGCATCGACGTCGCGCTGTGGCGGCGTCTGTTGGCTGCCGTGGCGGCGTCATCGGGCGACAGCCGGCCGCGCATCGTCAATGGTGCCGCCGGACCTGCCGCCCGCTCTGCAGCCGCCGGCGTGAGTCTGGACTACGCCCCACGCCCCTCTCCCCCCCCCTCCCCCCTCCTTCCCCTGCTTCCCCCCCCTTCCTTGCTGCAGCCAACGACTGCCTCATGCGGGCCCTCCCCACCGCCAAGGTGACTGGACATGCCGCCGAGAGGGCGGGGGCCGCTGCACCAGCCTCTGATACCATGTTAAAGAAGCTCTAGGCTAGGATACTAGGCAGGAACAAGGCCGCCATGAATGTGGCGGCGGGGTTTAGCTAGGAGCTGGACGAGAGTGTCGAGAGAGAAGAGAGAGATGGATTAGGAAGAGAGGGGAGTACAAGGAGGGGTTTGTACCCCCTACAGAAAGGTTCAGTAACAACCTACCAAGCCTATATTAAATTATAACTTATATAATTTGAACATAAGTAACTACTTTAACATGGTATCGAGAGCAGGACGCCCTCCCTGGGCCTGCTCCCCTCCATGCTTCCGCTGCGTTTACGTTCCCTGCCTCCCACTTTCCTGTCGCCGTGGCAGCTTCTCCGACGAGATGCCGCGGCGGCTTTTGCTTTTTGCTGCCGCCGTCTCAGCGTCGCCGAGCAGCGGCAGCGACGATGCCGAGCCGTGGTGGCGCCGTCGAGGTCCCGTGGTGCGGCGGCCTGGCGGCGTCGTAAGGCGCACGTAGCGGCGTCGTCGGGCGACAGCCGACCGCTCGACGTCAGTGGCGCCGCCGGACCTGCCGCCCGCTCTACCGCCACCGGCGTAATTATGGACTTCGCCGCGCCCCTCCCCCCCCGCCTCCCCCTTCTTCCCCTGCATTCCCCACCTCCTTGCTGCAGCCGACGACTGCCTCATGAGGGCCCTCCCCACCGCCGAGGAGACTGGCCATGCCGCCGAGAGGGCGGGGGCCGCCGCATCAGCCTCTGACGTTCGCGCCGTAGCTGCCGCCGCTGTTGCCACGGGCCGGGCACCGCCGCACGCCGCCGCCGCCGCCGATGTCGTCAATGACGCTGCTGCCGCCATTGCCATCCCATGGGCCGTGGGAGCTGCCCACTGATGGAGTCGTTGCGGCTCCTGCTGGGAATGGGGGTGCTGGGTTAGGGGGTGTGGGTGTGGGTGTGGTTGTGGGGGTGTGAGTGGGCTTGACGCTACCAAGCTTAGGGGGTGTGTTAAAATTATTTTAGTTATAATTTAATATAGGCTTGGTAGGTTGTTACTGAACCTTTCTATAGAGGATACAAACCCCTCCTTGTACTCCTCTCTCTTCCTAGTCAGCTCTCTTTTCTCTCGACACTCTCGCCTACTCTCCTAGCTAAACCCCGCCGCCACATCTATGGCGGCTTTCTTCCTGCCTACTGCTAAGTAACTACTTTAACACTGTGTGAGCGGTCAGTCGCAACTTCATCCGACGAGCATCTGACGCCAAATAAATCGTCGCGCACCAATAACGTAGCAAAGCTGCTTCGCATTACAGACAATTTCGGGTCCCATACCATTTCGGAAATAGCAAACGCACCAAAGGGTCTGCCCCTAAACGAAACATTTTTTCAAGAGCTCCTCAGGTGTGCTATTCTAGCCTGTGGTTTTAAGTGACGGGTTTTGCTAGATCTACATGTGCTGAGGGAGGTTAATATTGTAGAAGTCCTGGTTACGTTTCGACTCCAATTTCGGATCGAAGCTTTCTCAGAACTGGCTCGTTTTCCCACGCATTCTGGCAGGTGTTGCACCTCAGTACACACCGTGTCACAATATGCAACTTTCCTACGGAAGATGCACATTACAGTCAATTTGTACCACCTTCCCAAATGATATCCCAGACGCCTTCATATCTCGAGGTTAGATCCCTATGCATGTGTTTCTCCCCTTCCTGAAAAGTTTGCACTGATACGTTCATCCATTCGTACGTGGCAAGCATGGACAGGCGGCGTACGCCACGTGTATTTTACGCTTTCTTCTGAGTAATGCAGCCGTGGCATCACTTTCCCTCCTTGCAAGCAAACTGAATCCGTCAGGATCGAACCGCGACAACCTCCAGCACGGCGCGCCTGGGATTCCTCCCTGCTGGTCGCCTCACTTGACCCAACCACACCACACAATACTCTCCTTCCAGGCAACTCTCATTCGCTGCGACAGTTGACGACTTGTTACAAAAAAATCGCGACAGGAGGGACCGGCTCGCAATCCACACAGCCTACGGCGCGAAAACACGAATGTCCTGTAATTCCTGACGGCCAAATCTGAGGCCTAGAATCAAGCTCCTGATGGCTGTCCCGTTTCCTAGCGGTCTAACAGTAAGCCTATTCTGGGCATTTTCTAGGTACCGTTCATTGCGCGGCCAACATATCTGTTCCTAGAGGTCATCCTACGAAGCACCTCTGCGGTGCCTGCTGGAGAACCAAATAACGCATTCGCGTAGCTCACTTCCAGAAGCCGTCCTCGTCCTAACCATTCCTTTTCACTCAGTCTTAGACCTTCCAATCTGCTAACTAGAGCCTCACGACAACTTCTTACGATAGACAAGAGACTTGACGTCGTCTTGGAAGAGTTTTTAGGATAAAACCCCCCTGGTCAAACTTCACGCCGACATGGCCACGTCAGCAACGTGTAATATCCAGCTAGGCGCACTTGGCGCACAGTCAGTGCGGCGGGAGATCAGCCGCCATTCAATATCGCAACGTAGTCTGCGGTTCGATGGCCGACTCGATGGGAGACTCTGCTCCGCTTTTTTGTCCGGAAATCAGAGCGAAAGATCCACGATTTCAGGATCCTGTAGTTCCATTTTCCAGGGGACCAACCTCAGACTACCGAGGAATAAGCTTGTTACGAGGACTCCAGGAAATTTCTCGTCGCGGCTATCGGTGCGAGCCTCGGCAGTTTCGAGGAATGGCGACACTCGCGAGGTGTGGGAGGTGCCGCCGTCGTGGCGCGATTTCCCAATTGGTGAGTACAACGATCGTGATTATAAAGAATAGATACCTAATTCCGTAGCTGCGATGACCAGATGTGACAGTGCCAGCCATGGCTCGCGTCTACAACTTCTCCAGCCTCAAGCATTCCCATTCTCCCGTTTGTCTGTGTTTTGTTTGTGAGAATTCTCAAGAACAAAACACACTCAAGCACTCACTCCCATGTTCCCAGTTGGCTCGTGCCCCGCATTCCCATGGTCCCCTGCGCCTTCCCCTGTTCCTCGCAACCCGCACCGTCGCAGGCGTTGCGGTACTGCTTGCAACAGAGCGCGCGCTCGCAGGCAAACCGCGCGCAGCTACGGCTTCCCATCAGCTTCCCCCCTTTCCCCCTGTTTTTTCCCGCAGTCCGCACTATTGCAGGCGGGGCGTTGCTCTTCGCTATAGAGCGCGCGCTAGCAGCCACCGCTCGCGCCCACAGCTTCCAATCAGCTTTTCCCTCAGCTTCCCCTCAGCTTCCCCTCAGCTTCCCCTCAGCCTCCCCTCAGCTTCCCCTCAGCTTCCCCTCAGCTTCCCCTCAGCTTCCCCTCAGCTTCCCCTCAGCTTCCCCTCAGCCTCCCCTCAGCTTCCCCTCAGCTTCCCCTCAGCTTCCCCTCAGCTTCCCCTCAGCTTCCCCTCAGCTTCCCCTCAGCTTCCCCTCAGCTTCCCCTTAGCTTCCCCCCTTTCCCCCTGGGTCCTCCGCAGTCCGCACCATCGCCGGCGTGGCGGTTCTTTTTGCAGTAGAACGCGCGCTAGCAGCTACAGCTTCCCCTCAGCCTCCCCTCAGCTTCCCCTTAGCCTCCCCTCAGCTTCCCCCCTTCCCCCCTGTGTCATGCAGTCCGCACAATCGCGGGCGTCGCCGTGCTATTCGCGATCGAGCGGGCGCTCGCAGCCACCGCGCGCGCCTACAGCTTCCCCGTGCCCGCGCCCGTGCTGATGCTGGCGGGAATCGGCGCGCTTATGGCGACCGGGACTAAGGCGGCGGAGATGGGTGAGTGATTGCGGGGGAGAAGAGGGGGAAAGGGGAGTTGGGAAGGGTTGGTGGAAATCGGCGCGCTTATGGCGACAGGCTCTGAAGCCTCCAGAGTAGCAGAAGGTTCCGATTCGAACCGCAGCAACCGAAACCGATCCTTGTGTTGCGTCAATCGAATTTTATCTTAAAGTGGAACTTACGGGCTGGGTGGGTGGTTCACTCGAGTAGGGCAATGATGGAGAAAGGACGGCAACGATAATGAAGCCGCCATGGAGAGTGCTGAGTGTCTGAGAAGGAGAGCAGGAACGAGATGGGAATGAATTGATGAACGCGAATGAATTGATGAACGCGAATGAATTGATGAACGCGAATGAATTGATGAACGCGAATGAATTGATGAACGCGAATGAATTGATGAACGCGAATGAATTGATGAACGGAGGGAGCGAAGAAGAGTAAAGGAGGAGAAGAGGAGTCGTAGGGACTTTTCTCTTCCGTGTGCCGTTGCCACTCGCTTTTTCTTCTTCTTTTGTTGACGAACTCGCATATTTTATCTCCCGCCTCACGTGCTCTCTTTTCCCTCCACGTGGCAGTTTATGACTGGTCCTACCCCGCCATCTCGTTCTTCGACCAATGGATGCCCCTCTTCTTCGTCCCCTCCGTCGTAAGCCCAACCAACCCCACCGATTCCCCGTTCCTTCCCCCTCCCCCCACCCCCACCGATTCCCCGTTCCTTCCCCCTCCCCCCACCCCCACCGATTCCCCCTGCCCCCTCCCTCCCTTAAACCACTCTCTCGCTCTCACTGAATGTGAGACTGCCAGCTTTCCCCCATGTCGTCTTCGTCCCCTCTGTTGTAAGCCCTCTGGGCGACTCCAACAAGCCCAACCACCCCCACCTATTCCCCCGTCCCAAAACCCCCGACCACTCTCACTGAATGTGAGACTGCTAGCTTTCCGCCATGTCGTCTTCGCCCCTTTCATTGTAGGCCTTCCTCCTTCGCCCATCACACCTTCCTCGTTCATCCTTCTCTCTCCCCCACCCCCCCCCTCCCCTCCCCCCACCCCCCCCTCCCCTCCCCCCACCGCCCACCGGCACCTTCCTCCCCTCTCCGCCCACCTTGCCTTTTCCCCCGTTAATCTCCCCTCTCTGATCTCTCTCGTCCCCTTTGCCCTCCTATTCTCTCACAAGACACAACTTCTCTCCTTTCTCTTCCCCTCCCCCGCCCCTCCCCCCAGGCATCTATCGCTCTCGCCCCCCTCCCAACCGGCATAGCCCTGACCAAGTCCATCGCCCTCCTCCTCTCCTCCTACCTCCTCACTCTCTTCCTCTCCGCCCTCCTAGCGCGCTCCATAGGCTACCTACTAGACTCCTGGGGGTCCTTTGTTACTAGCCTGGCGGAACGGGGGCGGAAGGGCGCGGGGAGGGGGGGGAGGCGGAAGAGGGGGCCGTTGGGGGACGGGAGCATGAGCGACGGGGAGAAGGTGGAGCGGCTGGGGGATGCTGCGCGCATGTGGGGGAAGCAGGCGGCCCAAGTGGGCGCCAAGGCGCTGGCGAAGGCAGCTATGGGCGCAGGGGAGAAGGACGTGCAGCAGGTGAGGGGGGGGTGGTGAGAGGGGTGCGGGAATTGGAGTGCATGCTGGTACGCAAACACAACAACTCACACACCTCAGGTGGGGGTCAAGGCGCTGGCAAAGGCAGCTATGGGCATGGGGGAGAAGGACGTGCAGCAGGTGAGAGGAGGGGGGTGGGAGGGAGAAGCGGCGGGGATGTGGCGCGTGCTTGCACTCGGACCCACTTACACACTCCATCACACAACACACACACACACACACACACACACACACACACACACACACACACACACACACACACACACACACATGGACGAGCCGCCTACCTGGGGGGAGCTCGAATCGACAATTGAAGCCACCTTGGACGGGTGGCCCGGGAGCCCGGGACCCGCATAAACCGGTGTATGTCAATTGTAACCATTATAAGGCTAATACGAAGGACCGTTCGAGAGAGAGACACCCCTTCAAACATGCCGCCTGTCTTCTCCGTCTCGCCGCCAGTTGGCAGTGAAAGCAGCCAAGGCGCTGGACAAAGTGGCAGACAGCATCAAGACCCCTTTAAGGCAGAAGCTGCCACTATATTTCTTATAATCGGCTGCCTCTCTTTTGCCCCTTTCCCCCACCTCTCGCCCCCAGTTGGCAGTGAAAGCAGCCAATGCGCTGGACAAAGTGGCAGACAGCATCAAGATTCAAGACCCCTGCAAGGCAGAAGCTGCCGCTTCCTATCTTAAAGTGTGCTGCCTCTCTCTCCCTTGTCCCTCTCCCCTCCCTCTCACTCTTGCGTCAGTTGGCAGTGAAAGCAGCCAAGGCGCTGGACAAAGTGGCAGACAGCATCAAGACCCCCGCCAGGCAGAAACTGCCGCCGCTACCCCTGTCCTCAGCTAAATACCTCTATCTCGCCGCGGCTGTCATGCTCTCACCTGCGCTCCTAACGCCCGTGCCCACCGCACCAATGGTAAGCGCGTGGTGAGCTCGTTTCTGTGTTTGAGGCGTCTCAGACACACAGCTCTGCTGCTCTCCCTGTCCTCGGTTAAATACCTCTATCTCGCCGCGGCTGTCATGCTCTCGCCTGCTCTCCTAACGCCCGTGCCCACTGCCCACTGCCCACTGCCCACTGCCCACTGCCCACTGCCCACTGCCCACTGCCCACTGCCCACTGCCCACTGCCCACTGCCCACTGGTGAGTGATGAGTCATCTAGGTTATGTTGAGGCGCCGCTACCACAACTATCTCTCCATCGCCGTCTTCCAACCCTCCTCCTCCGCCAAGGCGTATGCATCACAATCCCTCCCCTGCCCCACATCCCCCATCCCCCGCCCCACCACCCCCCTTCCCCTGCCCCGCCACCCCCCCTCCCCTGCCCCCCCACCCCCGCTTCAATTTCTGCAGGTGGCGCCTGGTCGTCTCCTTCTCTCCATGGCTGTCGTCCAATCCTCCAAGGCGTGCGCATCATTCCCCCCCCTTCCTGCCCCTCCATCACCCCCCTCTCCCCTCCCCACTGCAGGTGGCGCCTGGTCTTCTCCTTCTCTCCATCGCTGTCTTCCAGTCCGCCAAGACGTGAGTATCGCGTTTTCCATCAGCCCTTCGCCCCCCGCCCTCACCCCTTGGCGCTGCCTCCCCTCCCTCCTCCTCCCCTCCTCCGCCAAAACGTCTCTCCGCCCGTCTGCCCACTCTTCTCCTCTTCATCGCGGTCCTCCAGTCCTCTAAAACGTGAGTATCGCTTTCTCCATTCCCCATTCCCCCGTCCACCCCATTCCCCGAGCCGAAACCGGTTACCATCATTTTTTCACAAGAGTTTTCAAAGCAAGCTCTTTACTTATTTTTTACTTAAGCGTTTCTAGTTGCTGCCACGTTAAGACTTATGGCACCCAAGTGGTGTTCACTCCACACCATCCCCCCGTCCACGCCACCCCTCTCCCAACCCTGCGTGAGGAGTCTATTTTTGAGGCGCCTAAAAAAAAATTCCTCCTCTCCGTTGCTGCCTTCCAGACCTCCAAGACGTGTGCACCACACCATCCCCCCCGTCCACACCCTTCCCCCCGTTCACCCCGCCCCTCCCCCAACCCTTTGCCTCACTCCCCCCTCCCGTCACCATCCTTGCCTCCCCCCTTCGCCCTCCTTTCCCCTCGACCTTCCTTTTTGCTAAGCTTCCCTCCCTGCTCTCGGAGAGGTTATTCCTTACTTTTGAGTCGACTCAAAAGCAGCCTTGCCCTTCCTCTTCGCTAAGTTTTCCTCCCTGCTCTCGGAGAGGTTATTCCTTTCTTTCTTTTCCAGGCGGCCCCAACATACTCTCTGTTCCATAGCCCCGGGCCACCTGCCCCTGCTCCCGTCTCCCCCCCCCTCCCCCTCCACCCTTGTCTCCCTTGCGGCCCAATGTGGCTTTTGAGTCGACTCAAAAGTCACCCCGTCTTACACCCCCTCCCCCTCCACCCCTGCCTCCCTCTCGGCCCAATCCAGCCTACCTGCCAACATCCGCTCGCTGCTGGTCCCCACGGTGGCAGCAGGCGGAATCATGACGGCCATGATGGCCATGTACGGCTCCTACGCGCTCAACAACTGGCAGGCGGGAATTCGCCTGTACTCGCAGGGCGCAGGTGAGCGATGGGTTTTGATGCCCCTCCTATGGTGCGGGTGAGCGATGGGGGGGCTGTGTGTGGCTGGTGGCAGGGGCTGTGGGGGATGCATGGGCAGCAGGTGTCGTGGAAGTCAGCAGGTGGAGTAATGACCTCCCTGACAGGCATGTACGGTGAGCTACTCGGCTTGTGTTGAGGGGGATTGTGCCAGTTGTTCCTATGCTGAGCTGCCACCGCTTCACTCCCCAGCATCAGGGCTCACTTCAGCGCCTAACCTAGGCTTCCCTCTTCTCCTCCCTCTTCTCCTCCCTCTCCTCCTCTCTCGCCTTCTCCCTTTCCTCCTCGCTTTCCTACTCCCTCTCCTCCTCCCTTTCCTCCTCCCTCTCCTCCTCCCCTTCCTGCTCTTTTGCGCTTCCCTCCTCCATCCCCACCTTCACTGCTTCCCTCTTTCTCTCCCCTCCTTCCCTTGTCTCCTCTTCTCTCCTCCCTGCCCTCACAGGTGCATTTCTGGTGGCTTTGATTGGCCCTGCTGTGGGAGCGTTGGGCTTTAAGGTGCGTAATATTCTACATGGGCATTCGTTCAGGTGGAAACTTGGATTGCCTATGGGAGTGCTAGGCTTCCAGGCAGGCATTCAGCTTCAGCTTTAAGCTGGTAGGCATTCAGCTTTAAGCTGGTAGGCATTCAGCTTTAAGTTGGATTGTGTTTTCTCCGTAACATCTCAGTCGTAGCTGACCGGATGTGGTTACCTCCTTTTCTCCTTCCCCCCATCCAGGTACATACTAGCCTTGTCGGTCAATTTAAGTTAGATTTGTGCTTTCTCCGTAACATCTCCGAAGTAGTTGACTGGATGTGGTTACCTCCTTTTCCCCTACCCCTCATCCAAGCATACACTAGCCTTGTCGGTCAATTTAACAGCCCTCCTCCCAACGACCCCCTGTCCCCCCCCCCCACTTCCCCCTTCCGCCCCTTCCCCTACATCCGCGTCTACATGGAGAGTCTCTTCTCAAGAGATACGTGCCTGACATGGCTGTGCTACTGTGGTGTGCCCCTTGTCTGTCCTCCCCTCTCCCCCTTCCCCCTCATTCCGTCCGCCCCATCCACGCCACTCAGGTGCACACGGAGAAGCCCCTGCTCAAGAGATATGCACTTGATATCGCTGCCACGTGTGCTATCATGGCGCCAGTGTGAGTCTTAAACTCATGCTACAAAGATCCCTCAAATCAAACCATGCTCCCTGTACTGACTCGCCTCTCCCAGTACGCCGTCACTCATGGTCTTGGGAAGAGCAGCAGTGCGAAGTTAGTCGCCGCCGTCTCCCTGTACTGACTCGCCTCTCCCAGTATGTACTGTTGATTCTCTCTCCATGGCACTGACTCGCCTCTCCCCCCCCTCTCTCTCCATTGCACTGATTCGCCTCTATTTTTGAGGCGCCTCAAAAATATATTCGCCTCCTCCCCCCTCTCTCTCCATGGTGCTGATTCTGTGCAACGCTGTCAGTCAAATAGTCACCTTCGTGTCGCTCAAATGTCACCTTGAGTCGCTTAATGCTGACAGCGCCGGGACGGCCCTTCATGGCGCCTAGTTTTGAGGCGCCTCAAAACTCGCTCAAATGTCACTTTGAGTCGGCTTAACGCTGACAATGCTGCGGCGGCCCTTCATGGCGCCCTTCTCTCCCTCCTGTTTCTTTCTCCCCCGTTCTCCTTGCCCTCTCTCCCGCATCACCTGGTTGTTCCCCCTTAATTCGTCCCCCTCTCCCCCTTCTCCCTTCAGAGCCAGTTCAGTGTGACAGCTCTGCTAGGAAGACTGCTCATGTCTCCTTTCCCCCCTCTATCCATTCGCCCTCTCCGCCATCCACTCTACCTCTCCTCTCGCCCCTCCCTCCCCTTCTCCACACCACAGTCAGTTCGTCGTGACAGCACTGCTAGGAAGACTCCTCATGGCGCCAAAGCTGGTCGTCAACTCGCTCATTCCCTCGCATGTACGGTCAATGGCGCCAAAGCTGGTAGTTGCGGTGCGATGCATATTAGGGTTTCATATCCTGCCTGGGGGATCCTGCCTGGGGGATCCTGCCTGGGGGATCCTGCCTGGGGGATCCTGCCTGGGTGATCCTGCCTGGGGGATCCTGCCTGGGGGATCCTGCCTGGGGGATCCTTCCTGGGGGATGCTGCCTGGGTGACCCTGCCTGGGTGACCACTCTGGGCCTCGCCATAGAGATGGGGCCTCTGATCTCTGCCAGCACAGGGCTGGATGTGCCTCTGCAGCCGTCTCAACTCTTCTCCCCCTCTCCCCCCACATTCCTTCATTCCAGACCACGCTGGGCCTCGCCATAGAGATGGTGCTGCTCCTCTGTGTGCCAGCACAGGGCTGTTGGTGGCTGGTAGGCTGGTTGAATCATTCCTCACTGTCTCTTGCTAACCCACTCCGCTTGGCCCCTCCCCTCTTCCCTCCCCCAGACCACGCTAGGCCTGGCCATAGAGATGGTGCCGCTCCTGTCTGGCAGCACTGTGCTGGATGTCCAAATCCCAACCTTCCCTTTGCTAACCGTTACATTTTCTCCCCCCACCACGCCCCCCACCTTCAGACCACGCTAGGGCTGGCCATAGAGATGGTGCCGCTCCTCTCTGCCAGCACAGGGCTGGTGGTGGCGGGTGTGACTATAGCGGGCACCACTGGCATCAGCACAGCCAGGACTTTGCTGGATCAGTGGAAGGTACGAATGGGGGAGAGAGGAAGAGGGACTGGTGTGACTATAGCGGGCACCAACGGTATTAGCACAGCCTGGACGCTGCCGGATGAATGGAAGGTGAGCTGCTGGGACTGGGAATAGGGGGAGAATGATGGGGGTTGGATGGGGGCAGGGGAGGGGTGTGTGTGTGTGACTATGCGGGCACCACCAGTATTAGCACAGCCAGGGCGCTGCTGGATCAATGGAAGGTCAGCCGCCAGGACTGGGAATATGGGGAGAATCATGGGGGTTGGATGGGGGCGGGGGGGGAGGGGTGTGACTATAGCGGGCACCACCAGTATTAGCACTTTCCTGGACCAATGGAGGGTGAGCTGAAAAGGGTGTTTGAGATACAGCAGGAGGGATTACGGGTGGGTGTGACTATAGCGAGCACCACTGGTATGGATATGGGGAGGGAGCACCAGGGGAATGGAATGTATGGGGAGAAATATGGGGGGAAGGAGGTGGGGAAGAGGAGTGTTAAGGGTAGGTAGTTTCACTCACAGTTCGTTTCTAATATTAATTTCTAAGCCTCTCGCTCATGGGAGAGCGAGATGCGAGGCTTTCTTCCTTTGTCCTCGCCGAGGTGACTTTTGAGTCGACTGGTGTTCAATTTCTTCCTTTGTCCTCGCCGAGGTGACTTTTGAGTCGACTGGTGTTCAATTTCTTCCTTTGTCCTCGCCGAGGTGACTTTTGAGTCGACTGGTGTTCAATTTCTTCCTTTGTCCTCGCCGAGATGACTTTTGAGTCGACTGGTGTTCAATTTCTTCCTTTGTCCTCGCCGAGGTGACTTTTGAGTCGACTGGTGTTCAATTTCTTCCTTTGTCCTCGCCTCTCGCCCTTTCTCTCTTCCTCTGCCTTTCCCCTCCATCCCACCCTTCCTGCGTTTCTCTCTCTCTCTCTCTCAATATGTTCTTGTATTAGGTAGGTGGCATGTTACAGGCATGGCAGGTCGAGGGAGAGATACAACAACAGGCAAACAACATACGCCGAGATCGCTAGAGGGGCAAGGGGCACGTCACCATCCACAGAGGCCTAGCGGTGGGCATCGCCTCTCACTCGTCGCTTGTGTCAAATCTACGCTCCTACCCGCCGCTTCCTCCACCTCTCCTCCCCCCCTCTCCCCCCCTCAGGTGCCCAACGCCATCCATAGAGGGCTAGCGGTGGGCATTGGTATAAGGTTTGTTTTGAGACGTCTCAAGGCAAACCTTATATCTAACGGTGGGCATTGCCTCCCACTCGCTCAATTCGTCACATCTCTCCTATGACCCCACAGAACTTGAGACACTTCTACCCCACTCTTCCTCCACCTCTCCTCACCCTCTCTCCCCCTCAGATGCGCGGCGCCATCCATAGAGGCCTAGCGGTGGGCTTCGCCGCCGCAACCCCTCTGAGCATCAGCCCACCCCTAGCCCCCGACAAGGACTCCAAGTTCTCCTACCCACCTCATCTCCCCCTCCCCCCCACTTCTTTCTCCCCCAGGTGCGCGATGCCATCCACAGAGGGCTAGCTGTGGGCATTGCCTCCCACTCGCTCGGCACCTCGGCTCTGGTAGGCACCTAAAAGTTGTACCACGTGTGTAACTGTCCTGGCTGCTTCACATGCGCCTCCCTTGCCTCATGGTCGTCATTTCTAGATACAAGCGAGTCCTAACCGTTGTTTGCCTACTGTTTGCCCTCGTCCCTGTTTGCGCTTGTCCCTGCTTCAGGTTGCTGAGGAGCCACGCTCTGCTGCAGGTATGGCTAGTGGGTGTATGGGACAGGTGGGTGTGCGTGCGTGCGTGTGACCTGTGCTGGTTTACCCGGAGCAGGCATGAAATGGCTGGTGCAGGAATGGCTGATGCAGGTATAGGTGTGGCTGGTGAAGGAATGGCTAGTGTAGGAATGGCTGGTGCAGGAATGGCTGGTGTAGGTGTGGCTGGTGCAGGAATGGCTGGTGGACGAATGGCTGCTGCAGGAATGGCTGGTGCAGGAATGACTGCTGACTTTTATGCCTCCCCCTCATCACTGTGCATTTTGCATCAACTTTGATTGCTGTGCGTCTAGCTCTTGAGGTAGAAAGTCACCTTTTTGCTCGAGCTCTGATTGCTGTGTGTCTGGCTCTTGATTCTCCTCAAACCCGTCGTTACTCCGCTTTCTTCTCCTTTTCATACGCACCCTTTCCCCATCCCTTCCCAGTGTCGGGACTGGCCTTTGCGCTAAAAGGCACACTCAGCGTTATCCTTATATCCATTCCAGCCTTCAGAGTGGCGTTGCTCCAATTAGCCGGTACTGCCTAGCTGCACTGCACACATCACAGTGCGAGTTGGAGGCATTTTTTTCGGTTCCCAATGAGTGAAGGGGAGAGTGGGAAAATTTTCATGCTTTACTTTTATGTACAACACATTTCTGTTATGTTATCGAGAGAATGGGTAACTAAGGAAAAATGTCGAGAGATACAAAACTAGGGAGCCAGTCAGCAAGTGTGGCAAGGCAAGCAGTTATAGAACAAGTACAAGCAAGTTTAGTATGACTCAGGATACAACGAGCAGCGCTGCTATGAAGACTAGACCAAGCTGAGTACAGAACAGTTGGAGTTCAGAGCCCATGACGTGTCTGTGTGTCCAGTGAGGACCACTGGCTCCCGTCCTCCTAGCACAAGCCCCAGTCCTGATGTACTCGCCAGATACCGCAGTACCCTCTTGGCGGCCGACGAGTGCACTGGTCGGTACCTGCCTGTCGCAACAAAGCGAGCCAGGAGACTAAGAGGGTACGCTAGATCTGGTTGGGTGCAGGTCAATAGGTACATGAGGCACCCCACCAGCTCTACGTATGGACCAGGGCTGACGTTTCAAAAAAACCCACTCTGATTTTAGCCCCAAAAATTTTTCCCAAGTCTGAGTAGTCAGGTTTCAGTTTTCCTGGTAGTCTGATTTCTCAGGATCCAGTAACTTTCAAGCCTGATTTCTTCAGGGTTCGCAAGTATGAATCAGAGTCGTGATTTTACCATTTAGTCGCCAATTTTTCATAACATTCGGGCAGTTAACCTACACCTAGTCTAATTTCCTAGCCTAGCTAGAACTCTGGCACATCCACAGCGACGACATCCTCCGCCTCATCATCCGACAGAAAGGGGTTGTCTTCTATAGCTACTGCACCTCCACCATCCCTCTCCCCCTCCTCCTCCTCCTCCTCATCCCAATCCTTTCCTAAGTAGTCTGGCACTGGAGGTTCCTGCTCTGCCTCTTCCAGCAGAGCCTTGCCTTTGCGCTTCCTCTCTTGTGATGCGAACACCACCGACTTCGCTGGTCTTCTCCTTTTTGCGTGCCACAGCTCCAGCGCCTCTTGCCAATTGATGTCGTATCTCAGCAGCGAAATCATCATCAGCTCACCCAGGCGGGCATTGCACAGAGCACCACGGACCCAAGACTTGATCACGTTCTGCCTGGAAAAACCACGCTCGCACTCCACAGTTGAGAGTGGTAACACCGCGCATGCTTGCCAGAGAAGCATGAGGTTGGGCCAGCGCCTGTTTATGGAACAACCACACACAAGAGGCGTGGAACAATAGAATCAATTATAAACTACAAGCATGGTGGGAAAGGAACAATAGAAGTTGATACAAACATAGACAGTTAGCGTGATCAAACTGGCAAAAACAATCATACACAGGCAGACACAGCAGCGTGCTTTGGAGACTCGACTTACCTGCTTGACTCCGTGTTGCCAAGGTAATTCGTGAGGCCCTGGTAGAAGCCCTCCTCGTTGTGGTGGTTCTGCATGATCGGGGCCCAAGTTGCCAGCTCCTTCTCCGCCTCCTTCAAATCGAACCCGGGGAGCTTGTCGTCGAAGATAGTACTGCAGCCATGGAGATACTCTCTCGTCTTCTTCTCCCTCACCATCCGATGCCGCGGCCACTTGCCCGCCCGAAACAGCTTTGTCGGCCCGAGCTTCGACA
Organism: Closterium sp. NIES-67; assembly: GCA_027943415.1. NCBI lineage: Eukaryota > Viridiplantae > Streptophyta > Zygnematophyceae > Desmidiales > Closteriaceae > Closterium > Closterium sp. NIES-67. The sequence continues at coordinate 382,621 of BQMB01000950.1, forward strand.
GGTCGTCCAGCCGCTCCAGCAGGTTCGTCACGCTCCCCCTCGCGAATTTCGCGCATAACAGTTCGCAGTCCCGGTAGTTGCTCTGGTAGACGTGCCCCTTGATCTGCCGCTCGTGCATCTGGTACGTGTGCGTCACCGGCTGCCCGTCCTTGTCGACGCCGCGCACCTTCACTTTCTTCGCCCCCCCTCGCCCGTACACGGTTAAGAAAGCCGAGAGCCACGTGCCGCTTACGCCCGCACCGAAAACCCCGCCGCACTCCAAGTAGCGGTGCCGAAGATCCCCCACCGCCTCGTCGACGTCCTGTGTTATCTCGGTAACATCCACCTGCGGTCGGGCGGGGGGGGGGGGGGGTGGGGGTGGTGGAAACAGGGGGGCGCAAATCAAGGGGGAGAATGTTAGTGCTGATTGTGAAAGAACATACCACAACCTCACATGCAAGGGCTCACCTCTCGCTTCTAAAACTTGAGGTTGAGCTCGTTCATGATGGCGAGGACGTCCGCCAAGAAGAAGAGACAAAACTGAAACTTGTATGAGATGACAACCTCGTACAGCTCATGGTTATACTCGTACAGTAAAACGATGGCCGCACCAAGGACCTTACAGAGGCGTCTGACTGCCTCGCCCCTGGACAACCACCGAATCGCGTGGATTCCTTGAACTTCAAGGTTGGTCTTGTGGATGACACGCTGAAGGTACTTGAACCGCTGGCTCCACATGCTTGAACGGCCGAGGAGATCGGCCAGAGTTCGGATAACCTTGTCGACCATGTCCAAGTCTGGACAGGCAGACGCGGCGTCCTTCACAGCCAGAGCTTCCCTGCGCACAGTGCATGTAAAAAGATTAGTAAACGAATAAAAGAAAAAAGCGACAACATAACATAACGAGTTTATACCGGTGGGCGATGCAGTGGGACGACACAAGGTGAGGGATGTGCTCGCGGAGCCGCGCCACGAGACCGTTCTCACGACCAACCATGACGGAAGCGCCATCGGTGCTGATTCCCGCGATGCGGTTCAGTTCGATGCCGGCGCCTTGAAGATGAGTGAGAAGCACGGAGAGCAGGGAGGCGGCGTCGCACTTCTCGACGGTGAGCAACGAGAAAAACTCGGTGACGACGCGGCGATGGCGCAGGAACGTGAGGTACACTATCAGGTGCTTCCCTCTAGTACGATCAGTGCTCTCGTCGCAACTGATGCCGATGAACGGGGACGATTGAATGTGCTGCATCTGGGTCCGTTGAAGAAGAGTCGCCAAGCAGTGGACCATCTGTTGAAAGCCGTACCTGCATGCAGAAGAGAGAGTAATTGTTAAAAAAATCCAACGGAGAAGACTAATGGAATCTCGTCGCCGGTACTTACCGAGTGAGATAAACACCGTAAGACTGGAGCGGTAGGTCCGGGGTGTCCTGCTCAGCCATAAAGCGACATAGCCGAGGAAACATGCTGATGGGAGCATCGACCTTACAGAGAAACTCAACAGCGCGGAGCAGTCGCACGACCCGCCTCCCCTCGACATCCGACGACAAATAGTCGTCCATCCTCTTCTGTCCATCGGCGATGTCGTCGGCAATCTTCAGCTGGGCATCCACAGCTTCCTTGTGTGCAGAAGAGTGCTCGTGTATGCGCATAGTCTGTGTCTGCAGGTCTCGGCCACCATCGCCCGAAGAGCTGTACTTGGTGGTCTCCTTGCCAAACGTCATGCACACACTGCACTTGAGAGAAGGGTGGCCGTCTTTTGTTTTGGTCAGCACTAGCCATGGAAAGAAAGGCAGCCATCAAGTTTTGTACTTTGCTTCAGCGACGAGGTATTTCTGCTCTATCAATTCCTTCTTACTCAGCTTTGGCGGTGGCGGTTCAACGACGGCAGGGACTGCACTAGGTGATGGCGGCGTGGATGGGTGGCGGAGCCTACCTCCGATAATGATTTGAGACTGGGTGTACTTGCCCGTCCGTTGTTTCTTCGCAGACGAAATCGTGGACGCGCAGGGCACGCTGTAGCGGACTGTGGTGGCGGTGACGCACTTAACGGGCAGAGTCGGGCCTCTGCTGGATGAGGCGACGGCAGGCGGAGGGACATATGGTGGTGGCACGAAGGGCGCGGACGGGGGTGGGTTTAGAGCAGGCTGGGTTTCCTCCGCTGCGGAGGAAACCACAATAGCAACGACGGGAGGAGAACCTAACGACCGCAGTATGTCTATCGCAGAGCGACGAACCTCTGCAGGCTCGTTACTACGAGGTGGTTCATCGGCGCTGGGCTCATCGTCTTCTTCTGCAGGAGTCCCCGTCATGGCTGTTGACGGGGTCGACAAACGAGAACCTACGTGAGGACGAGAACAACGAAACACGGATTGACGAGTAAGATTTACAAACCCCGTGTAAAAGTTTGAGTGCGCCTGAGAGGAGGGGGAGGGATGAGAGGGACGAAGAAGAAGGGCACCATCAAGCCCGAGGCGCGTGTTTCTTGGTTAACTGTCGTCGTCAGCTTCTGGATGGCAGCCCCTTCCAAACCCGCGCCGCCATGCCAAACATGAGCTGACGTTACGAACGAACCATGTGTTGGCATGAACTGTCGCCAATCACGGTCGGTCGGAAAGTTTTGCACATGCCAGCGAGGGCAAGAATCCCGCGTTACCAACCTTTGATGGCTTCCAACACACCCACGTAGAGGTCGCACGTGTGGCAGGAAGCATGACGCGCTGAGCGGCAAAGTCCCTGTTGAGGCAGCATCACAGTTACAGAGGGGGCGAGAATCCTGCCAAGTGCAGATACTTCACGTGAGACGTGCGGGGGTGAAATGGTGAAGGCAACATATGACGTAGTAGAGGAAATCTCGTGGAAAGTACAAGGTGCATGGATGTCGCATTCAGAGTCCATACGCGATGTACTTTGAACCCTCAGTATCCGTACAACGACTACTCTGAAAACTTCAGGATCCAAAATCTTACAAGTCTGAAGGGTTCAGTATCCAGAAAAGCCTAAGTCTGAAAAATCAGGATTGGCAAAAAAATGGGTCTGAAATTTCAGACAATCAGACTAAAATAGTCTGATAAAATCAGCCCTGGTATGGACCACAAGCCTCGATCGGGTCAGCCGGAATAGAAGCAGAGCGCCTGTGATCCACAGGGGTGGGCTGTGCTGAAGAGAACTGGAGACTGAACCTCTGGAGGATCTGTTGCACCATATGGGACTGGGAGAGTGTGATCCTGCGAGCGACACGGTCACGAGAGATCTCCAAGCCCAGATAGCGCCTCAGCTCCCCCAAGTCAGTACATGTGTGTTTCCCATGGAACTCGCCCGTCACTAAGGCCAGTGCGACTCTGTCTAAAGTAGCAAAGATAAGATCGCCTGAGTACACTAGGATATAGAACGGTTTTTTACCCGTGCGAAGAAAGAGAGAGGGGTCTGCAGAGGACGAAAAGAACTGCAACTCAGCAAGAGTGGTGCGAAGCGTGTCGTGCCACTCACGGGGTACCTAACGAAGGCCGTAGACAGGACGGCGGAGGCTCTACTTGGTCCCAGAGAAGCCTAGAGGGCATCGGAGGTAGATCGGTTTGTGCAGACTACCCTGTAGGAACGCTGTGGAGAAGTCGAGTGAGTGAAGCTCATAGTCTTGCAGTGGAGAAGGACTCGAAGAGTAGTAATCTTCGTGGTCGGGGAGAAGGTCTGGAAAAAGTCCACACCCTCACGCTAACTGAAGCCTCTAGCCACGTAATGTGCCTTGAACTTCGGCGGCACTCCAGGTGCGCGCTTCACCCTGTAGATCCACATGCCATCGACTGCGTTCGCCCCAGACAGGGGTACTATGTCGACGTAAGTGCCTGTGGATCCGTAGGATGCCATCTCAGCCTTCTAAGCTGCCCAGGCTGCCCAGTAAGAAGCCACGGGAGGAAAACGGTAGGCATATCGGCCCTCCGCTCTAACGGGAACACTATGGTGAACCGCGAGAAGTCTTCAACGACGACTAGGAGGTAGCGCTCCCGACTAAGACCATGGACAGGGGCAGGGCCCTAGACGTCCATGTACAGTGTCTGTAGTGGCGCTGTGATAGGAGGAAACGAGGAGGAGTGAGGGGCGGCGCGCTACTAGCCCTCGACGCAGGAGGTGCACAGTGGCGCTTCGGACGGAGGCAGAACGGGAAGCGACGCAGGGAGATCAGTGACTAGACCGTGTTGGGATATGTGCCTAAGTTGCAGGAGTGCAGGGTGACCTAAGCGATGGTGCCACACAAGGGCCGGGTGGGCTAGTAAGGGACAGGAGCAGAATGCGGCGACCTCGGCAGACGTAGCAGCAAGCGGGGACTCAGTGTGCAGTATAAAAAGACCTGACGTTGGGTCCCGCTTTAAAGTGGCTAAGTCTCGATCGATGACATTGTATGTGCAAGCGGCGTGTCTCTCGCGGCCAAGGAACGTAGTGGTGACGCCTTGGTCCTGGAGGTGACCGGCACCCAATAGGTTCCTAGCAAACTATGGGATGTGTACACTGGTGAGGGAGCCAGAGGGGACAGGGAGACATGCAGAGGCGGTCCTCTACCTTAGTCAGGGAGGTAGAGAAGAGATCAAGGGTGAGCTCAGAGGGGTGACGAGCGAGGAGTGCGTCGCGGGCAGGGGCAAGGCGGTCAGGGAGGCGGGTGACAAGGAAGTAGATAATGGCAAAGAGGGGGAGTGGGGCGAGTGCTAGCTTGGCCTCAGTGCAGGCCGCACGCCAACGGGCCTCGACGGAGCGCAGGTGCTCGAATAAGTCTGTTATGGTGGTGAAGGACGCTAGGTCGGGGTGGAAGAAAGGGAGGAAGAGACGACCAAGAGTGGCCGGCGACGGGGTGAAGTACCTAGCGAGGATAGCCAGCCAGAGGGCGCGGGCTGACGCAACACCCACAAAGTGGGAGTGCTCGTCAACCGGTAGGCACCTGAGGATGGCAACACGAGCAATGGCATCGCGGAATGCCCAGACAGAGTAGGCGGAACGAGCAGCAGCGCATGCAGCGGCAGCGGCAGCCGCAGGAGCGGCGTTGGGGGCAGCGGCTGCGGCAGTGGCAGCGGCAGCAGCGCAAGCGGCAGCCGCAGCAGCGGCAGTGGTGGCAGCGGCTGCGGAAGGGGCAGCTGCAGTGGCAGCAATGGCTACGGCAGTGGCAGCGGCAGCGGCAGCAGCGGCCGCGGCAGTGGCAGCGGCGGCAGCGGCAGCCGCAGCAGTGCCAGTGGCGGCAGCGGCTGTGGCAGAGGCAGTGGCGGCAGCTCAAGCGGCGGCCGCAGCAGCAGTAGTGGCGGCAGCGGCTGCGGCAGGGGCAGCGGCGGCAGTACAAGGGGCGGCAGCTGTGGCAGTGGCGGCTGTCTGGCGACTAGCTGGTAGCAGCTACTGGCGGCGAGCTGGTGGACGTGGCTGGCGACGAGCTGGCGAGCTCTGCTGGCGGCGAGCAGGCGAGCCCTGCTGGCTGCGAGCTGGCGAGGTGTGCTGGCGGCTAGCTGCCGAGCGAGGAGCGAAATAGGTGGTGGCAGGCTGGCGCAGTTGGCGCTGTCGAGCTAGGGAGCGAGCTGGCGAGCTAGCGAGGTATCTACTTGAACTGGCGAGGGAGGGAGCGAGGTGGCTGGCTGGCCGGCGGGCGTACGAAAAAGCGATCGAGTGCCAGGCCGGGGGGGAGGGGGGGGGGGGGGGGGGGGGGGGGGCTACGAAGCGCGAAATTTAAGAGAAGGAGGTGCGAAAAAAAAAAAATAAAAAAAATCTATATACTAGCAGAAGCGTGAGATGCGGAAACTACCTAGCTCAATACCATATTATGTTATCGAGAGAATTGATGACTAAGGGAAAATGTCGAGCGATACAAAACTAGGGTTGTGCTCACTAAGAACTAAACTAGCTAGGCTATAAACAAATATGACCTAGCTAATCTATGTAAGGGCATATTCGGACAAGACTATGTTCAGTACTAGCAAACCCGAAATTGAGTTTGAAACGCGAAACAGTGAGGTCCGAGGGTCGAAACGCGAAAACCTGTGCGGTTCAATTTGGCAGTTCGTGAAGTTTGGTTTCCTGGTGTTGGGATGAGAATAGCCCAAGGATCTTTTCAGAAGGCTAGGTCCTTGTAATAGAGTGCTTGATGGTACAGCGGAAGTCTTGAGTTGAACCCTTGTACTGGTATGTCAGAACAAGTGATTGATTATAGCAAAGGATACAAGGTTTATATAATAATACAAGAGAATATGAAGAGTCTAACTATTTGTGCACTTCAAGGGGTACATCCCTTTTTACGACTCGATAAAGGCGACTCGGGTAACCACCCGTACTGTAATGTCTGGACGGTTATTTGTCCTTATTGTCGCACTGACTCTTGCGATTCGGACAGTTGGGTTGCACGGTCAACGGTCTGCGACCGTTGCCCTTTCGTAACCTCTGCGGGGTGTCATCAACTTGTGTCAACTGTCAGTAGTGCTGTAGAAGTGTTGACTCGGTGATCCCCGTTGTTGCAGTCTTCGCGTATTCGTACACTCACGCGAGACTCCAGAAATGTCTTTTTTCATTTCCAACACCCTTCTTCATTTCTGGAGTGTCGATGTGGTCGAGGTTGCTGACGTGTTGCAGTCCAGTCGGCAGCATGCAGTACTGGAACTTCGACTTCATCAGCTTCTTGGTCAAGTAGTCGGCTGCCATTTCGGTGGTGGGGCAGTAGACCAATTGGAGGCGTCCCTGCTCGATCTTGTCCTTCTGATTGCTGATTGGATTTTGCAGAAGAGGGAGAAGTTCGGTAACTCAGCAATCTTCGCTTCTTCGAACAGTTCGCGCAGTTACAGTCCTTCCTTAGTGGCTGTGCAGAGGGCGATATATTCAGCTTCAGTAGATGAGAGAGCGAGTAGTTCCTATTTTCCCGAGTGCTTGTGATAGGGCCGATAGGTTCCAGATGGTAGATGTAGCCCGTGCATGAGTGTCGGTTGTCCTTATCGCCGGCGTGATCTGCGTCGACGTAGCCGATGAGTTCGGTTTTGGTAGTAGCACTTTTGTGGTAGGTCAGGCCGATCGTCGGGGTTGAGACGAAGTAGTGGAGCGCAGATTCCTACAGATTCCGCCATTCATATCACTTAAGGTAGGCGGCGCGTAGGTGAACGGAGTTGCGAGAGATAGCAGGGAGAGGTCGAATCTCCGAGCGATGGTCTCTGTGTAATTCGATGTCGAGAGGTGGATGGTGTCCGAGTCATCGATTACGTTGAGGCTGAGATATTGCGTCACGTTTGGCGACACAGTGATTGTGAGCTTGAGTTCCAGCTCCCCTTCGAACCAGACGGTTATGGATGCTGTGGAGCCGACGTAGAGCAATTCGTCCACGTAGACAATCAGCATAACGTAGTCGCCACTGCGTGACAGCCGGTACATGCCTTGGTCGTGGGGGAGTTGGGCGAAGCCCATGGTGGTTAGGAAGTGGTGCAGGTACTGCTGCCACTGGCACGGGGCTTATTTGATCCCATAGAGGGATTTGACCAGTTGGCAGACTAGTGTTGGATCGTCGATGTAGGCATGGGGCTGCTTGACGAAGTTGTCAGCATCAACAAGGGCATAGAGGAATGTGGTGGCGACGTCGATTTGTCGCAGAGGAAGGCAGCGGGCAGCGGCCATGGCGAGGAGAATTCGAAGGGAAGTGTGGCGATTGTCTGGAGCGAATGTCTCGCTGTAGTCACTGCCGTACTGCTGGTCGAAGCCGCGAACCACCCATCGTGCCTTGAATCGTTCGATGGTCCCATCTGTCTTGGTGTTCACTCGGAAGACCCACTTCCGGGAGAGGATGGTCTTCCCCTTGGTATGAGAAATCGGTATCAGCTTCCACGTGTTTCGCTCTTGCAGTGTCGCTAATTCTCGATCCATTGCCTCCCTCCATTTTTCCCTGTGTGGTCCTTTCAGGGTTCGCTTGATGGTCTTTGGCTCGTTGACTGGTGGCGGTGAGGACGGAGGATGCACGGCTGCTATGAGTCCGAGGATTTGCAGGCCACTCTCGGTGTAGCGGGGAGTGTTGGATCCTCGGGATAGTCAGCCTCGTCTCCCGCTTTAGGATCAGGTACGAAACTTGGTCCTACTCAGTCTGAAACGTTGGTGTCGACGTTGTGAGGAGTTACGTAAACAGTATCGGCAAAGTGGGAGTATGCTTTGGCATTCGCGCTGTCGCAAGGGTTCTCTTCGTCCATCTGCATGTTGTCGGAGCAGTAAGGAAGTGGTCCTGCAGTTGCTGACGCATCCGGGACGTTCTGCCCCTCCAGGTCAGCTTCTTCTTCGGTCGAAGCGAATGCGCATGCGTCAGCAAAACCACCGGATGGGTCTTGATTGGATGCGATGTTCTCCAGGTAATAGTTGAAGGGGAGGTTCTCAGATAAAATCACATCGCGTGCCGGCATTGTTTCCTTATCTTCCATGTTGAAGATTTTCCAAGCCTTGTAGTGTTTTTCCATACCGAGGTGTAGACCTTATCTTGCCCGCTGCGAAAATCGTCCAGCGCGTGTAGTGTGCGGACGGTAATGTACCATGCAGCTAAACACTCGTAACAATTTTCAATTGCCCTACTTCCCTGTCCACTGCAGATGCGGTGATGCGTTGTTTGGCAGGGAGCTTGACGACATAATATTCTGCAGCATAACGGCGTGGTTCATCGCCTCCCGCCACTGCGAGTTGGGCAAGCACATTCCAGTCAGCAACTTCCTCATGGTGTTCTGGAGTGTTCTGTTGATCCTCTCTACTACACCATTCTGTTGGTGAGCGTAGGGGAGGGTGACGAGCCTCTTGATTCCTCTCTCTTCAAGGTAGTCCCTGAATCGTTGTGACTGGTATTCCATCGCCCCGTCTGACTGAAAACATTTCAGCTTCGTGTCTCCCTCCCGTTATACTGCAGCAAGCCATGCGACGAAAGCAGCGAAGGCAAGGTCGCGTGATTGTAGGTTAAGGTGCCAGGTGTATCGTGTCGCGGCATCGACGAAGATGATAACGTAGTTGAGATCGGCCTGGCCGACTTCTCGTGGGATATACAGTAAATCACAGTATACCTTTTCGAGTGGAGCGTACTTTGGTGCGCTCGGGTTGTGATGTGACGGGCAGATAAATCAGGTGCATCAAGGTCGTCGAAGTTCACGACCATCGAGAAATAGAAGAGCATCCTTGTCCAAGACATTTGCACAAATAGTGTTGAAGAGTCTTGAATTGTCGGGATGTCCTAACCTTTGATGCCATATATCTTCGCTTGCCTTGTGTCCCACGGAGCGTCGGTACATATCCGAGTTGGCAGAGAAGGCCGAGACGGTCGCGGCGCTTTGATACTGCTCGCGAGGATGCGCCTTCAGTTGCTCAGCGTTGGTCGGCGGAGGCTCATCAACGGGTGACGTTACAGGCGGAGTTGCTTCAACGGGTGGCGCCGACGAAGTCCCAGCGATGGGACTTTCATGAAGTGGTCTTGTCGGCGCTTGTGGTTCTGCTGCATGCTGTATTTCTGCTTCTTGTTCCTCTACTTCCTGTGTCATTGCTAATGCCCGTGTGCTCTCTGCTTCAGGGATGGTGTTGGAGTACAAGAAACCATTGCGGTCAAATCCGGGATCAAGATCCGGCGGGGGCGTCCAGGGCGCGAAGGAGATGACGCCATCGCTGCCAGCGGTCCGGTGGTCTGGAACAAAGTCCAAGATGAAGACGCCGTGCTTCCAAATGGCTCTGCCGATGAAGAGACCGCCCTTCCCGTGGTAGAGACAGAACTCCCAATCGAAGCTTGCTGAATACCCTTCGATATGAGCTTGCTGACGCTTAGTAGATTGTAGCCGAGGTTGTCGACGACGAGCACTCGTAACATCTGTAGTATCACGTTTGTCTTGCTGGATTGGAACTGAACACTCCTTGTTTTCGTGTGCGCAGGTTCTGGTTATTGGCGACGGTGATGACGACTTCTCGGTGCAGGGTCTTCTCTTTCTGGACGAAACGTATCGAAGAAACCATGTGTCGCGGCCGGACGATTCGTCGCGAGCTATTGCAGCGTAAGAAGGGTTTGGTTGGAGACGGGTCTGTGTCAGAGCGGGGGGCTGTTCGTCAAGATCGCAGTGATGTGGGGAATCAGGTCCATAAATATGCCAAAGTTGCGATACGTGCGAATGCTTTGTTGTTCTGTTGCTGTCAGGTTGCGCAGGAGGTTGGTGAAGGCCATCAGCGGCTGATAAGTGTAAATCTTCTTCTCTTGAGTAGTCCCGTTTACAGGAAAGGGCTAGGAGCCAATGAAGATGCCGAGGATTTGCGCGCCGTCCATCAGCAACTCGAACTCGAAGCTCCAGGCAAAGTAGTCCTTCCCGTTGAAAGGTGAGGACGTCTGTAGTTTCAAAATATTGCTGAACTGTTGTTGCATGGTGACAATGTCTGTCTGCTTCTCAGCTGTCTCTAAGTCCACTGCCGGCGCGAGAGTCAGCAGGAAGGTGAACGAGACTAGCGAGGGCTGGTAAGGTTGATGCTGTATAGGTTGTGCACCTCTTGCGTACAATGCGTTGTCGAGGCTCATTGGGACTGCCCCACTGCTGTTGTTGCCGTGTGCCGATTCAGCAGGTGTCGAAGACTGCTCGTAGGTTGAAATGAAGGAGAAGAACTTCTCCATTAGATTCAGGTCCATGCCCATGGAGGAGGCCACTGGTTGCGTGGAGGCTCCTGCTGCTGCGACTGCCTCAGTCTGTAGTCCAGAGACTAGGGGTGCAGAGGGGGATTTAGTAGAGGATCTATCGCCTTTAGATGGCGCCATGTCTTGTATCCTTGATTGATGAACTTGAGATTGTTGTGAATGGCTTTGTAACAGGAGCATAGCTTCTGATCTGCTCTCATACCATGTTGGGCTGAGAATAGCCCAAGGATCTTTTCATAAGGCTAGGTCCCTGTAACAGAGTGCTTGATAGCACAGCGGAAGTTTTGAGTTGAACCCTTGTACTGGCATGTGAGAACAAGTGATTGATTATGGCAAAGGGATACAAGGTTTATATGATAATACAAGAGAATATGAAGACTCTAACTATTTGACGACTCGATAAAGGCGACTCGGGTAACCACCCGTACTGTAATGTCGGGACGATTATTTATCCTTACTGTTACACTGACTCTTGACTCTTGCGATCTGACTGTTGGGTTGCATGGTCGATGGTCTACGATAGTTGCCCTTTCGTGACCTGTGCGGGGTGTCGTCAACCCGTGTCAATTGCCGGTAGTGCTGTAGAATATTTGACTCGGTGATCCCCGTTGTTGCAGTCTTCGCGTATTCGTACACTCATGCAAGACTCCAGAAATGTCTTAAAGCAAGAGGCTAGAAAAGTGACCCCCTTTTCAAGTTGGACCCAACTCGAAATAGTTCCGCTCAAGAGTGTGTTGGTTGGGAACTTGCGAGACTGTTTTTTGTTAGGGGGCCAGTTCGTGTTTGTTCGATAGTTGGCCACAAAATTACGAATGAACATTTTGCATGATTTTTGTAAATCACAAGCCATCCCGCTACCCAGCGAAAGATGAGCTGAGGACCTTAATTTTGAGAGCCGAAGGCACGCACTTCCCCGTCACATATCTCTTCAAAGTACCAGCAAAATAAAACGTCGCGAGTGAAATACAGAGCGCAAAATGCCAAAACCACGACACAGAGAGAGACTCGTTGCGAGAGGTGTGGGGAGCGGGAGAAATACGGTGAGGAAGAGGTGTTCAGAGCGGGAGTGTGAGAAGGAAAGCCCTGGAAAAATCGAAGGAGAGGGGCAGAGATAGAGAGGAAGAGGCGCGGAGAGAGAGTGGAAGAGGCGCGGAGAGAGAGAGGAAGAGGCACGGAGAGAGGTGTGGAAGAGGTGCGGAGAGAGAGAGGAAGAGGCACGGAGAGAGAGAGGAGGATGTGCGGAGAGAGAGAGGGGAAGAGGCGCATAAACGAAGGGAGAGGTGAGGAGAGAGGGGAGAGGTTGAGTGCACGTCGAAAGGAGCAAGACTGTCGCCATGCGCCACCTTTTTTTTTCGCAGCGCAACTCTCATCCACTCTCCGCCTCGCTCTCTTTCTTGTCGCGCCGCTCTACACGCTCCGACGGTGCTACACACTCTATCCAGCCGCGCTTTTCTCTCTCTCTCCCGCCGTGCTACTCTGCCTCTCTCCCATCTCGCTACTCTCTCTCTCTCTCTCTCTCTCTCCCATCGTGCTACTCTCTCTCTCTCTCTCCTGCTGCACTACTCTGACTCTCTCCCATCTCGCTGCGCTGCTCTCTCTCCCATCACGTTACTTTCTCTCTCTCTCCCGCCGCGCTACTCTCTGTCTCTCTCCCATCTTACTCTGCCGCTCTCTCTCCCATCGCGCTACTTTCTCTCTCTTGCTGCACTACTCTCTCTCTCTCTCTCCTGCCGCGCTACTCTCTCTCTCTCTCTCTCTCTCTCTCTCTCTCTCTCTCTCTCTCTCTCTCTCTCTCTCCCGCCGCACTACTCTGTCTCTCTCCCATCTCGCTACTCTCTCTCTCTCTCTCTCTCTCTCTCTCTCTCTCTCTCTCTCTCTCTCTCTCTCTCTCTCTCTCTCTCTCTCTCTCTCTCTCTCTCCCATCGCGCTACTCTCTCGCTCTGGCCCGCTGCGCTACTCTCTCTCTCTCTCTCTCTCTCTCTCTCTCTCTCTCTCTCTCTCTCTCTCTCTCTCTCTCTCTCTCTCTCTCTCTCTCTCTCTCTCCCGCCGCGTTACTCTGTCTCTCTCCCATCTCGCTGTGCCGCTCTCTCTCCCATCGCGCTGCTCTCTCTCTCTCTCCCACCGCGTAACTATCTCTCTTTCCCTCCTGCCGCGCCACTCTCTCCCTATCTTGTTGCGTCACATTTTCCTAACTGTTCCTAGGCACTAAGGCGGAAAAAACAAGGGGTCAACTAGCGGAACTAGGTAGCTAGGCGTCTGTTAGTAGCTTACAACTAGCCAGGAAATGAACTTTCGCGTAGGAAATAGAGAAGTGCTCTTTGCAGCACTTATGAACCCAGGCCCAACTTGAAAACCGAGTTGGGCCCAAATTGACCCGAAAGCCTCAACCCGTCGCATGCACTCGCCATGCCAGAATGCCACGGGGAAACGCTAACCCTGACAAGCATTTTGTGTAAGAAATACAGCTTTGGCACGTCGCCAGTTTCGTCTCGCGATGATCATGTTGGCGGGATCCAATCAGCTTTGAGATCAAACTTCATTTTTTCAACCCGCTTCACTTTGGAACAGTAATTCGTCAGCCGAGGTTTCCAAGAGAAGTCACTAGGGGAAGTCCACTTAACCTTCTCGCTTTAAGTTATTTTTTCATTTCCAGCATCTGGTATTGAACGCGCTAAAGTAGGAATACGCCATAAATATATTTGTTGACACTTCCTCATTATTTTATGATCCCAACACAATGGAAGTTATTGTCAAACATATATTGTTATGTTTGTGTAAATTGTATAGGTTTGTACCTTAGAGGGTACAACCCTTATGACATATACCCTTGTACACAATGCATTCTAGTCATTCTCTGTTTCTGATATGGTATCACGAGTAGGTTAGGTCCCCCTGCCCACCCGAGCTTCCGCCCTAGGTCCTAGCCGCCCGTTCCCCCTAGCTAGCCCGCGCCCGCCCCTAGTCGGCCCCGCGCCCGTTCCTAGCCGGCCCTCGCGCCCGTTCCTAGCTGGCCCCGTGCCCGTTCCTAGCCGGCTCCCACGCCCGCTCCTAGCCCCCCCTTGCACCAGTTCCTAGCTGGCCCTCGCGCCCGTTCCAGCCGGCCCTCGCGCCCGTTCCTCGCCGGCCCTCGCGCCCGTTCCTAGCCGGCCTTCGCGCCCGTTCCAGCCGGCCCTCGCGCCCGTTCCCGTCGGCCCTCGCGCCCGTTTCTAGCCGGCCCTCGCGCCCGTTCCAGCCGGCCCTCGCGCCCGCACTGCACCGCACCGCTCCGCTCTACACCGCACTGTACTGCACTGCACCGCATAGCACCACACTACACCGCACTGCACCACTCTGCACCGCACTACACAGCACTGCACCACTGCTGCATCGCTCCTGATGGCGGACTCCGTGCTCCGCTTTGACGCAGAGGGTCAGCCGCTTGAGTTTGACACGTGGCTGGTCGACCTCCGCCGTCATGTCACTGGTCAGCGGCAGGATGGCCACTCCCTGGCGGTCCACCTTGACGGTACGCTTCCCTGCCCTGACCCCCCTGCTGCCCTGCCCGCTGACCCCTCGTCCGCTGACCGTGAGTCTGCTGCAGCTGCTGCCCTTGCCCGCTCAGTCTGGTTGTCGCGTGACGCCGTTACGCAGCTTGCGATTAGTCATGCCCTCCCCCTGTCTCAGCGCCCCCGCTTTCGGTCGGTCACGACAGCGCAGGAGTTCCTAGATGCTGTTGTCAAGCGCTATTCCACCCCGCCGGCTGCCTCTGTAGGTCGCCTGATCCTCCTGATGCTCTTTCCTGACCTTGCGTCTTTCCCCACTGTCGCTGACCTGGCCGCTCACCTGCGCACGATAGACGCGACCTAGCGCTCTGCCTGCACTAAGACCCAACTTAGAGCCTTTCAGCCGCCCATCTGCTCTACCCTCTACCTGCTTGCCACCCGCCTCACTGACCGCCTTGCTACTGCTCGCGATCGCTCTCTTAGCATCCACCCCGGTGACCTCACACTCACTAACTTTGTCGACACCCTGTCTGCCATAGAGAACCGCCAGCGCTCTATCGCCCAGACCAGCGGTACTATGCCGGTCCCTATCTTTTAGAGTTGTGCCCTTGCTCAGTGCACCTTCTCAGACAGTTCCGTTGCTTTGGCTGAGACCGCAGCTGCAGCACAGTTCCGTCCAGGGAAGGGTCGCCGCCCGAAGGCTGGGCACGGCGGTGGGGGTGGCGGTGCAGGTGGAGGTGGTGGCGCTGACAAGGGGACCGTGCCTGGTGCAACCAAGCAGCCGTCCCAGCAGCCGCAGGCGTCACAGCCGGAGCAGCACCAGCAGCAGCAGCAGTCCCAGCCTCAGCTGCAGCAGCCGCAGCAGCCGCAGCCGCAGCGGCGAGCGAGTGGTCTCCCGCCCGGGTGGCCTGGCGCTGGTGGTGGCGGTGGACGTGGTGGCCGTGCGCGTGGTGTGCCTTCCGGTGGCAGTTCGGGTGACGGGCGCTGTCAGTACCAGCTCCAGACCGGTCCTCACCTTGGCTCCGTTTGCGGTAAGATCGGTCACACCCCAGTCCGCTGTTTTCGTTGCCTGGATGACTTGTTTCATCATCGCTTCGGCCCGTCGCCCGACCTCCCCGACTGGAAAAGCTTGCTTCGCCGTAGTGTTCCGATTTTTGATATGGACATGGATGAGATTTGTTCCGCCCTGCATGTGTTGTATGCTGATGACTCTAGTGTGACTGGTTTTTACTACCCCTTGTTGCCTAGTGTAGGCGTGTCTAGTCTTGCCTCCCCTGCTGCGTCAGGCGTAGGATCCCCTGCCTTGTTTAGCCTTGGTTCTTCCTTTGCTGCTCCGACTCCGGCCGCCACTGCTGTGCTCTCCTTCACCCTGGACTCTGGCGCTTCCCGGTGTTTCTTCCGCGACTCCACTATGCTGACGCTACTTGCTGCTCTTGCTGCAGTTTCCCTTGCCGACCCCTCCTCCGGTCTGGTAGTCGCCCGCAGTTCCACCACCCTTCCCTGTTCGGCGGCTACTTCGGGCTCTTTTACAGGCCTGCACATCCCCTCGTTCACCAGGAACCTAGTTGGTGTCGGCTTCCTCCAGAACCTTGGCGTCACCACTACGTTACCTGGTCACGAGCGGTTTGCTGTCTGTACCAAGGCCGCCCTGGTGCTCCCCTCACCACGTTCCCCCAGGACCCGGTGTCCGGCCTGTTCACACTGGACACCGCGCCCCCCCCGGTTGGGATGTCTCCTCAAGTGGTTGCATTTACCCAGGTTGCTGCGGCCTGCTCGTGTCAGTCGCTTACTCACCCAACACTCCTGTGGCACCACCGTCTAGGTCACCCTGCGCTCCCGCGTCTGCGTCACATGTCTCAGCATGGTCTTGTCCTAGGTCTCCCACGGTCGTTCCCCGAGTTGCCCTCCTCCCCAGCGCCACCATGCATGCCCTACGTCGAGGGCCGGCTCCGCCATGCCTCTCACTCCTCCTCGTTCCCCCCCACCGCCGCACCGCTACAGACCCTGCACATGGACGTCTGGGGCCCCGCCCCCGTCCATGGGCCGCGTCGAGAGCGCTACTTCCTCGCGCTTGTCAACGACTACACGCGCTACACCACGATGTTCTCCCTAGAGCGGAAGGCCGACGTGCTTGACGTTTTTATCCCGTGGCTTGTCTCTGCGCATGTCCACGCATCGGTTTGGTCATGGAGGTGGCTCGTGCCTCCATGATCCATGCCGGTGCACCCCATTTTCCATGATCGTTTGCCGTTCGCTACGCCGCTCACCATCTTAACCTGTGGCCGCCAGCAGCCGCAGGTTTCACCGACCCTTCTTTGGTCCAGGTCTCCTGGTGACGCGTCTGCGTTCAACATCTAGGGCTGCCTTGCTCACGTCCATGCCTCTGGCACGGACAAGCTCACTGCCCGCACCCTCCCCTGTGTCT
This sequence comes from Closterium sp. NIES-67, assembly GCA_027943415.1. Classification (NCBI taxonomy): domain Eukaryota; kingdom Viridiplantae; phylum Streptophyta; class Zygnematophyceae; order Desmidiales; family Closteriaceae; genus Closterium; species Closterium sp. NIES-67. The sequence goes on from BQMB01000950.1 coordinate 399,134, forward strand.
TCCTAGGTTTCCCCCTCGACTCGTCTGACAGACACTTCTACCACCCGCCATCTCACCGTTTCTTTCACTCCCGCAAAGTCACCTTTGACGAGTCCACCTCCTTCTACCACCGCTTTCCCCACCGTGGTCCCCCGGTTACCCCCCCTCTGTTCCTGGTTCCCCCTTCCTCGGTTGCCCCTACCCCTCCCCCTCCCCCTCCCCGTCCTGCCCCGTCTGGTGTGTCTCACGTCACCCCCCTCACGTCGGCTGTCCCGGGTGAGGAGTCTGCTGACTCTGGTGGCCCTGCGGTGTAGTCCTCGCCGCCTGCCCCTCCCCAGGTGTGTCCTCCTCCACCGCCTCCGCAGCCGCCGTCGCCACTGCTGTCGCAGCCACCGTCACCACCGCCACAGCCGCCGCAGTCGTCGTTGCAGCCGCCGCCGCCGCCGCAGCCGTCGCCGCAGCCGTCACAGCAGCAGTTCGTTGACTCTGGGGGTGCTGGCGTTGGGGTGGGTACTAGTCCTGGGGTTCCTGTCGTGGCTTGTCCCGGCGGGCCTGGGGGTGGTACCGGTGCAGGAGGGGTTTCGGGCTCTGGGGGTGTTGCTTCTGGGGGTGCTGGAGTGGAGTGTTCCAGAGGTAGCCCTGGAGCAGCTTGCGGTCCCGGTATCGGTGTTGTGCCGCTGCAGCAGCAGTCACCGCCGGTGTCAGCCCTTCGCCTTCTCCGCCTTCCGTCCCCTGACCACGCGTCTCTGCCTCTCCTGCCATTCCCTCCTCTCCCTGTTTACGGCCCTGTGTTTCCCCCCCCGGACTCGACTTCGGCTCGTCTTCCCCATCGTTCCCCTCTTGTTTTCCCTCCTCTGTCTCCCGACCCGACGCCTCCGTCTCACGTTTGGTCTCGCCGTCAATCCCGTGCTCGCCCTGTCTCCCCTGACTCGTGCTCTCACCCTATGTTGCTACGTTCCCACGCGTCTCATCCTCCCCTCCTACTGTCGCCTCCTCCATCCTCCCTTGTTGTTGCGCCTCCCCCTCTGTCTGACTACCTTCGTGCCGCTCGTCCTCTTGTTCCTCGGGTCCTTGCCTCTCTCGTTACCGACCCGTCTGTTCCGGTCTCGCATCTTGACGCTCTTGTCGCTGTGGTCGCTGACTTTGCCTCTACCCACCGCCTTGACTACGCCACTGCTCTGGTCCCTGACCCTTCCCGTCCTCCGACTGTCGGGGGTGCTCCTACCCTCGGCAGTGACGTCCTAGAGGACCGCCAGTACGAGCTTGCTTTCCTGTCCGAGGCTGCTTCCCATCTCTGTTCCATGCTGCTAGTCCCTGAGGGTGACCCAGACGCTTTCGACATCCCGACCCCTCGCACTTACGCTGAGGCGACCTCGGGACCTTGGGCCTCATAGTGGATAGCTGCCATGGAGCAGAAGATGGCATCTTGGAGATCCACCGGAACTTACGTCGACACAGTTTCCCCACCTGGGGTGAACGTAGTCCATGGCCGGTGGCTCTTTGAGGTGAAGCGCCCCCTTGGAGAGCCGCCTGTGTTCAAGGCACGCTACATGGCTAGAGGCTTCAGACAGCGTGAGGGGGTGGACTTCTTTCAGACCTTCGCCCCGACCTCGAAAATGACTACTCTTCGGGCGCTGCTACATGTAGCAGCACAGCGTGACTACGAGTTACACTCCCTCGACTTCTCCAATGCGTTTCTTCAGGGCAGCCTACATGAGCAGGTCTACCTACGCCGCCCTCATGGCTTCACTGGTACCTTCCCTCCTGGGACCCAGTGGCTCATGCGGCGCCCAATCTACGGCTTGTGGCAGGCGCCCCATGAGTGGCACGACATGCTGTGTGCTACCATTGCAGACCTGCAGTTCTTTCCGTCCTCTGCAGACCCCTCGCTCTTCGTTCGTGCTAGCCAGACCCCGTTCTACACCCTCGTTTACGTAGACAACCTGGTATTTGCCAGTGCAGACACTCACGCGCTGGCCTTTGTGAAGACAGAGCTGCTGAAGAGACACACCTGCACTGACCTAGGAGAACTGCGCCACTACCTTGGCCTGCAGATCTCCAGAGACAGAGCAACGCGCACCATCACCCTCACCCAGTCACACTTGGTGCGCCACGTCCTTCAGAGGTTCGGTCTTCAGTTCTCCTTCGCACAGCCCATACCTCTTCCAGTAGATCACAGGCTCTCTGCTCTTGTTTCTGAGGAGTCAGCAGAGCCCTGTCGTCCTTACGCTGAACTGGTGGGTTGCCTCATGTACCTGATGACTTGCACTCGTCCAGATTTCGCATACCCTCTCAGCATCCTGGCTCGCTTTGTGGCCACGGGCAGACACCGACCTCAGCACTGGTCTGCCGCTAAGAGAGTTTTGTGTTATCTCGCAAGTACATCGGGCATGGGGTTAGTGCTGGGAGGACGCAGGCCAGTTGTCCTTACTGGACACACAAACGCTTCTTGGGCAGACGACGCCGAGACCCTCAGGTCCTCTCAGCGCTACTGCTTTAGCCTTGGTTCAGGTGCAATCTCGTAGAGACCTACTCACTCCTCGTCTGTTGCTCAGTCCAGCTGTGAGGCCGAGATCTACGCTGGTGCCATGGCGGCACAGGAGCTCCGCTGGCTGACCTTCTTGCTCACTGACTTAAGTGAGTGGCCTGGCTCTGCCCCAGTCCTGTACGCTGACAACAGGGCCATGATCCTACTGTGTCAGGAGCCTCGACTTGAGGGCAGAGCGAAGCACATCCAGTTGCGGTACTTCCTCCCGCGTGAGCTACAGCATCGTCGCCAGGCCCGCGTAGTACACTTGGCCTCCGGTGCCAACATGAGTGATATGTTTACGAAGGCGCTTGCACCTAAAGATCATCAGTGGCACTGTGTACAGCTAGGTCTCGTTCTTGTAGCCTCTCACTTGCTAGGGCCTTGACTATGTACATACCTTTATATATATTTTACCCTGACTGGCCTTGTGGCCTCACCCAGTGGTTAGACTAGTAGTGCCGCCCTGGTCTTGCTCTTGCCTTGGTCTGTACTTGTTTGACTGGTCTTTCGACCCTTGCCTCAGAGGTTGGACTAGTATTGCCACCCTGAGTTGCTCGTTCTCTCGTCAGGAGCTGCCCCTATACAGTCTAGGGGGTGTGTCAAATATGTATTGTTATGTTTGTGTAGACTGTATAAGTTTGTGCCTGTTGGAAATACCTCAATGACTTAAGCGTTTCTGAAGTGTAACACTACACTTGAGGAAAGTCGTATCGAGTACACGAGTCAACGGAGGTTACACGAGGAAGTTGGACGAAAGAACACGAAAGGACGAAGGGACTCGAAGGGTCGCAACGAGAGGTTGCGACTGATCGTTACGTCTGCAAGGGTGGTAACCGAACCGAAAATCGAGTCGCTGTGCGACTCGATAACCGTTCCTTCAACTGTACTCTACAACGGCTTCATCTCTTATTTTCTATATATTGCTGTATGCTTGTTTCCTTTAATCAATCACTTGCTCTCACATACTAGTGCAAGGGTTCAACTACTCAACTCTTCCGCTACACTACTCAAGCATTTCATACAAGTGGGACTTCGTATCTGAAAAGGGTCCAAGGGTTTTTCTCAGCCCAACATGGTATGAGAGCTAGTCAGAGACCAAACTCCCATCAACGACATCCTATCTACAGTAGGCACATCAGAACTTCATCAATTACAAGTCATGGACAACAAGGGCAAGAAGTCTTCTACGGGCTCACCCAGCGGCCAAGACACTCAACCCGGCATCTTAGGACTACAAACTGAGACCGGCGCTGCTCAAGAAATGGTGACCCCTTCACCCTCTTCACGCGTGGACCCAAACCTTATGGAAAGGTTCTTCAGCTTCATGTCACACTTTGACCAGCAGCAGACAAGGATACCTGCGCATTCAAGACAGAGCAACGGGGGAAATATGGGTTTAGCACCAATGTGTTGAGTGACCCGCTGGGGTTGCCCTTGAGATCCTCGGGGAAGGGCCACAGGTGCAGAGCCTGGGGGGCTATGGGCGCACTTACCCGCTATTCAACAAGCCCTTTTAACCCAGTGGTTAGTGACTGGGTTTCTGACATGGTATCAGAGCCAAAGGTCTTGGGTTCAACTCCCAGTGCCAGCGTTACAGAGGCGCTCGTGTCTTCCACCTATCCCAGCGGGGGGGGGGGTGTTGAGTGACCCGCTGGGGTTGCCCTTGAGATCCTCGGGGAAGGGCCACAGGTGCAGAGCCTGGGGGGCTATGGGCGCACTTACCCGCTATTCAACAAGCCCTTTTAACCCAGTGGTTAGTGACTGGGTTTCTGACACAATGAGCCTCGACAACTCATCATTCGGGCGGCACAATCAGGCACCTACCTTTGCGCCTTATCACTCTTCACCAGGGACATTCGAGTTCATGCCGCCCCGTGCTCAACCGACAGCAGCTGCATCACAACAGACACCAAACGAGATATTGAGTCTCCAGGCGCAGTTTTCACATGTTATCAAACTGCAGACATCCTCATCGTTCAACAAGCACGACTTCTTGACCTGGAGTTTTGAGTTCGAGCTGTTGATGGAGGCCGCGCAGCACTTGGGATACTTCAACGGGTCCCTGCCATTTTCAAGTAATGGCACTGCAAAGGAGCAGGAAATCTTCACTTATCAGTCGCTGCTGGCGTACACAGTTCTCCTGCGAAATCTGTCACCACAAGAGCAATAGAGCATCAGAACGTATCGGAGCTACGGAAACTCCGCGGAGCTCGCCTGGCATCAACTGAAGTGCCTTTATCAAGCAAACGACCGCGTGACACAAAGAAGACTCATGCAGCAGTTGACCACAATACAAATGAAGACCAGGGAAAAAATGATGCAGTATATGAGTCGCTGTCAGACACACCGCGACTGCCTGCTTCGGTGCGGAGGAACAATCACTGAAGAAAGCTTCGTGACACTTGTCCTTGCCGGGCTCGGGCCAGAATAGAGAACCACCCGCTCACTTCTTCGCGCCCACGGACGAATTTCCGAGATGCACCTCTACGCCGAGCTTCATACCGAACAACAGGAGATGGACCTGTTTGAAGAAAGACAACCACGGAACAAGCAGCAGCCATTAGGCTTCTACACTCAAAGAAGAAACGACAACAACTACAACCGACGCGATAAGCAGAATCGATATGACACAAGAGGTCTCACCGTCGTGCTGCCGTTCTGCCACAATTGTCAGACATCCGGACACTCCAAGGTTAACTGCACACGCCCTCGAGTTTATCGTCCAGCAGATCCGCAAGTCGCCTCAACTCAAGAGAATCCGCCAAGCCGCTCCTCTACACCTGCACGAGATACACCAAACATCATCAACTGCATGGTACGGATCAACAGCTGCAGACTTGAGTCACCACCTACTTACGCTCCAGACAAAGAAGAATTGCCACCGCCACGCTCACAAGGTCTCCAGGTCAACCCGACGTACGCTGCATTTGCCAACGCCGAACCCACCGGGCGAAACACCTGGTTCTTGGGCAGCTGCTGCGGCCAACATATGTGTTCTTCCGGGCGCTTCGTACAACGGGAGCGTCGCCTCAACTGCAATGTCATCATCACCGTCGCCAACAATGAGAACCTGAAAACAAATAGACAAGGAGTGGTTCAACTTCAGACAATGGAGACAAACGTCATACTACAACTCAACAAAGTTCTCATCGTCGACAACTTGGGATACAATCTGCTAAGCGTCAGCCAGTTAATGGTGAAGGGAATTCACCTGGAATGCGACTCGGACGCCAACGAGTTTCGACTTTACCACGGGAAGGGCAGACTCTTCATCGGTCGTGCTCTCCTAAAGTCGGGCGTCTTCGTGCTGGACTTCGTCCCCGACCGCGGAACTGCCGACAGCGACAACATCGTGTCATTCGCTGCCTGGACGCATCCGCCAGATCTTGACCCCGAATTCACTCTAGACGGATTCTGGTACTCCAACACCATCCCTGCAGCAGAGGGAACACGAGCATTAGCAATCATCCGACAAGAACGACAAGTACCAGCAAGCATCCATCACCCGACATCACCTGCAGTAGCAGCAATCCGAGGACCGCCATCCCAAGCAGATCAACTCATGCCCATCACCCGAGGAGTCTGCCGCAGTCCCGCCACGGTCATCGCGTTCTTCTCCAACGCCGACATGTACAAGCGCTCACTCGGCCATCGCGCTCCCGATGACATATGGCATCAACGCCTCGGACACCCTGCAAACAGCACAGTTCTACAAACCATACGAGCCGGAGTATTAGAAAAGGATGCTCTTCTCACAACGAGCGACCAGGAGCTTCGACAACCCCGCGCACGATGCTTGAAGTTGATCTTCCCCACCAACCTTTCCCGTCGAACATCAATCCAAGCGCACCTGCATACGCAACGATGGAAAAAGTCTACAGCGACATCTTAAATATGCCACGAGACGACAGTGAAGCAGATTACAACTATGTCATCACGTTCATCGACGCAGCAACAAGATATGTCTGGCACTATAACCTCAAGATACAAGATCAAGCATTCGAAGCCTTCACGACGTGGCTTTGCCATCGCTGAACGAGAATCCGGCTCGCAACTCAAGAGTTTCCAGTCAGACGGGGCACTGGAGTACCAGTCACAACGATTCAGGAACTACTTGGCCGAAAGAGGCATCAGACGCCTCGTGTCTATGCCCTATGCTCAACAGTAGCAGGGGGTCACAGAGAGGATGAACAGAACCTTGCAGACGACGATGCGGAAGCTGCTCCTGGGGATGAGACTGCCCAACACACTTTGGCCTGACGCGATGACGCATGCAGTCCACCTGCACAATTTGCTGTCCTCGACATCACTTCCCAACAACGCATCACCGCACCTGCTGTGGACAGGAAAACAGGCAGCGCAAAATTACTTCGAGTCTTCGGCTGTATGGTACAGTAAATAGCCCACACATCCCGAGCAGGACGATTCTCTCAACGAGCACGGTGGGGACTACACCTCGGCATCGCAAAACATTTCCAAGCATGGAAACTTCTCGACATTCAGGACAAAACCACAGTGGCCTCTCGTGATGCGATCTTCTACGAGTGACGGACGCTGCAACATTACTTGGACAATATCGCCAACACAAACGACCCCACCGACGGCTTCAAGGGTCATCAGTCCTTCGCCGACCGTGCTGCCGAAGCTGACGCAGCAGAAGAAGACGTACCTGAAGCCTCGGAAGCCGCCGGACCACTCCCTTACTGCTCCGTGCCAGTTCCACTCGACGACGACAATCCTCTCGATAGTAACAGCCTCGACACCTATTACCACTTCGCTGACCAAGCTTACACTACACCTCAACCGGTCGACACAAATATCTCTGAACGCATCGGACCCAACTTCTTACCTGACCCCGAAGATGGTGACGAAGCAGCTTATCCCGAGAATGCCAATTCCCCTCGACACACACCCACGGGCCTGCAGGTACTTGGACTCTGGGTCGCCGTCCAGAGCCCACCGCCGCCGTTGCCGTGAGAGCCAATGACTCTGTCGCAGGCTCTGGGGGGGGAACACAAGGCGAAATGGAAGGAAGCAATGGAAAAAGAACTGAAGGCCCTGCAAGACCGAAATACGTGGAAGCTGGTAGTTGCAACAAAAACCAACGGGAGGAATGTGCTCTCGGGAAAATGAGTGTACCGCATCAAGAATAATGCGGATGGATCCATCGACCGCTTCAAAGCTCGCTGGTTCGTACGAGGATTCGACCAGCGATACGGAACCGACTACACAGAGACATTCGCCCTAGTCTCCCGACATACCTCCCTGCGCATTCTGCTCACCGTCGCGGCCACAAAAAAGCTACCACTGCGCCAAATCGATGTCGCCAACGCCTTCCTGTACGCACCTGTGGACGCCGAAATCTTCGTCGAGCAGCCCCACGGATTCATCGACGATCCCACAAAAGTATGCCAGCTGGTAAAATCCATCTACGGAATTAAACAAGCCCCGCGGCTCTGGCAGCAGCACCTTCACGACCGCCTCGTAAGGATCGGTTTTCTGCAGCTACCGCACGATCAAGGCATGTACCGGCTACATAAGGGGGCGGACTTTGTCCTACTCATCGTCTACGTTGATGACCTACTCTACGTCGGCTCCACTACCGACGTCGCCACCTGGTTCGAAGGGGAGCTGAGGAGCGACTTAACATTCACGGTGTCAAACACCGTAAGCCAGTACCTAGGTCTAAACATCGTCGAAGACGACTCGGCGCTCCACCTACACGCCGGAAAATATGCAGGCATTGTCGCGAAGAAATTCGGCCTAATGCCAGTCGCAGTCGCGACTCCCTATCGCTACAGAAACAATAGTGAAACCTCCACAAAGCTCCCCGCGAGGCAAATTCACGAATATCAATAGAAGCTCGGCTGTCTACTGTTTGCAGTGGTAACCTGCCGACAGGAACTGTCCTACAGCGCGAGCCAACTGGCGACACACCTAAAGCAGCCGGAGCAAGAGGATCTCGAGGAACTAAATCGGGCACTGCTCTACTTCGTCTCTACGCCGACGACCGGACTTACCTACAGCAATGTAACGCCATCATCCGTACAACTACTCGGCTATGTCGACGCCGACCATGCGGGAGATAGGGAGAATCGTCGCTCCAGAACGGGCTACATCAACCGACTAGAGCCTATCGGTACTATTTCCTGGCAATCGAGCAGGCAGGAACTACAGTAATCGCGCTATCCTCGGCTGAAGCGGAATACATCGCCCTCTGCTCTGCGACCAAAGAAGGACTTTACCTGCGGGAGCTTCTCGAGGAAGCGAAAATTGCGATCATGCCCGCCTTCTCGTTATTCTGCGACAGCCAATCCGCGATCAAAATCGCGAAAAAAAATGGGTTCGCCAATCGAACCAAGCACATCGCTCTGCGGTATTTCTTCGTCAAGGATGAGATCGCGAAGGGGAGACTTCAACTTAGTTACTGCCCCACGTCTGAAATGGCTGCAGATTACCTGACGAAGAAACTGGCAAAGGCAAAGTTCGATTACTGCATGCTGCTGACCGGGCAGATAAATGTCACCAAATCCGGACACGTAAGCACTCCTGAAACAAAGGGGAGTGTTGGAAATACCTCAACGACTTAAGCGTTTCTAAAGTGTAACACTACACTTGAGGAAATTCGTATCGAGTACGCGAGTCAACGGAGGTTAGACGAGGAAGTTGGACGAAAGAACACGAAAGGACGAAGGGACTCAAAGGGTTGCAACTGGAGGTTGCGACTGACCGTTACGACTGCAAGGGTGGTAACCGAACCGACAATCGAGTCAATGTGTGAGTCGATAACCGTTCCTTCAACTGTACTCTACAACAGGCCTCAGAATATCATGGTAAAATACCCTTACGACCCTTACTATAAGGCTGGGGTTGGTGTTGGACCCTTATATTTAAAAGTGGTTTAGTTTTGGACCCTTATGAAAAAAACTAAGTTTGTACCGGACCCTGATTTTGAAAAGTGGTGTAGCGTTAGCACCCTGATGCGAAAAAGTGCCTTTACGAAATACCCTGATGTGATTCTACATGCAGGACCCCCGTTTGGGGGCAAGATTTTTCCCCCGAGTCACGCCGCAATCAGCGCCATTACTGCTCTGGGCTGGCGTGCGTCGACGAGTTAAAGACAAACCAATCAGCGTCAGGGGTCGCAGCGCGCATGGACAGCGCGACAACAAATGGTCATGCGGTAACCTATTCTGCAGGCAAACGACCTGATTGGTGCAAAGAAGGGGGCATAGTTGTCGATCCCTTTCTCCTCTGTTCGGGGTACCACTTCTTGTTGAACTGTTTCTTTCAAGCTGTTCTTGAGAGCACCGAGTTACAATCTGCTCTGTGTTTGTATCTCTCACCCGCTTCCCATATTCTACTCGCCTCGACGACAGCCATGGACCCCGATGACGGCGATGAGGAGGAGGATGGTGGGCGGAAACGCCTGCTATCCCCTCCCCGATCAGCCCTTAGTTTCCTCCTTCGTGCACCAATCACAGTCGCTCAGCCGTGCCCACCTCCCACCTCCCCTTGCATTGGGTGACCTCCTCTGACCGAACCCATAGCGGATGTCCCTGAGCGTACACCCCCATCTCCCGCTGCTCTACCGGTTTCCGCCTCTGGGGGTTCTCCTGCCCCATCCCCAACTGATGTGGGCTTGACGTCGTTTTTCGCGAAGCGGAAAGCGAGCAGCCAGCAGAAGAAGTGGCTGCAGCAGCGTCTTCCCTTCGCTCGGTCAATGGACAAAACGCATGTTGAGGAATCCGACGATGTCGCCGGCGACGATGATGATGAGGATCACGAACCCGCCGACCAAGAGAGTTTCAAAGATCCACAGGCTGCTTTTGCAAAAGCGCACCGACGTTTTAAGTCTGCTTGGGAGAGCTTGTTCTATTGGCTTGTCCTTGACCGTGCTGACGATGGTTTCCCTGTATTGCACTGCAGCACTTGCCTCGAGCACGGAGTTTCAGGCGCGGACACCAAGTACGGCAAGGACGGATGCGGCGGGCATGACATGCAGAAGAACAGAATTCAGACTCACCAGCGCTCCAACGCCCACCGTGACGCCTACCATCTGATGAAGGCAAAGCATTTGAGGATGTTGCGGCAAACTCTCCTAAACGAGTACGAGGGGCTTGACAAGAGCACGCTACATCTCATCACCGCCATGAAGACATCGGTGTACACGTGCCAATCGGAGGCGCCGATAACATCCTACGTCGGCTTTTTGAAGTTCATGGCTTCAGTGCAAACGCCCAATCTCCCTCTGGATCAGAAGGGCGCCTACTTTTCAGAGTGAGTAACTTCGAATTCGGATTCACCGGGCCTTGTATTTTCGATCTTAGTGCGTTTTTTTCCAAGTACCGAGCGAGCATATTGGTGTTTATGAGATGCAACATCTCTGATTACTCTTGTTTCATTGTGCTTATGCTTGGCAGATACGGATTCAACGATTTGGTCGAGGCCGCATCGAAGTACCTACGAGAAGAGCAACTGAAGAACATCGCCAACAGCCCTTATCTCGGCATTGCTATTGACGAGAGCACGGACCGTGTCAGAGGGAAGCATTTGATAGTATATGTGACTTACATCAAGGATGGCCATGTGCGTACCGAGTTCCTGACGCTCCTCACCGTGCAAAAATGTGATGCAACAAGCCTCACTGAAGTTATGGAGACTTACATGCGATCGGTCGGCATCGACATGGAGAAGATCGTCGGGATAAGTACGGACGGCGCGTCTGTCATGGTAGGCGAGCACAAGGGCGTCGTCGCACGGTTGCGTGTTAAGATCCGGCACCTAGTGTCATGCCACTGCATCGCCCATCGGTGAGTTGACGCCGGTGTTTGTTGTTTGACTGGTTGTCTTTCGGTTGTTGGTTCCCAAGTCGCATGCGATGTTACGTTCTACTGTCTCACACCTGGTATGCGTCTGTGTGTTCCCTCCCCCCCTCTCTGCCAGTGAGTCTCTGGCAGCCAAAGACGCGGCGGCGAAGGTTAGAGACTTCTCCGTCATCGACCATGTCATCAGAACCGTCTCTGAAGTGCTGTCAAGGAGCGGGATATGGCACAGGCGCTTCAAGAAGCTGCAGGAAGAGCTGTGTGACACGAATCTGGAGCTCCAAGGAATCTATGACGTCCGCTGGCTTTCACGGTGGAGCGCGGTGAAGCGGTTCGCGCAGCTGCTGCCGGCTGTAGTTGTGCTTCTGCACGAGTGTCAGCACGAGCTCTACGGACTTGTAAAGAGTTTCAAGTTTCACTTCCTTGTGTACTTCCTGGCAGATTTGCTCGAGGTCCTCAACGACCTCAACGCGAAGTTTCAGAAGAAGCAGGTGAGTTTTCTGATGGCAGTGAACTTGTGTTTGTTTAACTGCAGGTCCTGATTGTTGTTCTTTCTCTGCTTTACGCCCGACCTCAGGTGGACATTACACTGGTCGCTGGCGAGGTTAACCTGGTGTGCAGGAAAATTGACGTCCGCTACATCGACTGCGAAAACGCTTTCGGCAGGGACTCACCGCTTCTGAAGAATTTCTTGAAGGAGCATGCCAACCCCTAGTTTTGAGGGATGACAGTCGAAGGTGTCGCCAAGGAAGACACTCCGACTGTGCATACCTTCATGCTCAGCGAGGAGCCATGGGAAGGACAGAAAGGCAAGGGGGACTACCCGTCCTGCGTGAAGCTGTGCAGGGAGTATGCGGCGGAGGCAAAGGCATGGCTGGAGCACAGGCTCGACGACCTGCAGGATCTTAACGGCGCGAAGTTGTTTCGACCGCTTGTATACCCCGAGGATTGGGCATCATTGATGAAGAAGGCCAGGGAGTGGTTGGCACTGCTAGATAAGCTTTTCCATTTTAAGCTTCTCGGTAAGTGTTTTATGCTTCAAATCTTATTGCCCCCACATGGTAAACCTCCTTCGCTGTCACGTTGTTGCTGCCTTGCACGCCCTAAACTCCTCCCGCATTGCGTTCGCTCTCCCCTCCTCCTCCCCCCCTTCCACCCATATATCCCACCCATTTCCCCCATCTGAGTTCTCAGGGGTTAACTTCAAGACCTGCGTGTCAGAGCTGCATCTCTTCCTCCACACGATGAACACCAACCACGCAAATCTCGGTTTTCACAAGTCCCTGAAGCTCATGCTGGACAGCACGGACTATGAGGGAGCATACCCTCACATCGTGCGGCTTTGGCAGGCGGTCGCCGTGCTGCCCCTTAGCACAGTTGAGTGCGAGAGGGGCTTCAGCCGCCAGAATCGCATCAAGTCGTGGACGCGCAGCTGCTTGGGTGATGGGGAGCTCGAGGACCTTATGACAGTGGCCCTCGTGCAGTGCGACATGGAGTGGCTGAAGATGGTTGAGATTTTCCGAACAATCAAGGACCGCCGCCCTGCTACCCAGTTTGACATGGCCGACTAAAAGCATCCGGAGCAGAGGGTCTCCTCTCCTCTCCTCTCCAGCAGCAGCAACAGCAATTACAGCAGTAGCAGCATCACGATTCACCAGCAGTAGCAGTGGCATCACCAGCACTACAGTAGCAACACCAGCAGTAGCAGCAGCAGTAGTATTTGGCGTGGTGTAGGATTAGTGCGCTATGCTTTGCAATGTGAACATCTATAATGCTAAGCAAACTTATCCACTTAAGAATGAGTATGACGTTTGTACACCCTGATGTGGAAAAGCAGTTTGTTTTAGCACCCTTATAAACCAAAGTTTAAAAGAAGAAGAAGAAGAAGAAAAAAAAAAAACCCTTACAGAAAAAGTGGTCGTGGGTTCATACCCTTACATTAAAGACTACTCCAAATCCTATCCAGAGGCCTGCTCTACAACTGCTTCATCTCTTATTTTCTATGTATTCCTGTATGCTTGTTTCTTTTAATCAATCTCTTGCTCTCACATACTAGTGCAAGGGTTCAAATACTCAACTCTTCCGCTGCACTACTCAAGCATTTCATACAAGTGGGACTTAGTCTATGAAAAGGGTCCTAGGGTTTTCCTCAGCCCAGCAGTGCCTTAAAGGGTACAACTGTGAAAGTAGCAGTGCCTTAAAAGGTACAACTGTACAACCTGTGCCCAAGGTTGGGCGCGGCGGCGGCGGCGGCGGGGGTGCGGGAGGGGGTAGTGGTGGGGTCGGGTCGTCTGGTGCTGGAGCGGACGAGGGGGCCCTGCCCAGTCCAGCTGAGCCGCCGCCCCTGCAGTTGCAGCAGCCGCAGCAGCCGCCGCGGTCGCAGCCTTCGCAGCAGCCGCAGCAGCCGTCGCAGACGCGGCAGACGAGTGTCCTCCCGCCCGGGTGGCCCGGCGCTGGCGGTGGCCGGGCGCGTGGTGGTGTGCCGAGTGGTGGCTCTGGCGGCGGGCGTTGTCAGTACCAGATCCAGACCGGTCCTCGCCGCGGCTTCGTTTGCGGTAAGATCGGTCACTCCACTCCCCGTTGTTTTCGTCGCCTGGACGACCTCTTTCGTCAGCGCTTCGGCCCGTCGCCAGACCTCCCGGACTGGCACAGTTTGCTTAGTCATAAGATTCAGATTTTTGATATGGACATGGATGCCATTGTTTCTGCTCTGCATGTGATGTATGCTGATGAATCTAGTGTGCTTCCCGCCTATTACTCACTGTTGCCTAGTGTAGGTGTGCCTAGCTTAGCCTCCCCTGCTGCGTCAGGCGTAGGATCCCCTGCTTTGTGTAGTCTTGGTGCTTCCGCCGTCGTTCCGTCGCCAGACGCCTCTGCTTCGCTTTCCTTCACCTTGGACTCTGGCGCTTCTCGGTGTTTCTTCCGCGACTCCACCACCCTGACGCCGCTTCCTGTTCCAGCTGCCGTTTCTCTTGCTGACCCCTCCGCCGCAGTTCCACCACCCTTCCCTGTCCGGCGGTTCCTTCGGGCACTCTCACAGGTCTGCATATCCCCTCGTTCTCCAGGAACCTAGTTGGTGTCGGCTGCCTCCAGGACCTTGGCGTCACCACTACGTTCCCTGGTCTCGAGCGGTATGCTGTCTGTACCGAGGCCGCCACTGGTGCCCCCTTGTCCACGTTCCCCCGGGACCCGGTGTCCGGCCTCTTCACTCTGGACACCGTGACCCCCCCGGCTGGAGCGCTCACCCAGGTTGCTGCTGCCTGCTCCTGTCGGTCCCTCGCTCACCCGACCCTCCTTTGGCACCACCGCCTAGGTCACCCTGCACTCCCGCGTCTACGTCACATGTCCCAGCACGGTCTTGTCCTTGGTCTCCTAGGTTCCCTCCCCGCGTTTCCCTCCTCCCCAGCCCCACCTTGCACGCCTTGTGTCGAGGGTCGGCTTCGCCGTGCCCCTCACTCCTCCTCGTTTCCCCCTACTGCCGCGCCTCTGCAGACCCTGCACCAGGACGTCTGGGGCCCCGCCACCGTCCCTGGGCCGCGTCGAGAGCGCTACTTCCTTGTGCTTGTCGACGACTTCACTCGTTACACCACAGTCTTTCCCCTGGAGCGCAAGGCCGACGTGCCTGGCGCTCTCATCCCCTGGCTTGTCTCTGCGCGTGTCCACCGCGGTCTCCCTGTCTTGCGTCTTCACTCCGACCGTGGTGGCGAGTTTGCCTCAGGTGTCCTTGGTCGCTTTTGTCGTGCGGAGGGCATCACCCAGACGTTCACCCTACCGGACTCCCCACAGCAGAATGGTGTTGCTGAGCGACGCATCGGTTTGGTCATGGAGGTGGCTCGCACCTCCATGATCCATGCCGGTGCACCCCATTTTCTGTGGCCGTTCGCTGTGCGCTACGCTTCTCACCAGCTTAACTTGTGGCCGCACCCTCAGCAGCCGCAGGTTTCGCCGACCCGTCTTTGGACTGGGTCTCCTGGTGACGCGTCTGCGTTCCACGTCTGGGGCTGCCTTGCTCATGTCCGTGCCTCCGGCACGGACAAGCTCACTGCCCGCACCCTTCCCTGCGTCTTCCTCGGTTTTCCCCTTGAGGCGTCCGACTGGCACTTTTACCACCCGCCGTCTCACCGGTTCTTTCACTCTCGTGACGTCACCTTTGACGAGTCTGCCTTCTACTACCGTCGCTTCCCCTACCGTGGTCCCCCGGTTACCCCCCCCCTGTTCCTGGTCACTCCTTCCCCGGTCGTCCCTGCCCCTCCTCCTCCTCCTCCCCGTCCCGCCCCCTCTGGTGTGTCCCACGTCACCCCCCTTCCGTCGGTGGACCCGGTTGAGGAGTCTTCTGACTCTGGTGGCCCTCCTGTTCAGTCCTCGCCGGCCGCCCCTCCCCTGGCGTCCCCTCCCCAGTCCCCCCCTCCACCGCCTCTGCCGCCGCTGTAGCCGTCGTTGTTGCGGCCGCCGCCGCCGCCGCCGCCGTCGTAGCACCCGTTCGCTCACTCTTGGGGTGCTCGTCCCGGTAGCCCTGGGGGTGGTCCCTCTGGGGGTGCTGGTGTGGAGAGTGCTGGTGGTAGCCGAGGAGCAGCTTGCGGTCCAGGTGTCGCCGTTGTGCCGCCGCAGCAGCAGTCCCCGCCGGTGTCAGCCCTTCGCCTGCTCGGCCTTCCGTCCCCCGACCCTGCGTCGGTTCCTCCCCGACCGTCTCCTCCTCTTCCTGTCTACGGCCCTGTCTTCCCTCCGCCGGACTCGTCCCCTTCCCGTCTCCCCCCTCGTTCCCCTCCTGTGTCCCCTCTTCTGTCTCCTGACCCGACTCCTCCGTCGCACGTCTGGTCTCACCGTCCTTCCCGTGCTCGTCCTGCCTCGCCTGTCTTGCGCTCCCACCCTATGTTGCTTCGTTCCCACGCGTCTCGTCCTCCCCTTCTGCCGTCGCCTCCTCCGTCCTCCCTTGTTGTTGCACCCCCCCCGCTGTCTGACTACCTTCGTGCCACTCGTCCCCTTGTTCCTCGGGTCCTTGCCTCTTTCGTTACCGACCCGTCTGTTCCGGCCTCGTGCCTTGACGCTCTTGTCGCTGCTGTCGCTGACTTCGCCTCTACCCGCCGCCTTGACTACGCCTCCGCTCTGGTCTCTGACCCTGCCTGTCCTCCGTCTGTCGGGGGTGCTCCTGCCCTTGGCAGTGACGTCCTGGAGGACCGCCAGTTCGAGCTTGCTTTCCTGTCCGAGGCTGCTCCCCATCTCTGTTCCATGCTGCTAGTCCCTGAGGGTGACCCAGACGCTTTCGACATCCCGACCCCTCGCACTTACGCTGAGGCGACTTCGGGACCCTGGGCCTCGCAGTGGATAGCTGCCATGGAGCAGGAGATGGCATCTTGGAGATCCACCGGCACCTTCGTCGACGCAGTTCCCCCACCTGGGGTGAACGTAGTCGATGGCCGCTGGCTCTTCAAGGTGAAGCGCCCTCCTGGAGAGCCACCTGTCTTCAAGGCGCGCTATACGGCTAGAGGCTTCAGTCAGCGTGAGGGGGTAGACTTCTTCCAGACCTTCGCTCCGACCCCGAAGATGACTACTCTTCGGGTTCTGTTACACCTAGCTGCTCA
This sequence comes from Closterium sp. NIES-67, assembly GCA_027943415.1. Lineage (NCBI taxonomy): Eukaryota > Viridiplantae > Streptophyta > Zygnematophyceae > Desmidiales > Closteriaceae > Closterium > Closterium sp. NIES-67. The sequence continues at coordinate 416,047 of BQMB01000950.1, forward strand.
GCGTGACTACGAGCTCCACTCCCTCGACTTCTCCACTGCCTTCCTTCAGGGCAGCCTACACGAGCAGGTCTACTTGCGTCGTCCTCAGGGCTTTACTGGTACCTTCCCTCCTGGGACCCAGTGGCTCCTGCGGCGCCCCGTCTACGGCCTGCGCCAGGCTCCCCGTGAGTGGCACGACACTCTCCGTGCTACGCTTGCTGACCTGCAGTTCTTTCCGTCTTCCGCAGACCCTTGACTCTTCGTTCGTGCTGGCTAGACTCCGTTCTACATCCTTGTTTATGTCGACGACCTGGTCTTTGCCACAGCAGACAGGGACGCACTGGCCTCCGTCAAGGCAGAGCTGCTGAAGAGACACACGTGCACTGACCTTGGAGAACTGCGCCGTTACATTGGCTTGCAGATCTCCAGGGACAGAGCAGCGCGCACCATCACCCTGACTCAGTCACACTTGGTGCGCCAGGTCCTTCAGAGGTTCAGCCTTCAGTTCTCCTCTGCACAGCCCACCCCTCTGCCTGTAGACCACAGGCTCTCCGCTCCAGTGCCTGAGGAGTTGGTAGAGCCCAGCGGCCCCTACGCAGAGCTGGTGGGTTGCCTCATGTACCTGATGACTTGCACTCGCCCAGATCTCGCATACCCTCTCAGCATCCTGGCTCGCTTTGTGGCCACAGGCAGACACCGACCGCAGCACTGGTCTGCCGCTAAGAGGGTTCTGCGTTATCTTGCTAGTACATCGGGCATGGGGTTAGTGCTAGGAGGACGCAGGCCAGTGGTCCTTACTGGACACACAGACGCTTCGTGGGCAGACGACGCTGAGACACTCAGGTCTACCCAGGGCTACTGCTTCAGCCTTGGCTCAGGTGCCGTCTCGTGGAGAGCTACCCGCTCCTCGTCTGTTGCGCAGTCCAGCTGTGAGGCTGAGATCTACGCTGGTGCCATGGCGGCACAGGAGCTCCGCTGGCTGACCTTCTTGCTCACTGACTTAGGTGAGCGGCCTAGCTCTGCCCCGGTCCTGTTCGCTGACAACAGGGCCATGATCCTCCTGTGTCAAGAGCCTCGACTCGAGGGCAGAGCAAAGCACATTCAGCTGCGGTACTTCCTCCTGCGTGAGCTACAGCAGCGACGTCAGGCTCGCGTAGTACACTTGGCCTCAGGTGCCAACACGGCTGATATCTTTACGAAGGCGCTTGCGCCTAAAGATCATCAGCGGCACTGTGTACAGCTTGGTCTAGTTCCTGTAGCCTCTCACTTGCTAGGACCTTGACTTTGTACTGTCCTTTATACGTATACTCAGACTGGACTTGTGTCCTCTCCTAGTGGCTGGACTAGTAGTGCCGCCCTGCTCTTGTTCTTGCCTTGTCTGTACTCCTTCTGACTGGTCTCTCAGACCCTTGTCTCAGAGGTTGGACTAGTAGTGCCGCCCTGAGCTGCTTGTTTAGGACATTCCCCTATGGAGTCTAGGGGGTGTGTCAAACATGTGTATTTGTCATGTTTGTATAGACTGTATAGGGTAGCCTCTTAGAGGGTACAACACTTAGGTATATCTGTGTGTACTCTCACTCTATCATTATTCACTTCTCTAAATTTGATACTAAGCAGTAGGCAGGAACAAGGCCGCCATGAATGTGGCGGCGGGGTTTAGCGAGGAGAGTAAGAGAGAGTGTCGAGAGAAAAGGTGATTGATTAGGAAGAGAGAGGAGTACAAGGAGGGGTTTGTACCCTCTACAGATTGGTTCAGTAACAGCCTACCAAGCCTATATTAAATTATAACTCATTTAATTTTAACAACCCTTAGGACATACCGTAATCCCCCGTATAAAACACCCGCCGGAATTAAGCTCCCCCGGGTAGCTTGAGCGGGTATGGGTGTTTAATTTAACTGGATTTAGTTACCACCCTACCCTTGGCCTTGAAAACATTTCACCACCCCCCCCCGAGATGAAAAAACGTTTTTTTTCTACGTTTTCCTGTATACAACTTCTTGAATTAGACGTTAGCAATACAACTAGAGTACACGTAGTTACTACTCAACAGAATTAACCATAGAACTAGTTAGTGGCACCACCTAGGGCTTGAATTCTACCTATTGGCTCTGCCTAGAACCTAAATTATCCACTACACTTTAAATCCTTACACTACGCCAGATACTCATGCCTCTGCCACTGCTCTAGTCGTCCTCCTCAGGCTCCTCATCACCAGCCTGCCACATCTCGACGTCGCTCCCATCTGCAAGCTCATCCCACCAGCAGTTGTCGTCATCCTCCTGTGCAATGCCTTCTGCCGGCCACACATCAACACTTGCTGCTGCTGCTGATGCAGTCTCTGCATTGTCTGCGCTCGTCTCAGCTGCTTCGGTTGCCGCTTCAGCACAGTCGATGTCGTCAGCCGCCAGCGACGCCGCATCCGCCTCTTCGTCGTCGGCGACGTCCCCGTCCACATCGATGAAGGCGTCGTAGAGGGGGTTGATGTAGCCGCTCTCGCCCTCCTCGACGTGGACATCGTCCATCACCTCGAGGTCGGGCTTGCCGCGGAGGTGGCGGAGAGCGAGGTTGTCCTCGGTGCCGTCCAGCGCATTTGATATACCGCACGTCTTGAATGAACTATGCACGAGCTCCTCTGGCACAGCCTCCCATGACCGAGCAATCCATTTCAAGATGAGCTCAGCCGGGGGCTTCTTCAGATTTCCTGCACATGGGATGGGAGCATAATGGGAGGAGAAGAACACGGGCACGGTAAGATGACGACTAGGAACGGGCACGGTGGAATTCGTCAACAAGCAAGAAGTCTAAAAACTACTGAGGAAGCGACTAGGAAGGGGCTCACCTGCCGCAGTCTTCATGTCGATGCCGAACTGCTCAAACCATGCGCCGTAGTCGCCGCGCACGCCGGCCTTGAAGCTCTTGTTCACTGCGACGTCCAGCGGTTGAACGAGAGGCGTGCAACCACCTGGGATGACCGCGCGGGTAAGTTTGCACAGCTTCATCGTCTGCCCGACTGCTTGCGTGAGGTGGCCCTTGTACGAGTCCAGGATGACGAGCGCCTCCTTGCGCCTATTCCCCGATTCGCGCAGCGGGCGCAAGAACGGGTTCAGGACTTGAGTAGTCCAGTCCTGGACAAGCTTCTCGTCCATCCAGCCCTTCGGCTGGGCTCGGATGATGACACCTGGACACAATCACAAGCCACAACAATAGTCAGAGGGTATGCATCGGTGTACACTATGCAAAGAGCGAAAAGCAAAGGCGATTCTTACCCGGGGGAACCTGAATCTTTGGCAGCGTCTTCCGCTTGAAGATGACATACGGCGGGAGCTTCAATCCCAACGCGGTGACTGCCAACATGACGGTGAGCCGCTCCTTTTCATAGCCGGCCGTCCTCACATGCACCGTACGGGAGCCTCTGTGCTCCAACGTCCTCTCCTGGGGCATTTCGATGAAGAGGGGGGTTTGGTCGGCGTTCACGATGTGGTCGAGGTTGTACCGGTTGAGAATCCGCATCTGTTTGACAAACTCCCAGAATTTCTCGATCTTCGTCCTCATGTCTGCATAGAACAAAACAGTCAGAGAACAAATTCAGGCATGAACACGCGATAAGCAAGACAATCAAAAGAATCAAATATTGAAAGTCGCGGCAAGGGAATCAATAACAAGGATGGGACGGCAGTTTACCGTCGGCGAGCTTTTGCCCCATCTTCGTCTTTACCCGACGCGTAAGGCCCCAGCGCGCGCGGAATCTGAACGTCCAGCGACTCGACGCTCTCCAGTCGACGTTGGGATGATGTACGCGCATGTACGAGCGACTCCACTTCTGCAGCAGCTTGACGGAGACGGCAAGCCCCCTCCCGCAGTGCCTCAAGAACTGTCGGTAGAGGGCGCTCTCCATCGTCGGGTACTTCGCGGGACGTCCGGCACCGACGAGGCGTTTGCGGCAGCCGGCGGCGACACGGAGGCGTTCGCGAGCATTCTTCCACTCCCGAATCGACACCGGCTGGACACCTGCAAGCTTTGCGAGTCCACGCACAGAGAGGTCGGGTTGAGCATCGAACATGGAAAGCCAGTACAACTTCTCCGAGGCAGAGTACGAGCGGCGCTTCCGCTTTGTCATCCTGCTTCGAGATGCGGGGGCATGGACATCGTGATTCAAGGTAGGACCACGGGGTCGTCGAATGGGCTCCGGGAAACTCGGCACGCTGACGCGCGGCAGGGGACGACGGCCTTCCGTCGTAGTGGCGTCGCCGCTTGCAGAATCTGTCGCAGCGGCGTCGCCGCTTGCAGAATCTGTCGCAGCGGCATCGCCGCTTGCAGAATCTGTTGCAGCGGCGTCGCCGCTTGCAGAATCTGTCGCAGCAGCATCGACGCTTGTAGAGTCTGTCGCTGCGGCATCGCCGTCGGCAAAGGACCGACGAAGTAAAAACGTCTGCTGGCCATAAGGGCCCTTTCGAGTCAGAAGGCGAGACAAGCCAGAGCCTGAGGCCATGGCGGGGGGACGTTACAGAGACGGAGCTAGAGGATGCCTTAGACAGCCCTTGCAGGGGCTGTCTTGAAGGCATCCTGGAGTCGAAACTGAAAATGAGAGGACGGAGCGGGGTAGACCCACTTCAAGAGTGGGTTGGAGGGGAAGGCAGGGACGTGGGCGACTCCCTCGTCCATGTCGCCCATGAAATGCCTCTCACGACCATCCAGAATGTGTGATTCCATGCGCTGGCCGGTCGTGAGAAGGCATCGACAAAATGTGCCGTTGATTTCGCCACCCCATGCTGTGCTGGCACAGCGTGGGCTGGAGGCATCAACGTGGCTGCCTGCAGCACAAGCTGATTGGCTACTCTGGCAGCATACTGAATCAGCAGCGTACGTAGACGATGTGGCATGCACATGGACCAAATCGTTGGGTACGCGATCAGATAGCAGAATGGGACTCAGAACAATGCCCTGTCACAAGTACAGTTGAATTCAAATCAAAAGTAGCATATGCACATTCCATAACTCCTGGGTGCTGTATTTTTTTTGCCTTTAATTACACCCAACCCAAAATTTCGTTGCATTTTTATTAACACCATACGGTGTTTTATACGGGGGATTACGGTACCCTTGTACACAATGCATTCTAGTCATTCTCTGTTTCTGATAGTTATTGAGGGAACTGCTTGGTAAGGGACAGAAAATAAACTACACCTAAACTTACCCACTTGATGTTACTAGATTTTCTACAGTATCACCTTGTCAACTTATACATGTTAGCTATGTAGAAGTTATAGACTAGACTGAGGTATGCTTCTAGTGAGTACAACCAACTAGTATTTGTTCTAGGTTTCTCCTTCTAGTTGATCATTCAGTTCTTACTTTGACACACCTATCCCATGCCATAACAATTCATGGTATCAAGCTGAGGCAATGAGCAGCGCACACACGTGCAGGCTTCTGCATTTCATTCAAGCCCGCTGTGCGCTCAAGATAATCCGTATATGCTCAACCTTGTAACGGAGCAAGTGGTAGATGGAGGTTCTTTGAAAACCCGTGTAGGAGGCTGACCGACTAGGTCACAAGGGTCAAGGCGAGACTGTCAGTATGAGAAATCTGTCCCTCCAGCTCCTCTCTTAAGCTGCGCCTGTTCGTTCTGCTGCCATAGTTTTAGCTGCCCCTGCTCCTGCTCCTGCTGCTCGTCCTGTTGCTGCAGTATTGAGTCTCCTCTCCAGCTGCTCTCCCAAGCTGCTCCTGTTCCTTCTGCTGCCAGTGTTTCATCTGCCCCTGCTCCTGCACCAGTGGCTGCTGCTCTTGTCACTGCTGCGGGGAAGACGTTGCTGCGGCTGTGGCGGGCAAAGCAGAAGTGGCTGCTGCAGCAGCAGCAGTAGCAGCACTTGTAGCAGCAGGAGTTGTAGAAGCAGTTGTAGCAGCAGCAGCAGCAGCAGGGGTGGGAGGAGGAACGGTTGTTGCAGCGAGCAAAGGAGGTCCAGCAGCAGGAGATATTGCTGTCGCAGCACTCAGCACGTCTGTAGAAGCAGTAGGCACGGCTATAGCAGCAGCAGTAGGCACGGCTGTAGCAGCAGGAGCTGCTGACGCAGCAGCAGCAGGAAATGCTGAGGCAGCAGCACTAGGTATGGCTGTAGCAACAGCAGTAGGCACGGCTGTGGCACCGTGAGAAAAGGGACTGATGAGAGGTCCGTTGCTGGTGCCAGGAGTCCTCCCTGCACCAGCAGCTCCTGCTGGCCTTGTAATGGTTGCAGCACCAGTTACCATAGCAGCACCGGTTACAGTTGGAGCACCAGTGACTGTTCCAGCACAGGCTGGCGTCGTTGTGTGTGCAACAGGTGTAAGCTGATTCTGCCTGGAGCTTACTCTGGGCGGACTTATCAACAGTACGTGTGATTTACCCATCTGTTGTGCCGCCACTGATCTAGGGCTCAACATAGGGGGAATCAACAATTTTCTGGGTAATTTACCCGTCGGTCCTGTGCCGGGTGGGCTTATGGTGCGTGAAAGCGCTCTGGGGCTGGGAGCAAGAGGCAGCCTCAGAAGCCCGCTCCGGCTGGGGCTGCTAGCAGCAGTGCCTGATGCACTCGCAGCATTGGCAGTGCTAGCAACCCTACCAGTATTCGCATTAGCAGCGTTGGCAATGCGAGCAGTGCTAGCAACACTGGCTGTCTTGGCAACGTTAGTAGTGGCATTGAAGTCAGCAGGGGTGGTGACTGCAGGCGTGCAGTTGCGAGGTGTGGTGTTTGGCAAAGGGAGAACCAGTGCTGGTGGTTGCTGCGGTTGCTGCTGCTGGTGCTGCTGTTGTTGCTGCTGCTGATGTTGCTGTTGCTGATTCAACGGCTGATGCTGATGATGTTGCTGTGCTTGTTGCTGTGCCTGCTGTGGCTGTTGCGCTTGTTGCATGTGCGGTAGTCGTGGCACCCGGAGAGGAGGAGGAATCTTCAGCAGCGGTTGTGCCACGCGGCTCTGCGCTCCTGTCTGTTGTTGCGTCCACCTCTCAAAATGCTGCTGTTGCTGCTGCTGCCCTCTTGCACCAGGTTGACTGGGCTGACTGGGTTGACTGTGTTGACTGGGTTGACTGGGTTGACTGTGTTGACTGGGTTGACCGGCAACCAAAGGGGACTGCAACAATGATGCCAGTGACAGTGAGAGCTGTCCAGCCACATTTCCTTGCTGCCCAGCCACATTTCCTTGCTGCCCGGCCACATTTCCTTGCTGCCCGGCCACATTTCCGTGCTGCCCGGCCACATTTCCTTGCTGCCCAGCCACATGTCCTTGCTGCCCGGCCGCTCTCCCTTGCTGACCTGTCGCACTCCATTGCTGACCTGTCTGCATAGGCGCATGTGTAGTGTGTGGTTGAATCGTGAGCGAGTGGGTAGAAAGTGCGGGAGTGCTGTGTGTGGGCGTGGTGTACGTGGGGTTACCCATGCGAAAGCTTTTTGGAATTCCAAGCTGCTGCGGTCGCTGCTGCTGCTGCTGCTGTTGCTGCTGCACTAGCTGCTGCTGCGGATGCAGGAGATGGGGGGGAGGAGGGGGAATATGAAGAGGAAAATTCAGAGGAGGAAGATGGGGAGGGGCAGGAGGAGGAACAGGAGGGTTTAGAGGGGGAGGAAGACGGGGGGGAGCAGCAGCAGGAACAGGAGCAGGAGGAGGAGGGGGTAGACTGTGGTTGTGTGACTGGCTACCTGTGTGCTGCTGGCTACCTGTGTGCTGCTGGCTACCTGTGTGCTGCTGGCTACCTGTGTGCTGCTGGCTACCTGTGTGCTGCTGGCTACCTGTGTGCTGCTGGCTACCTGTGTGCTGCTGGCTACCTGTGTGCTGCTGGCTACCTGTGTGCTGCTGGCTACCTGTGTGCTGCTGGTTACCTGTGTGCTGCTGGTTACCTGTGTGCTGCTGGTTACCTGTGTGCTGCTGGTTACCTGTGTGCTGCTGGTTACCTGTGTGCTGCTGGTGGGTGAGTGAGCCTGTGCCTTGCTGGTGGTTGAGTGGGTCTGTGCCTTGCTGGTGGGTGAGAGGGCCGGTAACTTGCTGGTGGGCAGGAAGAAATGCGTGAGCTTGCAGATCGGAAGAGTGAGCTGTGAAAAGTTGCTGCTCACACTGCTGCTGCTGCTGCTGCTGTTGCTGCTGCTGCTGCTGCTGCTGCTGCTGCTGCTGCTGCTGCTGCTGCTGCTGTTGATGCTCCTGTTGTTGTTGCTGCTGCTGCTGCTGCTGCTGCTGATGATGCTGCTGTTGATGTTGCTGTTGTTGCTGCTGTTGTTGCTGCTGCTGCTGATGCTGCTGCTGCTGTTGATGTTGCTGTTGTTGCTGCTGTTGTTGCTGCTGCTGCTGCTGATAGTACTGCTGGTTCTGTTGCTGTTGCTGTTGTTGTTGCTGTTGCTGCTGCTGCTGCTGCTGCTGCTGCTGCTGCTGCTGTCGTTGATAATGATCTTGTTGCTGTTGCTGCTGCGATTTTTGTTGCTGCTGTTGCATATAGTATTGATGTTGCTGCTGCTGCTGCGGCTGCGGCTGTTGATAATGATAGTGCTGTTGCTGCTGCTGGTGTTGCTGTTGCTGCTGCTGCAGGGTCGAGCACGAAGCAGCAGCAACGGGAGCAGGAGGAGCAGAAGCGGGAGCAAAGAATGCAAGGGGCAGTGAGGCAGGGGGGGTAGTAGCAGGAGGAGCGAGAGAGGGAGGAGGAGCAGAGGGAAGCGAAGCTGTAGGGGCCAGTGCTGGGGACGCAGGTGCAAACTGAGGAGGGGAGGGGAGGTGCGGGTGGGAGGGGGTGTGAGAAGCTGTAGGAGCCAAGGCTGGGGATGCAGGTGCAAGAGCGACACCAGCAGCACTGGCAGCACTGGTAGCATTGGCAGCACCGGCACCAGCACATGCAGCAGCAGCAGCAGCATCCTCAGCACCAAAAGTGCCAGCAGCAGCACTAGCACCAGCAGCAGCAGCACCAGCAGCACCACCAGTGGCAGCATCCGCACCACCAGTGACAGAAGCATGGTGCATCCAGGGCATGAGTGCTTGGATCCTGTCCTGCAGCTGCGCCTGCAGCGCCTCTATCTCCACCTTCAAGGCCGCCTTCTCCTGCCGTAACTCCGACTTCTCACTGCCCAACTGGAAAACGAAGGAGAGGAGGGTGGGGGGGCGAAGAAGGGGATAAAATGCTTGGACGGAGGAGACTACACTGCACGAGAGATGCAATAATCTCTTCAACAGCTGCGCCTGTAGCACCTCTATCTCCACCTTCAAGGCCGCCTTCTCCTGCCGTAACTCCGACTTTCACTGCACAACTGGAGCGAGGGGAGGTGAGTGAGGGGGAAGGGGAGGGAGCGTGCATGGGCGCGCTGCTCCTCGCCTGCAGCTGCGCCTGCAGCACCTCTATCTCCACATTTTCCTGCAGCTTTTTCCTGCCGTAACTCTGACTTCTCTGACCCGAGCTGCAGGGTTGAGGGGAGTCAAGAGGGTGTGTGAGGGCAGGAGAGGGAGGGAGGAGCATTGAGCGCTGATCCTCGCCTGCAGCTGCGCCTGCAGCGCCTTTATCTCCTCCTTCAAGGCCGCCTTCTCCTGCCGCAGGTCTGACTTCTCGCTGCCCAGCTGACGGAAACGGAAAAAAAAAAATTACACGGAGAGGAGAGAGGGTAAGGGGCTGGAGGGGAGGGGGGGGGGAGGAGACAGTAATCACTCATATGTGTTTTGTTTCTAAGAATTCTTAAAAACAACCGTTGCAGAATCGCCAGCCCATCGCCTAATCTGGTGCTGCAGTCTACGACACCGAAAACTAACACTCAGCCGCAGCTGTCGCAGCATCGCCAGCCCATGCAGTGTGTTGTACAGAATAGTACTGCATATTACGACATGGTACTGCTCTGCACCGCACTGCACCCTCCTTTGACTCATCCATTAGAGCAGTGTGGTCTGATCTCAGCCGGCACACACTCAGCCGCAGCTGTCGCAGCATCGCCAGCCCATTGCCCAATGGGTCGCGCCGTAGGCACCACTCTGTAATGAACCACTGTGTACCGCACTGACCCACCTCTTTGGACTCGTCCATCAGAGCAGCATGGTCAGAACCGCAGGCGGCACACGCTCAGCCGCAGCTGCCGCAGCATCGCCAGCCCGTCGCCCAGAATGGTCGCCTTGTCGTTCTTTGGCCGCTCGGGATCTAGCCATACATTTATTTGCACCATGCATGCCATGCCATGCCATGCCATGCCATGCCATGCATGCGTTTGTACATGAGATGACATGACATGCCATGCCGCACATGTGCTCATGCCAGGCATTAAAAAGCGGGAAAAGCGCAAAAGCGGAGGCGGACACTCAGGACGCCGGTTAGTTCCGCGACTCGCAAGATCAGGCCAATGGGGAAATGGGAATAGGCAATGGGGAAGGGAGGAGCGGGGAACGGGAACGGGAAAAGGGAGGAGTGGGGAACGGGACACGGGGAAGGGAGGAGTGGGGAACGGGGAAGGCGGGGGAGCGGGAAGCGGGGGAGCAGGGAACGGGGGGGACGGACGGGAAGGGGAAAGCAGAACGGAAGGCGACTTGCGACGCCGCCCAGTTTCGGGAGCGCTCGTTGAGGCGCAAGGAGGAAGGTGAAGGGACTAGGGAGGTAGGAGGGGAAGGGGAAGGGAGGGAGAGGCGGG